>WAAF01003023.1:446026-572766 GCA_013400475.1 Tricholaema leucomelas
ATCAGCACCCCCAGATCCCTCTCTTTGATTTGTTTTCTCTCAGAGTCTTTTTATTACTCGAATAAAATAGAATAGATATAGATATATATATATATATTCAACATTTTTGCCCCTGAGCTTGCTGGTGCAGTTACACTGATTATACTCTGGTTACAGACATGTTGTACAGTATCTGGGGAACAATTAGAACTGAGATTTTGAGGAAGCACATAAGCAACTCTCCCTTACCTGTAGCTCTCCCCTGCCCTTTCAGACTATGTTGTCTTTTATATCTGCAAGAGCCCAGGCCTTGGTGTACTGGCATCCACCCAGACTAGTCTCAGCAGCTGCAGAACTCTTGCAAAATACAGGAAAGAAACATGCAAATTTTAAGTGAGAGCCTGCTGAGGTCAAATACGAAAGGTGAAGTTGGTTCCATTTTTGTGATTACTCAAAACAGACACAGGCAATGAGCAGCCTGTAGCTGCTGCGATGGAGCAGCTCCAGACAGCGAGTAGTGCAGAGGATAAGGAGAAACAGGAAGCCTTGAAATATTTGAGCTTCAGTCCTCCACTAACAGACAGTACCTGTTAAGTCTGTAACTCTGTCTTTGAAATCTACTCAGTGCTGATGGTTTTATATAGGTGCTTGAACGTGTCCAGAGAAGGGCAACAAACTGGTGAGGAGGCAGGAGCACAGCCCTACGAGTGGCGGAGGGAGCTGGGGTTATTCAGCCTGGAGAAGAGAAGGCTCAGGGGAGGCCTCATTGCTCTCTACAAGTACCTGAAAGGAGGTTGTAGCCAGGTAGGGGTTGGTCTCTTCTCCCAGGCACCCAGTGACAGAACAAGGGGACACAGTCTCAAACTGCTCCAGGGCAGGTTTAGGCCGTACATTAGGAAGAAATTCTTCACAGCAAGAGTGATTGACACTGGACTGGGCTGCCCCAGGAGCTGGTGGAGTCACCATCCCTGGAGGTGTTTAAAAGGAGACTGGATGAGGCACTTAGTGCCATGGTTTAGTTAATTAGAAGGGTTAGTTGACAGGTTGGACTTGATGATCTTAGAGGTCTTTTCTAACCGGGTTAATACTGTGATTCTTTGGTTCTATGTACATACATTGACCTCTACTAATTCAAGCTCTTGTATTGTCTTGAACATTGTGGTTTTTCTTTTACAAAGCATTTGATGTGAAATCAAGTTGCCTATTGCCCTGGTTTGAGTCAGAACAGAACTATGTCTGGTCTGTGATTTTACTTTTCATCTCAGACTCTTTTAAGTAACTGCACTTTCTGAAGTTAATGGCATATTTTCACAGGTGATGTCTGCCTCTAGCAGGGATAATGCTTGATGTTTCTAGTTAATAACAAGGACTGGTATGCAGACCACATTCACTGCTAAATCTTGCATACCATGTTAGGGCTGCTGTAAGTCACATCTGTGGGGAGAGGTGGACAAGACAGGACAGGTGACTCTAAACTGAGCAGGTAGATTTACATCACATTCAGTATAAAGCTGAGGGATCACAAGGGTGAAGCTCTCTTCTTTAATGGCTGCTATCTGAGGCAGACTCTGTGCATTCTGCCTTCAATCCCAGTCCATGCATTACTGAATCCTGTCCCCATCTGCCTCTGGAGTCCAGAGTCCAGTCTGGGACTTCCCCAGTGCTTTCCCACAGCATCCATGGTGATGGTGATGAAAGTGACATCAGGGGTGTTCAGTGCAGTATTTGGTTTGTATATATTCCACTTGATTTTTATTATTTTCATTAAAGCTGTTTTACATTTCTTTTTCAATCCATAAATCTCTCACCCTTATTGCCTTTCTCTTCCCCTTTGGGAAGGGAGAGGGGTTAATAGCAAGTGTCTGCCACTCATCTGGACACCTCTTTTTCAAAAGACAGAATTACTTATTTTGAGAGTAGTTACTACTCACCATGGGAAAGAGTCAGGGACTGGTGATCAAGCCTGTGCTGGCATAGGCGTTGTATATTTCTTGCAATTCTGTAAAGGAAAGCTAAATGCCCCATGTCTGTCCTTTCACATAACATACCCAGGATACACTATAATTGCTCTGTCTTTGTGGGTAAAGAGCTTTCATTTATCTGCACTGTTTATCTACAGCCACTCTGCTGCGTCCTCAGCCTTGCATCAGCAGGTCAGCTCTGTGACTGTAGCCCAGCATTTACTGATGCTATTGCAAGAGGAACAGGAAGGTTTCAGTAAGTGCTGCCTGGAGGGCTGGTTTAGTACATCATCTTTCTTGGAAAAATAATGACTTATCAATATGTCACCTTTTAATCAATTTGAAATATCTGCATTTTGCAGAGGCAGCATTTCCAACTGGTGGGGAAAATTCCCAAATCTCTGTTTACCAGCACTTGCTGTGGTTTTTCTGTTTCCTCTTGCACGTATGCACAGTGAAATATTTACATTCCTACATACAGCAAATTTGTAGCCACCCACATCTGCCCCATACTGCTACTCCATGGCTCTCATGGATGAAGTTAAACATCTTCCTCTCATCCAAATGTTCATTAAAACCATTTGGAAGCAAATAGTGAGTTGGATCTTTAGGATGCCACACCACTATCAATAATGTAACTAGCAGCCATGAAATGGCAAGCAGGAGGGTAACCATGGCTGTCCCAAAATCAGCGTGAGAAGCTGCTCTTTTTCATCAGAACTATGGGCACATTGAGAGAGTCCTTTATAGCATATTTGCTGAGGAATCTTAACATTGTAATTATTGTTATCTTACATATCTATTCCAGTTAAGTTTAAACCTTTCAAACGTTAGTTGATGTTCGTCCTAAAAGCACATTTGCAAACTTCGGCGTGGATCATGTGTGTCTTTCATTCAAACTTTGAGCCATGTTCATGTTAATATTGAAGACTTAAGTTACTACCCTTATTCCCCAGACTCACTCACTTCCCTCTAAATTAATGCAACATGCTCTTAATGGAGACACTAATCCTCATCAAGGCACCTCCAACTGCTGATCTACTGGCAGCAAATACATTAGTCACAAGAAAGCAATGAGCACAATTAGATTCCTGAGCAGCTGTCAGTGCCTGGAACCATCTCCAGGAAAGCCACCATTCACCTTTGAAATTCTTTGGCCACTGCTTGCCATTCTGTTCCTCATCCCAAGCTCATCCCAAGAGGAGCATCACAAGGAGACAGCCATACAGAAACAGCTACTTTCATGATCCCTCTTCTCCAATGCTGTTCACTTTATGTCAAAGTTGCTAGGTTGGTGACATCTTCCAGCTGTTCACATTCACCCACCTAGACATCAGCCAGTACACATGAAGATTCAGCAGTAGTGTTTTTCAGAAAGATGGTGCACAGTACTTTGAAAATGGCACCTAGAGCGTTAGCAGCAAATTCATTGTGGACGACCAAACATGGGAAACTCAATATTCTGGTGGGCTGTAAACTGCATCCTATGGGGCAGCCGAAAGAGACAAGATTGCAGCATAGCACCTGGCTGTGAATTCTTTGCAGTTATGCAGGAGATCCCAAATGTCACATCCCTGGACATCAGTGACTTCCTGAAAGGGGAGGAATAGGCTGCCGCAAACTGCTGTTAAAACACAGCAGGTCCCATTATCCATAAAACTCTTAGAAGGCCCAAGAGGATGAAGGCATGAGGGTCTCCCTGAAAGACTAAGACACTATTCACACTCCATACAACTGGGTGTGCTCAGAGATGTCTTGGTGATCGCCCATCGTTTTCTCCTGATGGGTGCCTGAGATGCCAGGGCAGATACAGCCACTCCACCTGCTGGGGACTGGCAGCTACAAGCCTCCCAGGCTGGAGTGCCATCTACTAAATCACCACCACCTTTCACTATGGAAGTGTGGTTAGGGTTTGTAAGTTTACCCACAGCATTTGAAATGAAAGCAGATGAGATATATCAATTATCTGTTATATCTAACAACACACTTAAATGCTTAAATTCAGCAACTGTGGCTTTAGTTACTCTGGAAGGAGTAACATCAGCTGTAAGTCTGTACCTCTCATTCTGTATAAAGATAAATCTGTGTTTGTTGAGGGGTTGTTTGTTTGTTTGTGTGTGTGGGGTCTTTGTTGGTTTTGCATTTTTTTGTTTGCTTTACTTTGTTTTCTAAATTGAGGTGATAGCATACACTTTCTAAGCAGTGGTGTTGTGCTGGCTTGAGGCTAACTGGAATATTTCAATGAGAGAAATTAGATCGTTGTCTGAAAAGAAAATAAAAGTGATGCCTGTATTACCCATTGGATTGCTGGGAGGCATAAAAACAAGAAACAGTAACAAAGTTTCTCAGTCTGTGGCTGCTGCTTGCTGTGTTAACTGTCTCTGCCTGAACCTGCATAACCTGATCTAATCAGAGAATCATAGAATCAACCAGGTTGGAAGAGACCTCCAAGATCATCCAGTCCAACCTAGCACTCAGCCCTATGCAGTCAACTAGACCATGGCACCAAGTGCCTCATCCAGGCTTTTCTTGAACACCTCCAGGGATGGCAACTCCACCACCTCCCTGGGCAGCCCATTCCAACGCCAGCCTCTCTCTGGGAAGAACTCCTTCCTAACATCCAGCCTAGACCTCTACCTGCACAACTTGCGACTGTGTCCCCTTGTTCTATTGTTGGTTGCCTGGGGGCAAAGAAGAAGAGGTGTGCACTACCATGGGCTGTTTTCAAAACCACAACATCTATTGATGAGAATCCTGATTTTTGCCTTCAGAAAATTCCTCCGCTGTGCTTCTTGGCCAGCAATGCATGAAAAATGCTCACATGCCTGCCTGGTTCTTGGGTTATATGCAGGGAGACCTGAACAAGGACAAACACCTCCCTGGTCAATGCTGGACCTGTTTGCAGAAGACTTGTGGATGATGTGATGATTGGAAGTCATCTTGGGCACAGTGACCATGAAATGATAAAGGTGATTGAGTCTCAGAGAAATAAGGAGGGGGCAGCAGAATTGCCACCTTGGACTTCTGGAGGGCAGACTTTGGCCTGTTTAGGAGCCTGGTTGACAAAGCCCCTTGGGAAAGAGTCCTGAATGACCTGTCGGTCTGACTTGAGTACCAAGGAATTTTATGGAGCAGATCATCGAATGCCATGATGCAGCACATACAGAGCCACCAAGTTATCAAGTCCAGTTACCATGGCATCTTGATGCAGAAGTCAGGAAGGAGATGTGGTTCTTTTGAACATTCCCATGAGCAAAATTAAGACACAGATGAGGTCATATGTCAAGATGAGACCACTTACTGGAGAGAGAATAGAGCAAACAAAACAGAGGAAAAAAAAGGGAGACAGAGTGAGAGAATGGAGAGAGAGCAGGAGAGATAATTGCCATCCCATGGTCCTTCTTTGGTGGAGGCAGAGGGAGAGTTGTTCCTGGGCTGCTGCCTCCAGTCTGAGATGTCCCAGGTGATGTTCTCCACAGTAAACTGGCATAGCTCAGGATTTTTGTACCGTTCCTGCTTCATCTATCGTATCTCCACCTAGCTCACACCCTAGTCACATTACAATGCATACCTGGCTAACAGGTGTGCTGTCTAGGTGAGCAGAGCTCAGTGGGTCGTTCAGAACGATCTTATCTTTGTTGAGACACTTCTCACGTTCTTAATGTAATCATCACGTTCACAAAGTGATTTACAAGTTCAAGAGAGGGTTCCCTCACTTGGGTTTATGAAAGGCAGTTCCTGCTTGACCGACCTCATCTCCAAGAGAATGCATTTAGAGGATGTTGTTTTCTTAGGCTTTAGTAAAGCTTTTGACACCATTTTCCACAGCATTCTCTTGAAGAAACTGGCCACTCATGGCATGGACAATCACAGAATCACAGAACCTTAGAGGTGGGAAGGGACCTCCAGAGATTATCAAGTCCAATCCCCCTGCCAAGGCAAGATCCCCTAGGGTAATTCACACAGGAATGCATCCAAGCAGGTTTTCAAAGTCTCCAGAGAAGGAGACTCCACAACCTCTCTGGGCAGCCTGTTCCAGGGCCCTGTCACCCTCACTGTAAAGAGGTTTCTCCTCATGTTGAGGTGAAACCTTCTGTGTTGCAGTTTGTAGTCGTTGTTCCTTGTCTTATTGCTGTGGACCAGAGGAAATAGATTGGCCCCAGCCACTTGACACCCATCCCTCAGACATTTGTACACATGGGTAAGATCTTCTCTCAGTCTTCAGTTCTTCAGACTAAATAGCCCCAGGTCTCTCAGACTCTCTTCAACAAGTATACTCTTTGCTAGGTAAAAAATGGCTTGACGGTCAGTCCCAAAGTGTGGTGGTGAATGGAGGTTTTAAAATCCATTTGATGACCACTCACAAGTGGTATTTCCCAGGGATATCGAGGCCAGTTCTGTTTATTATCTTTGTCAGCAGTCTGGATGAGAGGATCAAATGCACCTTCAGCAAGCTTGCAGATGACAAGTTGGGCAGGAGTGTTGATCTGCTTTATCACAGGAAAGTTCTACCAGAGCTCTGTCCAGAGGGATCTGGATCAATGGGTTGAGACCAGTGGTATGAGGCTCAATAAGGCTGAACACCAGGTCCTGCATTTGGGTCACAACAACCCTGAGCAACACCACAGGTCCGGGGAAAGCTGCCCAGCAGAGAAAGACCTGAGGTTGTTCGCAATTGGCAGCTGAATATGCAGCAGCAGTGTGCCCAGGTGGCCAAGAAGGCCAACAGCATCCTAACTTGTGTCAGAAACAGTGTAGCCAGCAGGATGAAGGAACTGATTGTCCCCCTGCACTTGACACTGCTGAGGCCACACCTGAATACTGGCTTCAGTTTTGGTCCACTCACTACATGGATGTTGAGGTGCTACAGCAAGTCCAAGGAGGAACAACAAAATTGGTGAAGGGCATAGAGCCCAAGGCTTATAAGCAGTGGCTGAGCAAACTGGAGATGGAGTCTGGAGAAAAGGAGACGCAGGGGGACCTTATTGCTCACTACAAATCCCTGAAAGGAGATCATAGCAATGTGGGTGCCAGTCTCTTTTCACAGGTAACAAGTGCTAAGGTGAAACAGTCTCAAGTTCCACCAGGGCAGGTTTGCAGTAGATACTGGGAAAAAAAATCTTCACTGAAAGGGTTGTAAAGTGTTGGAACAGGCTGTCCAGGGAAGCAGTTGAGTCATCATCCTTGGATATATGTAAGGAATACAGATGGGGCATTCAGGGACATAGTTTAGTGGCACAGACTCAGCAGTTCTCAGGTTAATGATTGGACTCTTAAGAGTCTTTTCCAATCTAAATGATTTTATGGTTCTATGGCTTTTTTAAAACATTCCTTCTCTTTATACAGACACAACTTCCTGATTGTTGACCCTGCTTATGAAGTCAGGCAACAAGGCTCAGTGTTTTTGATGAAGATTTGGAAGCAAGACAGACAAAGATTTCAAGTTGAAACTCTATGCAGAGCAGTGCAGCTGAAGAAAACTGTTTTGGGTAGGGTAAGTCAGACACAGAGGCCAATGATGCTTCCACTGGGCTAGTAAATCCAAAGGATTTGCACATTCAACCAAAGAAACAAACCAAGACCTGCCATCCAAGGCCATATCCAGAAGGGCTACCTTTGCACCACTGACTGAAAGTATTTGACCACTTACTAAAGCCATTACCTTGCAAGAAAATCCATCACAAAATCTTATTGCACACTCAAACACCATGCCATTAACACCAGCATCTTTAGACACAAGAATATGAGCTCCCATCTGGTAGGTGCCATCTGGAGCCTTGAGAATTGTATCCAATTCTCCAACCACATTAATCCCACAGCACTTCATGAGGAAGAAAAGCACCATTTCTGCTAGCATGGGGGTGGACCAGTTGCAGTTTTTTTCTCTGGGACATGTGCTCCAATTTTCCTCGGTGTCATTTTTTTTAAAACCTTAAACCATCTATCATTTGTTTGAAATTAGAGCTCATAGGCAACTCTGAAAGGGAATTTGAGAGATGGGAGTTTTCCATTTGAACTTTTAATGTCGCCCAAGCTGACAGCTGAGACTGTCCCAACAGGAAGGAGCAGGAGCAAAACTCAAAAGCTATTGCAGGTCTTTCCAGGTCTTGTTGAGATCAAAGTACTATCCAACACCTCAGCTGCTCCACACCTTCTCACATCTTGTCACAGCTGAAGGTTGGGAGAAGAAGCAGCACCCTCAGGCAGAAACTACCCATAAACAGTATATATGCGAGACCAGTACACCCATAAGCTGTTTGTGCTTATTTGCTCTGCAGATGGAAACACAGCTTCACAAGCCTGCAGGGAAAAACACTGACTGTTTGACCCTGCAGTGTTTTGGTCCAGGAACCAACCAGCCCTATTTCCATGGTACTGCACTTCAGCCTGTAAGGCACAGTAAGACTTTTTGGTTTTGGGGAAGGCACCTCAAAAACAGAATTGGGAACATGTGGCTTGGCTACTAGCCCACGTTTAGATGCCTCTGTTAGTAGAGGAGACATGCTTTAATATAAGCAGCTAAATTTAATACTTAAAAAAATGGTGTCAGTTTGAGAAGAAATCCAACAGAGAGGTGACACTAACAGTAATGAAAACACCGAGGATGTTGGGAGAAAGCTCACAGAATAGCAAAGACCTTTTATGGTGCAAGAGCTCAAAATCAGAGGAATAACAACTTTCAGTTATAGAAAAAAAAGGGTAAGCTTTACTTCCAGTTATATTTGACTCAAGGTTTGCTGCCAGGACTTCAAAAACATGCTACAATCTATTGTGAAGAAACTGCCAAGCAGGTTTTAAAGAGAACTAAATCATAAATCTAGAACTTACATGAAGCATGCAGAAAGTGTTTTGTGATAAAATTCACTTGCAATGCTCATAGCATCTTTTCTCCCTAGGTACTAATACTACTTGTCTTATTCCATTAAATAGCAATTACTTTGTAATTAATTTGCAATTAATTCAATACTAATGAATAAATCAAGAGTTTTATTCTTTCCTAGCAAAGAAGTAAGAACCAGGCTGTGAGAGGATGATGTCACAACTGATTTTGATTTGAATGCTGCATAACCTAGCACTACCTGGTTATGCTTAACTCAAACATAATTTTGTCCATCTAGAGCAGCAGTGGAGCAAGCACAAGAGCCAAGTTGTGTTGGTTTTGTTTCCTGAGTTCCACACCCCTTACTTCTGCCCATCTGAAGGCATTCCCCAAGCAGCTGATTACAAGATCTTTTGGTTAAAGTATATGACTTAATATATTCATTAACATGTTTCACTGTAAAGACAGAGCAATGGAAGTAGTAATTCCATGCTAATCACTGCTAGTTGCACTATATCCTTGTATTAATATCTGAAATGAAAGCAAAGGCTGATACTGTCAACATGTCAAGTATTTCCTTGTACATCCACAGAG
Source organism: Tricholaema leucomelas (assembly GCA_013400475.1). Lineage (NCBI taxonomy): Eukaryota > Metazoa > Chordata > Aves > Piciformes > Lybiidae > Tricholaema lacrymosa > Tricholaema leucomelas. Next base: position 455,381 of record WAAF01003023.1, read on the forward strand.
GCAACTTGGCCTTGTGACTGCCACACCTAGGCAGTATGGGTGCTATCTGTGATTTAAACAAGTACCCAAAGCACATGAATTTCACAGGCTCTTCCTGGCTAATAAACTTGTCACGTATAGTTCACTGAAAAAAACACAAAGCAGAGTATTTTTCTGATACTGTGATTACAGAGTAACAGTAGGGTAAATCAATCCACCCCAAAAACACCCAACTTAATTATAAAGTGAGAGCTTAACATACCAATCAAAAGCTGAAGAAATACACTGTTTCAAGAGAGTCACAGCCTGTCAGTATAAAGGAAGTATATAAAACTATTTTATTGACCACTGTTCACCAGTATTTACAATAAAGTAAACAATATACAGTCTGATAACATTCAAATTACTACAAAGTTAGTTTTCGCTTGGTCTTCTTGAGACCAAGTGACCCCAAATACTAAAAAGAATGATTCTACAGGTTTAAAGAGCTAGGTTTGGGTAAAGAAGATACATGCACATCAATAGTACAGAAGACAAAAAAAACCATCTGTGAGTTTGTTTAGACATTCATTATGATTTTGTGGTAACTACAGAAGTTTATGAATGTTTTATAAAAGCTTTTACCTAATATGGAGGAAGTAGTAGTATCAAATGTGATAAATGAAACAAACTGCAGAAAGCTTTTATTTACTTGCTGTTGATGCAAAACATACTACTTCAAAAAAATATCAAATTTGATTCGTTAGAACATATGCTTCTCACATGGCTAATAAATCGAATTTCAGGGTTTAATATTCATATATATAAAAAAAAATTAACACAAACAATTATTGTGCTTCATCTTCTGGGCACGAGTGCCAAGTTAGTCGCTCTTCATAAAAAGCGATTACGATCTGAGGACACTTCACATTAGCTTCTTTGGCCAGCACCAGATCTGCCTCATCAGAATCTTTCCTGTTGAAGAAGAAAACAGGATAAAAGAAAATGGATAACTATTAATTCAGTATATTTAGCAGCTCTTAATAGGTCAGTAAGCCCTGAGATGAATGGCAGCTAGATATCAGTTTTCAGTATGCATTTCACTATAGCTACTAAGGATTTCCATGCTAATGGCAAGGTTTCAAGGCAGGACTGGGCGTGGCACTTGGTGCCATGGTCTAGCCTTGAGCTCTGTGGTAACGGGTTGGACTTGATGATCTATGAGGTCTCTTCCAACCTTGGTGATACTGTGATCTAACTGCCTTTTGCTTGGTCCCATTTGAAAGGAAAATGCTACTAAAAAGGAGCCATTTACACAGTTACCTATTGCAGTATGTAATGAAAGAAGTAATTTTGTCTTTTAAAGCATAATCAAAACTTCAAAGTGAGACTTTAAAAAAATCATTATCATCAGTCTTAAGAGATGGCATTTACATCAAAATTATCTTATTGTTTATGCAATTAGCTTGCTGTATTTTGTACCACTACTTGTGATGCTGCCTCAGGGTAATAAATTTTCCAGTCTGATATGCTTCAGATTCCATTTTGAAGTGCACGCTGCCTTTACAAGCCAGTTTTGTGCATACATATTCATATCTATGTTTGTTGCCTAAAATCAATTATGAAAAACCAATTCACTGAAATAAGTAACAAAAAAGGCACCTTTTTTTGTATGTTTCCTTTGAGTTTCATTTTGCTAATTATCACAATGGAAATTCAGTCAGTCACAATCTGTATTTTGCAGGTCTTCTAAGTTTCTCATAAAATATGTGGAAAACTTGAAAAAGCAGGAGTGAGACAATGTTCTAAAGCACTTATCTGTAATAGTCCAGGCATATCACTTGACAAATCATTTTTATGGAGAACACTCAGTTTATCTCCAGAAAAGGATACCCCTCACAATGTCTGTGAAAAGCTACCATTCTTCTCATCTCACCACTGTAAGAAACCTCACCCCCAGCAAAAGTTAATTCGATTTCTTCTATTTTTAGGACTGAAAAAAACCCTACTAATTTTATCCTACTTCTCCTTCTGTAAGCTCCTATTCATTTTGTAAGCTTCTACTGTAGCTTACAAAACTTGTCTCCACCTACGCTCCCAATAATACAAAAACTACCCCGTAACTTTCTCTGTGTTACTAGGCCATAATGATAAACCTCTCCTTCATACTGTTTGCTTTTCATTTCAACCTTATCTCCTACGAAGCTTCTGTAGTCAGTACAAGATTAACAAGCAGACTCCAAGCCCTCTCTATCTTACTCTTGAAATGAAGTTGTCTCATTAGCTTAATTGCAACAGCCTGCCCATCCTTGACATGGACAAAAACTATGTATTTAAGACTTACCATTTCATGAGGAACATAAGCTCCCCACTGCTATCTGTAGCCCCAATTATTCTCTCAGGATCAAGACCCCTTGCAAACCCTCTTGGTTTATCAACCTGTTGAGTAAGCAACAAGATTGTTACCTAGGTTAGGACAAAACTCAGTTTTGACATTAAAGCTACATATATGCATTACTGTGTATATATACGTGCACATCAGAACAAAATATATAGCCTTACATAATTATACAAGTGATAATTACATATAATTGTCTGAAGATGGCATTAATTTTATTTTTTTCATAACTGATCTTCAGGTCAAGTCATTTAGATGTGAAGTCCCAATGAACGAATTTTACATCCATGTTTCTAGCATTTACTTCTGAAAACTCAATAGATGAAACAAGTGATCTGAAAAATCTTTGTAATAGGTAAACAAAAAAGCATGGCCAGTAAAAGAAACAAAATAGGCAAAGCAAAAATGCACTCCTAGAAGTGGGAAAAACACACCATTTTCAGCAAAACAACAGGTTTGGGTTGGCTTAAGCCAACCGTGAAACTGCACCCTTGAAGAATACCTTAGCTCTTCTTGTCTCACTGAGATTGCACTAGTAGTAAGGAATGTCACAACTACCTCCTGTATTAGTTCCTCTAGATTCACAATAACTGTTTTGAGACAGTGGCCGCTACTGGACCAGATGACAACACACAACTGACTTCATACCGAGACTAAAATATTCTTTGCATCGTCAACTATTCCTTCTGATGCCTTCCAACACTTTTTACAACAACCACACATCCAACAGTTGTCTTCAGTAAACCAGCGACACTGCCAACCAGTTCCATTTCAAATGGCTAGTTTGAAAGCTTACACAGGAAAGTGAACTACTCAGCATGTAATTACATTAAGTGTTGTTTTGTACTTATCAGCACTAAAATTTGTCATGTCATTTGTTCCTTTAAATTGTACGAGAAACCTAGAAGGGTAGGCTTTCTTCAGTCTCCCTTTCTGTTCCCTCTCCACCACCATGTCTGGTCCTAATCTACGTTAACTGCCTCATCTTCACATTTTGCCATCTTGCCACTCTCCTATTTAAAGTCATATCCTAAATATGCAAGATAAACCAGAACATCTTTGCTCCATCATGAACCTTTCAGTCTAATACAAAGTGGCTACTTAGCATTGTTCATAAATAACTCTTAACCTGTCTTGCTTTGAATTATTCAGTAGGAATTATGGGACAATGCAAGAGCTTTTACGCATATCTATCAATCACCTTTTACCCACCTAGTCTCATTAACCACCATGAATTACTATTCTTTTCAAGACTGTGGTTTTTTTACAGTTTTAAACCTGTGTTTGGTCTCATTCTCAAAGTCACAACAGGATTTTGAGGGGGACAGGGATGGAAAGGTAGGGAAGAGATGCAGGAAAAACAAAGCTTAGCACATGAACATATACTTACAGAATCACGCTTTTTCTTTGATTTACTATCATCAGATTCGCTATCTGACAAAGCTTTTCTTTTGGCACCATCTGTTTTTTCTTTACCAGCTTTCTGAGAGTTCAGAAAAGCTTCGATTAACTCTGGACAATCTAAGTTTTCTTCAGGTTCCCATGTGTTGTCAGCACTGAAACATACACACATTTATGTAAAACTAGGAAAAGAAGAAAAACGTAAAACTAGCCACATGGCTCACCTTAAGCAAGTTAATTTTTTTCTCATTATGTAAGGCAGGTTTCTTAAATTTAAGGATGCTAATCTTGCTATCTTTAGTAACTTTCATGTACTGCATTCACTGACTGTAAGAAATACGCTCTACTGCTGAAGATCAGCGTTCTTAAACTGGAGACACAGAGTAAGCAGCTCTATTAACTCCCATTATCTGGGTGAGATCATAGGAGTTAAAGAGTGATGCCCACTCTAGCAAAACCTACCCGTCCATATAAACTGACTCCCTTCCCTGGTTCCTCTAAAGACTGTCCATGCAAACAAACTACATTATAGAAACACTAAGGCTTACAGAGAACAGAATGTGCATAAAGCTCACTACCTACAGCCTAAGTATTTATGTCTAAGCTTCTATATATGAGGAACACTCTCAAAAGCTGTCTACAAGTATACCTAGAACTATCTTCCTCCTTCAAGTGACTACAGGAGGAACAAAGGTTTCATGTCCAGAGCTGGTCACTGCAGATGTTCCAATCAGTGTGCATTTTGTTAACTAAAATTTTAACAAGGCCATGAATGCTCCCTACACTACTAAGTACTTCATCAGAAGTCCTCATGCACACATACTGCCAGAGTGCTACTGCACAAGCATGGTGCCTACAAATTATTTTCAGTAACTAAAAAAATATTTTTGTAACTCAAATCAGATCCTGAAATACTAAATGCATTGCATTTTGCTTCTATGCACTTATCACTACACAAATTTCAGGTGCTAGAACACAGAATGTTGCAATGCCATCACTTATTTTCAAATGCTAGGTGCATGACCTTTTTTCAGCTAGTAGTCTGCCAGAAAGTGTCAAGAGAGAGAGAGAGGAAGGAAGGAAGGGAGGGTGGGAGGAAGGGAGAGGAAGGGGGAGAAGAGGGATGAAGGGGATGGGGAGGGAGGGAGGGAGTGGGGACAACTATGTGCCTTCTTTATCAGCTTCTTAAGTTCACTGCAAGGCTTTCTTGTACTTTCTTAAGTCCTGGAAAAGAGACTCAAAAGAGACCTTTTCAGACATACCTAATAATGGCAACCCTGCCACAGAACTCCTCATGCAGATTCATCTAATTTAAGAGCACTTCAGAAAAGTGAGTAATGAGCAAACTGTCTTCTTCAAATTCACTGTTTCAGAGATGCCTACATTTTAAATCCTTGCAAATTTCTTGGAAGTAAACCTCATTTCACCACACACCTAACAATTGTCAGATTATCTGACCTTGGTACGATACTGACACAAGTTAAATCAAAGGACAGTGGTAAAAGAATAATCACTAAGGACTTGATGAAAGCCTTGGAACAGTTTGTGAGCACAAATGCTAAGCTGCATATCTTCTGGTTTATATTCATACTTTACTGCCCCACTCGAGTATGCCATTTATGGGCATCATACAATTGTTTCAGTTGGAAAAGACTTTTAAGATCATCCAGTCCAACCATTCCCTAACTCTACCAAGTCTGGCACTAAATCATGTCCCTCAGTACCACATCTACAAGCCTGTTAAACACCTCCAGGGATGAGTATTCAATCACCTCCCTAGGAAGCCTATATCAGTGTTCACTAACTCTTCCAGTGAAGAGTTTTCTTCTAATATCCAATCTAAACCTTCCCTAGCACAACTTCAGGCCATTTCCTCTGTCTTTCCCTTGAGGTTCTTTAAAACACATCCCTACAATCAAATTCCCTCTCTGCACAGTCATTTCAAATAAATGATTAGTATGCACCATTCTATCAAAAACAAAAAAAGGAAAAAAAAAAAAAAAAAAAAAAAAAAAGGGTAATGCCTTACTCTGTAAATCCTTTCCACTTCAAGTAGTATTCCACCTTTCCATTTACAACACGTCTGTCCAGGACTTTCTCCACAACAAACTCTTCAGGCTCTGCCTCTTCAACTTTTTTACCTTTGCCATTCTGTTTCTTTCCCATTTTGTGCTACAAAAGAAATTCAGAATGACATTATTCATTCTTTTGTTTTACACAGTTACTTCACTGGCCAAATCCAACTTTGCTTAGTAACAGCAAAGAATCATATATTTATTCACACTAAAGCCAGAAGCTCAGACTCCTTTTACATTAGGGCATGTGGTCAGGTAACCCGAGCAAGACACGTTAATGTTTTGGGCTTTTTCAGTTGCTTAATGAGATACCCAACGCCACTTTTTTTAGGTGAAATATTTTTGTCCATACACTCAGTGCCTCTACTTCCCTTATAAATTTAATTATCAGTGCTACAAGCTCAAAAAATCATGAAGCTTCTAAAACTTAACTCTATGCCTGTGAAAAGGCAGAGGGCAAGAAACAGCATAAGGCAGAAGTAAAGAAAAGTGATAAGGGAACTGTGAAAATGTGTAAAATAGAAAAGGGGTGGTACTCAAAAAATGGTGGTTACTACCTTTGCCAACAACAACAAAAGAGCTGATGACAGCAAAGTTTATGATGTACTGCTATGACAGACAAAATACTCAACAATAACCCATATCTACTGAACAAGATGCATGCTAGGAGCATTCCATCACTACAGTCCCTTCTCATTCTTAGCCATGCACCAATGTAACTCACATTCAAACAAAGGTCACAAAGGTGCAGAAATTTAGGACAGCTACACTTAAGTACAGCACTTAACAAATAAACAACATTTTGCTACCTTTAAAAACTTTGTAAGCGTTTCAAGTTGACATTCGATACCTCAAATAATATTCTCTAAGTTCTTAAAATAAATATTACATCCACATCATCCTCAAGGCATTCCCAGTTTAATAAGGCACAATTATATAGTAATAGAAGGACACATTTTGGAATTTCCTCATTTGTAATCTTAAAAATGTTGGAATAAGCCTATCATGTTGTTGCACTGCACTTCTGGAGTACTAGCAGACCAAAAGCAGTTTGCTTGCCATTTTGGACTGCACCTTATAAACTGTTAAAGTGGCAGCCATAAGCTAATGAGAGCAGTATTAAACTCCTAAAACATCTAGTCATACAACATCCCAAATCAAATCAGACAGAATTAATTCCTCACTAATGCACTTCCTATAAACGAGAAAACAAACAAGCAAAAATCACAAAGCACCTCTATTTGCTCAGTGGCTTCTCTCTTGTCCTCCCTAAAATTAATGTGAATGAGATTGAAAACACTGCAAAACAATTTTGTAAGTGTAAAAGTTTTAGACTTTGTAGAATTTTGTCTTAATGTGAAGTGTAAAATTTAGGTCAGACACAAGGAAAACTGTTTTCTTTTTGGAAAGTGAAGATTTGAATCCAGTTCTATCTTTCCAAAGCCCTGTTATTTGCGCTTCTTAATTTTCATATTTTCCCCTCTCTCCCTAAAACAGTTTTACTCTGGTTAGCAACACATAAACTGAAAGTGCAAACAAGGAGAAGTTTCCAGTTGCTCTTTCAAACAGCAAGTTTCTGTATAGATATCACATTTGTTTTGATTCAGAAGCATAGAAGAGAGATTATCTAAAACAGAGCACATATTTCCAATCAGATTTTAACTGCCTGCATACTCCAGGTGTATTTTGACCACAGCATTCATGTCTGAAAAATGTAAGCTTAAGCACACTGGCTTTTTTTGCCTCCACAGGAAAAAGAAAGATTGACACTGAAGGAAAATAAAAACATGAGTATGTCCAATGCTTCTATGAAGGTATCTTCTTTCAAGAAATGGAAGTGTGAAAAAGAGAAACAGGTGGAGACAAAGAAAATAAAAACAGAAGCAGAGGAAAAAAAGACACAGACTCACTGTACCATAGTAATAACAATCATAATTACTGGTGATGAGGCAAGCAGGCTACAAGTGGGGAACATCTCCATCTGTTTCTCCGTTGGACTAAAATTCTTTGATTCAATGGAAGACTGCTTCCTGGTACTCTTTCGGCTTCACTAATTCTTGTCACTTAAAGATAAACGTATTGGATGTCTGTATCAAAGCAACTTTTTCATTAACTTTCTAAGATTTAAGTATCTATATCATCTTCCACAGCAGAAAATTAATGTCATGGGAAATTGTATTTTTCTCTTGAAGTAAAAAAAATAACAAAGTTCAAAATATGTTGGTTTTAAATATTAGATATTTAATAAGGTCTTGTGCATATCAGCACTCCTTTCCAGACTCTGGAGGCTTTCCAACCTAATAATAGTTGATTGCAGAACCTGCAGAAATACTGAAAATGTTAAAAGCCTATACATTCTGAAATTATAAAAGCCAACCTAAATCCTTGCCCATACATGAACATGGTACCTGACTGAAATTAAAGGGTGTTAAATGTCCACTAGATTCCTAGAGTTTCCTTCTCTAGGGTTGCATGTTGTAAGCTGCAAATTTGGCACAGGACTGTTAAATGCTAATCTACAGCTTGATTCCCTTCCTGCATTTAGAAGTCATACATGACAGTTGCAGACCTGTGGATAGCCACTTTCGTTGAGGAACAAGATTAGAACACTGATGTGACACTGCGGTGAAGGATTTTAACATACAAGAGGTAACAGAATTGGAATTACAGTTCCAGAGCTACGCTATCTCTTAATGCATTTAGGTTTTGCATGCAAATACACAATGAAGCAGAAATAGTTATGGTTCCCATGGGAACCATAACTGATTTTCTGACCTGTGCAGCAACATTTTCAACAACATCAAAAGATTACAATACTGCATTCACAGACTCTTCTCTCCCTGAAGGCCCCCTTATCCAAGCTAATTCATTCTTTTCCTCAAATTAAGGAAAAATGAGCAATCAATTACTAAGAGAAAGTTCAGGAATTCACCTTGGTGAAGTGTTGTTATCACACAATACAGAGGAAGCACTCCATTGCACTTCTAAGTCAAGAGTTAATATAAGTTTTGGGTTTCTCTTCATCTGTGTCAACCAGTAATCATTTCAGTAAATTCAAGAACAGAACTTTTGTGTGCATAAGTCAATTGTTCTGCTTTCCAAATTTCAACTTCTACATGTGTATTTTTGCTTACTTCCCCACCTCAACCTCAGATGCATCTCACGCTAAAATTTTTAACTTATTTGAAAAAAACTACGTATCATCATTAGCTGAATGATAACCAGCAACCAGCTGCCCTCAGAAGTCCGTATTTTAATGTCAAACAAAGCTTTATAGGACTTGAGATCCATGAATGCATCATTATAATGGTCCAGGAGGGGTTGACATCTGATAATCTCTGCTCCTATGAAATTCAAATAAACTGTTATTTGTTAAAAATAATTTCAAAAGGCATCTTAACTATGCCACATCATTTTCCCAAAATGCTATTTGTCATCTGTAAAAAAATGCCTTTTCTTAGGCAATTAGTTTTCCCCAAACACATTGGGAGAAATTAAACGAAGACATGATTTGATTTTTCACAGGTATGATGAATTACATAGTGTGCCAAAAGGAAGCTAAAAAAATCCTTAGTGTTTTGTACTGCAGAACAGGTTAAATTGCACAAAGTCCTTTAATTATTCTTTTCCCAACAAGTCTCTTTTTAGAAATGGCAAATTTATTACAGCCAATGTCCTTTCTAGTAGCCTTACTTTCTGGACCTGAAATTCTGGTCAGAATAATGCTGGGGAGGGGAGATGTGGATGTATCTTTTAAATGGAGATGCCAAGTTATAAGTTTGAAGAAAAATGTTGATTAAATCCTTATATACTTTAGGTGTGCATGAACTTACCAATGCAGTTTTATTGGAGGCCATTTTTATTGCAGACTTGCAGAGCTTTTACTAGAAAAATGCATGACAATTAAAAGGAAGTTTACATTACTCAAAGAAAGGCATCCCAATACAAGCATGGTCCTTGTTCCAACCCCCATGTATTCACTGCTTATAACATTTCTAATATGGATTAAATCCAGAACAAAAAGTAGGCTACTACTTTGTCCGGCATAACCCAGTAACACACTGATATGCTAGCCAAGATAAATAGTACTGAAAGTGGTATACCAGGGTCGAAAAAAGTTCTTTCCCAAGGCCTTCTAAGGCATAGAGATGTTTCTAGGGAAAAGGGGGAGGACCATCAGGGATGCTTTTTTCCTTAATCCCAATAGAACAAGAGGTCAGATTCTGGCAGTTGAGATATACCTAGGCATACTAACTGCAAATCTGGTGGGCAGCATCTACATAACCTGCAGCGTAATAATGAGTCACCCATAATCTTACATCGTATTAAATACTTATAAACAGTGAATATTTCTTGGTGCAACTCTAACGTTGCCTTCCGATTCTCAAGTTTGAAAGAGTTAAGGTCCTAGATCAATATTAACTCAGCTAAACTGTACAGGACATTCTTAACCTATGTAAATGATGCTGAACACAATCCAGCCCCTTTTCCTTGTAATTTCTCTTACTCGCAACCTCCTAAGGCATGTATTGTCCTCGCCCCACTGCAACCTACACAACTGTTAGAATTCCCCATACGCCTGGGCAAGGCAAAATATAAAAGTCATTCAAAGCCAGAAAACCTCCCGGACTCTGCAATCCCGCCGGATTCTTCCCTGACACGGGAGGCAGATTTGGGCAGGCCCATAGGCGGTGGGGTAGGTGAGGTGGGAGAGGGGCTGGGGCTAGGGCCCCCGTGCAGAGGTGCTTGTCTTGTCCCCGTTTGAAAAGCAGGGAAAGGGAAAAATAAACAGCAACAACAGCAGCAAAACCCCTGTGCCACCCCACCGGAAAATAAAGGCGGCCCTATGGAGGCCTACTTGGGAAGGCTGCGCCCCGGGCCTGTGGTGGGCGCACGTGAGGCCGACGGCGACGCACCGTGCGAACTAACGGGACTACCCCGGGCGGCAAGGGGCCTGCCCGCCGCCCCACAAGGAGGGCCGGGGAGAGGGTCCGCCGCTGCCGCACCGGGCAGCAGCCGCTGCCCGGGAGGCCCCGTACACCGCGCTCCCGTCGCCAGGGCCCCTTCCACGCCGCCTCCCCCACCCCGCCACGTTTTCCCCGGGCCCCACACATGCCGGAGAGCGGAGACGCCCGACCGTGTAGGCCGCCCCTCGGCGGTGGCGGGCTGGCTTTGTCTCCCGAGCGTGTCCGCCACCGCCGCGCGGGTGCTGCTGTCGCTGTCCCTGTTCCTGCCCCCGCCCCCCAGCGCAACCCTTCTCCCCCACAGTAAAACCCGCTCGCTCTAAGGCCTTCCCTCCCTCCCTGCCGCGGAGGCCGGTGGGCGCCGTGCCAGTGCCGAGGCCGCGGCCCCCGGACAGCCCTGCTCCGCCCGTTACCCCCCACCGCCAAGGAAGCAGCGGCGTATTGACGGGGTTTTGGGAGGGGAGGAAACAGGCAGGTTGCGCCCCATATCTCCCCGCAACGGCCCGCAAGCAAGGTTTGCGCAGCGGGGAGCAGAGGGGAGTCGGGGCGGGGGAAAGAAGGAAAGGAGACGGATGGAACGAGAGAAAGAGGGAAAAAGAGAGAAGGATACAGACTTCAATGGTGTCCAGCCGCTCGGGTCCCCCGTCTCCTCCTTGCTCTCGCCCTGTGCGCACTGAGCAGCGGCGGCAACAGCGACATCTGAGGGGGGTTGAGGCGGGGGGTGGGGGAAGGGAGGCAAAGAGGGAGGGGGTGGGGANCGGCGCAGGGCAGGGCGTGCACGGCGGCTGGCGGGGCTGGGCTGGGCTGGGCGAGCACTGCGCGCCGGCGGCTGACGGGGCAGAGCGCACGACGCCGCCTACGCGCGAGCTGCAACCTCCTACCGTCGTCGCCGCCAGAACAGGAGGGGGGCCAAGACGTCTCTCCAACGAGGGGCTAGCGCAGGACCGCGTCAGGCGTCCAAAAGAAGGAAGATGCCTCGCGGCGACAGAGAAAGCGACTGGGTAAGCCGAGGGCGGCGGGCAGGGGAACGGGCCCACGGCACCCGGTAGTTGCGGCCGCCATGATGGCCGCCGCCATGAGGGCGCATTGGGCCAGAGCGGACGCTGCCCGCAGCAGAGCGAGGCCTTCAGTGGGTGCGGGAGGAGCGGCCTTGGCAAGCCCTGGGAGTGGGGAGGGTGGGCAGGGAGCGCCGGCGTGTATTTGAAGCTCGTTGCGGCGTGTCTGAGGGGGCCACTTGGAGAGCGGCCATTTCCCACGTTGCGGCGGGGAGGCCTAGTCGTTAGCGAGGGTGCTGGGGGAGGAACTTTAAAGTCGTTTATTAGCGGTAAAATGTATCGGAATCAGCAGCAGAAGCTTTGCTCCGTGTGACGAGACTTGATCGGCGTTGGCTTTCCTCGGGAGCTGGGATGGGGGGAAAAGAGGGGGCGGAAAGAAAGGAACCGTTTCAGCGCCATTTCCCTGCGGCGCGAGGCGGCAGCACTCACCCTTTGTCGCGGTGCGTGCAGGTCTGATGAAGAGAAAAAAAAGGGAGAGATCGAGGGAAAGAATGGAGAATAGAGTCCAATAGCGGACGGCCCGATGTCGGTAGTAATTACAGTGGAGCAGGCTGCGAGGAAGTCTTGTCTCTTTTTGCTGATTCCCGGCCCCCGCGATGTGTTGGCGCTGGCGCCAAAATCTGGGCAGTTACCACTTCCTCCTGCTCGGGCGGAGAGGGAAGGGGACGGCGGAGATTTCGGGAGTGCGCTTTACTTGGCTCCCGCCCGTTCCCAGCCGGTACCGTGGGTGGCAGCGGAGATGGCAATGGCCGTGAGAGGGATGGCGACACAAGGCCGCCATCGGCTAATTGTAACCTCTTGAATTGAGTTTGGATCTTTCGGGGCCATTCGGCAATTTCCGGAGAAAAAGTGGCACGGTGCCAGTCTTGATCGGGGCGTTTCGGCTCCGCTCGGGCACGTACTGCGAGTCTCTTCCGTTGTCGGAAATTGCCGAACGAGCTGGATAGTCGAGTACTACTGCGTCTTTTTGTCCGGAAATTGCCGAACAGGGCATGAGCGTCATTCTTATCTGCTTCGGCAAATTTCGGAAATTGCCGAAGGGAGTCGAATGGGCTTCCAGTCGCGTTTCGGCTTTTTCCGGCGACTGTCGAAGCGGATAAGCTAGACGACGACAGCTCCTTCGGCTCATTTCGGAGACAGCCATTACTAACGGAGTTGATGAGTTTTTATTACGTGGTAAAAAGACGTAGGGGCGTTATACAGAACTGCTGCCCCTTTGAAGACATTTAAGGTCCGGATTCAAGCTTTTTTTTTAAAAAAAAGCAAACTTAAAACCTCGGAAGCGAGTCTGGGCTGGAGAAGGAGGGCGCTAGCACTACGCGGAGCTGAATTTCAAATTACGTAACAGTTAAGGCAGCCATTACTGACCAGGCGTACGGTACTCTCAAGAAGGAACACTTAAACCATGAAGAATATGGTACGTGAAAGGGGAAAATTAAGCATTCGTGTATTTGGTTATGCATAACTGAGTGGATTTTTTTCTGGGTCTGGGCGTTAAGACCGGGTAACGATCTCTTCTCGATGTAGGTCTGGGAGCCGCTGGTGGCTCCTAGTCGGTGTGGCCCGGGTTGGGGGGATGGGTGTCTTTCTGCAGAGGAGGCGTTAGCGGGAAGGAAGGTTCTAGAAGCGACAGTTGTGGCTAGCGTGCAGCCGAGAGAAGAGGCGGAAGCTGCGGTAGCCTTGCATTGCAAATTGGCGAGTTTTTAAATCGCTTGCCGTGCCCGTTAGCCGAGCCGCCGTTAAAGTGGTGCTGGAGGAGGGGAACATACAGCTATGGAGGTCAGTCAGTGTGTGGTCTGGGGAATCGCTTTTGCCCTGCTGGGTGCTGACCGGCCGGGCGGGCGCTGCTGGTAATGGCGGTGGCGGAGAGGGGGGGGTGGGTAAAATGGCGGCACCGAGATTCTCCTGTGCATGAGGCTGTGAGGATCGCTCCGAAGACAAGAAAGCGACTAAGGTGGAAGGGGTAGTAAGGGCTACGAGGGGGCCGGCAGCTGCAGTGTCTAGTATCTTGCGTGGGCGGAAAAGTGCGTTTACAGTCGCTTCTTCGTACCGTCTGTGTTAACGCATGCTAGATGCAGCTTCCAGGATTTGGTTTCTGTTTAGCTTTTAGAGCCCCGGCTGATGGTTTTGTGCTAGTTTATAGGGATTTTCTTTTTCTTTTTCCCGGTTTGCTTCTGTCTGGGGTCCGTGCATCCAGAATTTCTTTCCTTCCCGCCGCATCGCTGTCCCTGGAGGCGGCGGCTGCTTCTGGGCGCCATTTTCCCCTTCTAGCTTCGGGGGCTCTGTTTTCCTGCTGTCCGCCACATGGCGGAGCCGGCACGGTAGCTGCTTCACCCACAGCAGGCAGTGGGGGAAGGGCAGAAGCAGACTGTTGGATTGCAAAGCCCTGCGGAACGTGGAGGAGCTAACTGGGTGCTTGGGCCGGGGCGGAAAGGGCGCGAGCAAGCAGTCTCTTTCTAGTTCAGTAAAAGTCAGCTTCGTTTTTAGCAGGCCTAGACGGAGTAGCGGGTGTACGCGTAATTTCAGAGATCCCACTTGCTTGTCTCTGTTCACTGTTTTTATTACTCAAGTTCTTAACTCTGGAGCTACATTGTCTTGGAGTATTTTTGTGCACACATTATTGTTATGTGGAATATATTTCTTTGCTGTTACGATTATTTTTCTAGCAAAGGCCGTGCATTTTGCAGTCCTTTGAAGTGTTGCTTTAAGCCAGTGAGGGACGGCTTAAAATAAGCACTAATGAAGATTCTTCTAGAGTTGATGGATTTTCTCTTGCACTGTGTTCCTGCCATAGAGTGTACTATAAAAATCTTGAGAGATAATTTTTTATCAGCTCTCATATAGTGGGCCTTAGCGAGAATGGGTTGTGTGTGGCGTTATTACCAAATGAGGATTTACATCAAGATTTTGAGGAGTGATAATTTTTAGCGTACAATTCACAGCTTCAGCATAAATTTCAGACGGTCAAAGCTCTCCGGACCGTGGTGGTAGGTTAATTGTAGACTAACCGCAGCTTCTTAAAACATTTAAGACAAGTAGTGTCTCTATATTCAGAGGCTGCGTGTGTGTGTATATACATATACTTATTTATTAGTGGATCACATTTACAATATTATCACTTTTTTAAATTGAAGAACTGGTAATTAATTTCATTATTGCCATGACCTGCCTGGACGTTTTTCTGGGTACAGCATGTTCTGCATAACAGTACAGGGTAAACAGTTTCTAAGAATTCATACACTTGTAAAATATTTCTTTAACTGTTTAATTTGTGACCTATGATATTTTCGTCCCTTAAGAATCAATTGTTACAACTGATAGATTCCATTCTTTCGCTGAGTTTTATTTACATGTTTTTAATGGTAAACCTAGCCATATTCGGAAAAAATTCACTAGCCTACTAAACTTATTTTTATAGTACAAATGTGCCTTACTAGACATGTGACAGTCAATCGCATGGGACCACAGAAGACATTTCCCTTATGCAAGTAGTCCCTAATTTTTAAGCAGAACTGAAGCAATTGTAAGGAAGGGTTGGTTTTGGTTTTAAGAATCCTTGCTTAAAATTATTTCTCTGCTAGCATAGGATTTTAATCTTCAGTCTGATATGCAGCATCCTTTCCTTTATTCTTTTAACACGAAGCATTAAAAGGAAACTTGGCTAAACACTTGTTTGCTGCCATTAAACTCGTGTCCAGTTTTGTCTGTCTGTACAAGGCAGAGACAGCGCTAGCTTTCTTCTATGTGCCTTAGAAGAAAAAAAAATACTAGAACCAGTAGCAGATTCCAGGTGTTTTTAGGAGACATTTAAGATAACTTCTCAAATACAGTATTGATGGGAGGGAGATTGTTTTTCTCATGGTTGACCTCCTTGTTGGACTTCGGTATCCCAACCTGGTAATGCAGCAATGCTTTTTGAATGAAAACCAGAACTATCTACAGTAATTGTCATCCTGTTGCATGCATCTAGATCCAGAGCTGCTTTGGACAACTTAGGAAAACATGTCTGTTAGCCTGCATGCAGATTGGCTCAATACTTCTAAAAGTACTTGCTCATTAGACTATTTTGCTTACTTTACAGATATTCTTGTTTGTCATTGGTAGTCTAATTATCTTTTTTTTTTTTATTTTTTTAATGTCATGTGCATGGTTATAGTCAGTTCTAGCTAACTGACGTCTTGGGGTTGTTTATAAAACATTTACCACTGTAAGGAAAACAAAACCAAATACCCAAGCAGGTGTTATGTATATTTAAAATCATGTAGTAGTATAAAGCTGAAGTAATCATTACATTTGAGTTCTCCTGTTCCTAGCAGAACTGTTCCCTTTTCGGATAGCATTTGGAAATCTTAGATTTAGTGAAATTTCCTAATTGTTGCTGTTGGAGATGAAGTTGCAAAACTCATGATTTAGTGATGCTGTGGTGTGAAGAGAATTACAACCATGATATTTAGTTAGTATAACAAATTAGTATGGAAACATTTTTTTACCAGTAAAGGTTGGAAGGTTGTCCTTTTTCTTTTGATGTAGTACCACATACAGAATAATAAATATACCTTATTGTTTGCCTTAGAATTTTTAATGATGTATGTTTAACTATAGCAGACATTTCTGCTGAAAAATTGTAGTGATAATATAGAACAAAGTCTCACTGAAAGCATAATTACATTAGCAAATACGTGTGTGAGTAAATACTATTCACTTTTGTTTTAAAGGGAACCCACTTAGTTTTGATAACTGCCTGTTGAACGTGGATATGTTACTGCTAATTCCAGATTAATTTTACAGATGCTTCATCTTTAGCTGTAACTAGTATCTTATTTTTATTGCTTTGGGTAAACAGCAAGATAGTGTTCATGTACAGCAATTTGAGGCATTTGGAATAGAAAGCGATTGTGAGTGGATTAATGTTATCTATAATGACTACTTTTGATTTGGCTTTTTTTTTTTTAATATCCCCTAAAGATTTTTGAGAGTACTGTTCTGAAAGTCTTTTGAGTGTGGTCCCTTATTCTTACTATTTGGTGGGAGAGATGGGAAGAACATTATTAAAAAAACACAGTAAAAGTGGACCCATAGAATTGCACACATTACTTATTTTCTTCAGCAGTGGGAAGAAGTTAAAAGAGCCAAACCTAATTTTTAAACATGCCTTGCTGAAAGTTTTTGATGCTTAGGAGACTCTTTGCAGCTAATGACGTTGATGTAGTGAGGATGCTGTTACTATATTAATGTGATCATCTTTCCTTTGATAGAGGGAAAAGGAGCAGTTCCGCAAACTCTTCATTGGTGGCTTGAGCTTTGAAACAACAGAGGAGAGCTTAAGGAGTTACTACGAGCAATGGGGAAAGCTTACAGACTGTGTGGTAAGTTTGGCGTACCAGAATGAACAGATGGAATATTAACTTCTCTTAAGTCTGCAGTCTGTTGAAGCTGTGCACAGACTTCCCCTTGCAAATGATGTTGGTAAGAGTTATGGAGCATTCACAATCTATTTCCTATAAAATCTCCTGGATTATATCTAGCCACTCATTTCAGCAGTTTAACTTGGGCATTAGAGAGGAGTGATTGCACAAAGTGCTATGATATGTTTGTGATTGATAACCTTTGTCAGGAAGTTGGTATCATGGTAAGCAGTCTTAATAAAGCTGGAAAATGATGTTTTTCTGTGTAACATTTTCATAGAATCATTTAGGTTGCAGAAGACCCTTAAGGTTGTAGATAAATGCAAACCTCATGCTGCCAAGTTTGTCTCTAAACCGTATCCATAAGCATCTTGTCTATATGTCTTAAATACCTTCAGAGCTAGTTCATTCTCTTGCACTGAATTTCTTTTGGGAGCAGTGAATACATACTTTATAATATGAATTTAAATTGTGATCTTCAGAAAGCCTTAAAAAGTTTTTGGCTTTTATTTTCATTTAAAGTGTAAATGTTACCATGCGTCACTAATGTACCTGCAACTCAAAAATGCTGCCAGAGTCCTGGGGGGTAACAGTGATTTAAATGTCTTTAATACTAAACAGGTGCCTTTCACATACCTAATCAGCATGGCCTGCTACTTCTTCAGAATTGTGTTTTGAAATCAAGGAAGATGTAAATTAAATTTATATGCTTTCTTTTAAGTGTTAGTGTTTAGCTTAACACAAACCGGGTATAAATGGTTTAAATGTGTTTATTGTTTTTAGGTGATGAGGGATCCTGCAAGCAAGAGGTCAAGAGGGTTTGGTTTTGTAACGTTCTCCTCCATGGCTGAAGTTGATGCAGCTATGGCTGCAAGACCTCACACAATTGATGGAAGGGTGGTTGAGCCTAAAAGAGCTGTTGCCAGAGAAGTAAGTATGCCTTTGAAAGCAAGTAGTTTCTATGCCTTGAAGAAACATCTCTTGTTTTAGACAGTTAAGCTTGTAGTTGGGGCATGATCTCCCACACTTTTGATATGTTCAGATTACACTATTATATACATGTATATCATTACAGTGAGTTGCTAAATGGCAAGAATCATGCAAGGGACACAACTGAAATCTTGACAGTATTGTTGGTGGAAACATTGGAACACCTCTAATTATGCAGACTGTTCCATGAAACAGTTACTATTGCTAAACCTCAAATTAATAAATATCAGTCTCTTCTGACTCAGATAGTTCCAGTTAGCTGTGGCACAGAGATAATAAAGGGAAAAGTGCAAATTTCAGATGTCTTCTGCTTAGCACATTGTGAGAGCTCTGGGAGGATTCATCAGTTTCAAGTTGGACACAGATGTTTAATGCATTTGAACTGATGAACTGAAATTTACTGAGCTATTCCAGAGGTCAAGGGAAATAGAAATTTTAACCACTGGTAGCCTTCTTACCTGTGCTAGCTTTCTTCCTATTCTCTGCAGAATGCAGGAGTAAGTAATTTCTTAGCGAGTGCAGCAGTTTGGTTGTGATGCTGAAAGTGTAAAAATAACACATGAATATGAGTTGTCCTTTTTGCAAAGGGGTTAAAATGCACAGCTGTGGATTTGCTGAGTTTGAAAAGGAACCTTTGTGGTTGACATGGTGGAAGTGGGTTTCACTGCTGTTGGGGAAACAGGAAGCCAATTTTTCTTTTTACAATTTAAGTTCTTAAATACTTGGGAGTTCTTTGAAACAATTGATCTTGACATTCTGTCTAAACATGTTTAGCTTTTATAGCATTTCTGTCTATCTTTTTCAGTGCTTTTAAGGTTTTGACATAAAGAGGGGAGGAAATAACCTCCAAATCATTGCCCCATGTTACTTCTCTCCTAGAAGGCGCTTCAAGCAAGGTTGCAGGGACATGCGTTGTAAGAGGGCTGCCTCACTGCTTGAAAATCTCAGTATTCCATTTCTGAAATCCTGGCAAAGTAATGATTTGTGAAATTATTTTATTTGCAGTAATTAAAAGGATTCTTTTAACAGGAATCTGGAAAACCTGGTGCTCATGTTACTGTGAAAAAACTATTTGTTGGTGGTATTAAAGAGGATACTGAAGAGCACCACCTTCGTGACTACTTTGAGGAATATGGAAAAATTGACACTATTGAAATCATTACTGACAGACAGTCTGGTAAAAAGAGAGGATTTGGATTTGTTACGTTTGATGACCATGATCCTGTGGATAAAATTGTATGTAAGTGAGCTTCATTTCATTCTGATAGTTCTGGTGAATTGTGTGGAAATGTATTTTAAATAAGTATTGGCTTCTTTGCTTAAAAATCATGTGATATTCTAGTGTTTTGGGTATTTTTAATGATAAAAGGAATATGTAGGGATTAATTTGGAAAATTACTTATTTTTTGGAAGCCTGATACTCTTTTTATTAGTTGCTAAATCAATAGTTAACACACTGATGGTATCTTACAACATTACAGTGCAGAAATATCACACCATCAACGGCCATAATGCAGAAGTAAGGAAAGCCCTCTCTAGACAGGAAATGCAGGAAGTTCAGAATTCTAGGAGTGGGAGAGGAGGTAAGTACTAGTAACTGGTAGTGGTTTGTGATTGGTTTTTATATTAACTTTTCATGATCTCAATGTTTATAAATGGTACACTGTTACAGGGAACTTCGGTTTTGGTGATGCACGTGGAGGTGGTGGCAACTTCGGTCCAGGACCTGGCAGCAATTTCAGAGGGGGAGCTGGTAAGAAAGGCCTATTTGTGGCCTTTGGTTAGTGGTGGGTTTGGGGTTTTTTTGTGTATATTTTCTCCCCTCACCCTTATTTACAGTGTCGTTCTGGGTAACCTATAAAGTACTGCTGTTCAATTTTAAGTGCAGCTCCAGCAGTTACAGAATTTTGAGGGAAAGAATAGCTTGAAAACCTCTTCTGTAGTACATGAATTGATTATGTGGATATTCAGTAAAATGAAGTTGGGTGGATCAGGTTGTGGGTTTGTTTTGGGTTGGTTGGGTTTTGTACTTTACTAAAAAAAAAAAATAATTTTAAGGAAGTCAGTGACTTCTTTGTAGTTCTGTGTGGCACTTGCCCGACTTCTGCAGTGGAAGGGCTATGTCTGAAATTAAAACAATATTGCCTTACAAATGCAAGGCAATTGAAAGCAATGATTGGATGTGTTACTTCGCATAGGCTTTTCTAAATTTAAGTGTATGTGTGCTTAATTGGTAGCTTCTACAATTCGGTTATTTGGTCCTTAAGGCTACAGTGGTTTGAGAATGCAGTTTGCTTCAGATGAAATACTTGGTTGTTGTTTTGTTTGTTTTCTCTTTCTCCGACAGATGGATATGGAAGTGGCCGTGGATTTGGGGATGGATATAATGGATATGGTGGAGGACCTGGAGGTTAGTTTACTGCTTCAATGGTGATGGTTTCTAAATGACAGGAGAGTAACATTTTCACATTTACATATTTGTATAAAATTTGTATTAATTGCTAAAGCCATTGTCTTAAAGATGCACATATCACTGTTGCCTTATGGTAGACATTTATATTACCATTTGTGTGGTTATTTCTTGGATAAGCATGCAATTTCGTTCTCTTCAGAATAGCAGTGTTTCTTAAATCTTTTGGAAAGCCAGGATTTTAATTAAGCATTTTTCACTTGAGGCTTACAAGCGATCTGGCTGGTGCATTTTTGGTCACAATTCCTTTGTGGTGGGAATCAATATGTGCTTTTGGCAACAGTGTAGAAATTTCTACCCTTCATCTGTAGACTTAGGAGAACAGAAATATCCTCTGATTCTGTAGAATTGGGTTGCCTTTTCCAGTGAAAAGCTTCTTTTAAAGAATTATATTGTCACAGGTGGCAACTTTGGTGGCAGTCCTGGTTATGGAGGTGGAAGAGGAGGATATGGTGGAGGAGGACCTGGATATGGCAACCAGGGTGGGGGCTATGGAGGTGGTTATGACAACTATGGAGGAGGTAATTTACTGGCTTGAAGTGACGGAGCATTTCACTTGTAAATAAGTACAAATCATTTGTGATTTGGAGGGCTGGGGAGGGGTGCTGGGTGAAAACATTGTCTAAGGAGCTCCTGTTTTCCAAATAGTAAGAAATAGTTTGGGAAAGCAGTTTTACATAAAATGCTGGAATGCTTGGGTGATTTTGTACTTAATTTCAAACTCTAATATAAAGATAATTTTGTGGTACGTGTTCTAGCTCACCTAGGTATTCCTCCATTTCTGTATTGATAATGCAGGCAATTATGGAAGTGGAAACTATAATGATTTTGGAAACTATAACCAACAACCTTCAAATTATGGTCCAATGAAGAGTGGAAATTTTGGTGGCAGCAGGAACATGGGTGGACCATATGGTGGAGGTATTGTATATGTTCTGACTTGACTTGGAGTCAGAGTGGGTGGGCTTTTAGTCTTGAGGAGGTGGGAGGGAACGAAAAGAAGGTAGACTAAGATAGGTACAAAGAAGAAATTCATTACAGTGAGGGTGATGCCTCATCCCCTAAACAAAGTGTTCGTGGTCGAGTTGGATAGAGCTTTGAGCAACTTGTAGTGGAAGGTGTCCTGCTCATGTCAGAGCCAGACTTGGAAGTACTGTACGAGTCTAAGATTGATATGTAGAAATTGGATTAACTTGTGTAATGGATGGACCGCAATGCCCACATCTTTCTGCACTTTTGCTACAGTTTCTCACCTTGAGACTGTTGTAAAGCTTGTCTTGAGGAAAATTTTTTACTATTTATTGAAAGATTCTTCCAGAACATTTTGAAATGTTTTGCAGTTCCCAGTGTGTAAACATGTTAGCAAAGTTACGTGTTCTCTTGTCAGCTCAGGCCATTTGTAGAGTCTAGTTAGCATCCACTAAACTTTATTGAATTCCTTTTCCCCCCAACCCTTGTTGCAGTGTCACTTTTCTCTGATGCTCTCTTCTTTTTGTTGCCTCTGTTACTTAATATGGCATGTAAAGCTTATGAGATGGAAACTGAAACATGAAGCCCTTTCTTAAAAGGCTTAGCAGCACTTTCAGGCCCAAGACAGTACAGTCTATCAAATTGCATGTGACACTCAAATCTCCCAAGCCTTCAGCCTATAGTTCTTGTGACAATTCTTGGAGGCTATTTAGAGGAAGGCAGCAAAACGTTAAAATCTCTTCTGTATGCAGGCTTTGGGAGCAAAGGGGATGTTAATCTTCATAAAGAATTTTAAGGCTATTGATGTACTGATTGTTGTTTGTTTTTCTACAATCACAGGAAACTATGGTCCAGGGGGTAGTGGAGGGAGTGGTGGTTATGGAGGGAGGAGCCGTTACTGAGTTTCTACAAGCATGCTATGGGTAAGTATGTTTATAAGTGTTAAAATTGCAGTGATTCTTGAGAGTAGCTGCAGGAGTTAAAAGCTTTTTAGGATCATATTATCTTTCCTTTAAAAAATGGTTAGATGAATAATTTCATAACCTATTTTTTTACTCTTTACTTCTGTTGAAACAGGCTTCACTGTATAAATAGGAGAGGATGAGAGCCCAGAGGTAACAGAACAGCTTCAGGTTATCGAAATAACAATGTTAAGGAAACACTTATCTCAGTCATGCATAAATATGCAGTGATATGGCAGAAGACACCAGAGCAGATGCAGAGAGCCATTTTGTGAATGGATTTGGATTATTTAATAACATTACCTTACTGTGGAGGAAGGATTGTAAAAATGCCTTTGAGACAGTTTCTTAGCTTTTTAATTGTTGTTTCTTTCTAGTGGTCTTTGTAAGTGTAGAAGCATTCCTTTGATAATGTTAAATTTGTAAGTTTCAGGTGACATGTGAAACCTTTTTTAAGATTTTTCTCAAAGTTTTGAAAAGCTATTAGCCAGGATCATGGTGTAATAAGACATAACGTTTTCCTTTTAAAAATTTAAGTGCGTGTGTAGAGTTAAGAAGCTGTTGTACATTTATGATTTAATAAAATAATTCTAAAGGAAATATTGTGTAATTTTAGATTTTTTTTTTAATATTGTAAAATAAGGCAAGGAGTGGGTAGTATAAGGTCCCACAAGTAACATAAAGCTATTGTTGTATATGTAAAATTAAATGCTGGTCAGAAAAAAGTATGTTGTCTGTAAATTACCAGGTTTAAAGTATCTAGATAACTTAAGGGATATCTCTGCAAGGAGAAACACCTTTTTAGATCTTTTAGATGCTGCTTCTTCAATGGCAAGGAAAGGAAATATCCCCAGCGAGGTACTCTTCCAGGGACACAGGTCTAGTACAAGAGAACTCTTGAAAACGTCACTAAGTTCAGCCAGTCTTAAAAAGCTGCGCTGGTTTCTGCCAAGCTTTAACTACAGTAGTTTATAAGGATGCCAACGAAGGCTGAGGGTCTAGAGCAAAGTAGTTCTAAGCTTCAGTTAAACTTCTTTAGGTAAGATCTTATTTACTTTTTTTCTTTCTTAATGTTCCAAAACCAAGAAACTAATATTGTATGACAGTATTCTTTCAGCATAGTGATTGTCTTTATGTAGTTTAACGTAGCAATGAATTGAGTTAACAATTGCCAATTGAAAAGAAATTTGTGAATTCTGTTTTCTTGTATTAAATTTTTTTACAAACACATTTTTGTTAATTTCAGCTACTTAACGTATTTTTTTCCTACTGGAATCTAGCTATGATTTGAACCCTGGACAAGCATAGACTGCTGCTACTGTACACTGCTACAGTTGAACAAATGAGACCTGCAAGTGTCCATTAGTAAAGCTTTGCAAGGGTTCCATCCCTGGTGTTGGTAGTTAAAATGGTAGGTCACAAGTTAATTAAATCATACAACTTTATTTTTGCATCCTACAAACATTTATTTTTTTCTTGGGAGTCTATGCATTATGGTGGTTGCAAGGTAATGCAGTGAAGCTAGTTCTGTGCTGTTGAAAATGAACTCTGTTGTTGTGTCTTGTCTACTGTAACCTATTTTATATAACACATTTCATCCTGAAGGTTCCCAAGTAACTGTAGACTGTTTACGTGTAAGGAAAAAAATTGCACCACAGAATACATCTGCCTCTGTGAAGGAATGTGTCGTCCATTCTTTCAACAACTGCATAAGCAGTTCTTTAGGAGAGGAAGTGAAAACTTCAAATGAAACTGCAGGTGGTATTTTACGAGTGTACGATGTCATTATGTAAATTTGATTTGGCTAGAATGTTGAGGTTTCCACCATTTTTTATAGTTCTTGCAGCTAGTAAACCTTAGTGCCAAATTCAGCCAGCCTTACTCTCACTACATTGAATGCTTGCACCTCAAATTCATGAAAGTTGGTGAAGTAATGCATTACTCAGAGTAAGGATGGCATACTGTTAGATTTCTTTTTTAAATAAAACAACAAAAGCCAACCAAAAATGGCAACCAAAAAGGCCGTAATTTCAAACTTCCATAGCCATTAAAAGGCTGCTTATTGAAGAATGTGGACTCTGCTAACAAGTCCTGTTCCTTTTGTGTTACAGACACACCAGTGAACTGCTTATACTTTCTTTTTTTTTAAATTTACAAAAGAAAACAAAAAAGTCTGAAGTTCCCCTATTGGTAATTTGGTTTAGACATATGTGATAAACATCTTCAGATACACTTCTTTTTTCTTTGGCAGGAAGGTGCCATGCTGCAGGTAACTAATGAAGAAGTGGTCAACCACAGAAACGCTTCAAGAAATAAGAAATTCTGTATCATCAGAAAATAGTTGTTTTTTGCTGCCTTCATTAAAAAATTAGAGGTTAAATGAATACTGATAAAAGATCACAATTAGTACAGCTCCCTGTAATGCTGGGTTTTTTAAAATTACAGTAATAATGTCTTGTAAACATTTCTAATAAAATACAGATTTCTTAGGAGAAACAAATCACTAATGTTAAAATAGCAAACATTCTGTGAGTAGAAAGTTTAACTACATATTTTTATAACTTTCATAGCTTTAAAATAAAGTATTTTTTATACCAAAGTAGTTCTAGTGTAATGCTTAATAAAACATAGTGTGTGTCTAACATTAAATAATGTTTATGTGCAGCTTTTAGACACTTTCATGATTGGAAATGTTCCATTTAAAGGTGGATTTAAAACAAAGTCAACTTGTGAAGCATATTGACAGAACTTGTATCTGACCATAGGCATCTGTTCCCTGTTGGGATAAACAGTGCTACAAATTAAAAATGCTGATCTTTTTGCTGTTGGACACAATTGCTTTAAAATAGCTTTTTGGCTGCATTTTATATCACTATAAATTTCTCATTTCCTGTTAATGAAACTAACCACTTAAGACTGTCAAAATGTGATAGGACAATAGCTTTTTAGCCTTTTCATCTGTAAAGAGTCTTTAGCATCAAGAAAGACTGAATGCAATGTAGAGTTCTGTTCTACTAGAACTGTGTTACTGATAGCTGCATCTTGCTGGGGTAAAAAAAAAAAACAACAAACACAAACCAAACAAACCCAAAACCTATCAAACCAAATAAGTTTGGGAAAGCTTCAGTTGGGAATGTAATTGAGGAAAGTTACCTTCAGTCTGTACTGTTTAACCTGTTGCCTGCATACATGGTTTCTTTTGAAATTTACATGCTTTACTTTGGCAGAATCGTGTTGTCTTTAACCTTCTTTATATAGTTCAGAAATATTCAAGGGTTTATATATAACTTTTTTTCTGTTTTTTAAGTTGCACTCTGAAATAACCCGCATAGGTCACCAGTGGGCTGCAGTGGAAGCAGAAAATGAGGATGCACAAAATTGTTTTATTTTCTTCTTTCCAGCAGTTGACCAGATGATCAGGAATTTGCCTTCTTCCATGTACCTTAGGTTTAGTTGATTCAATGAAGTTTCTCTTTTACAGTTGCCAAGACCACATTCATACGTTGTTAAAACACCACAAACTTCAAAGGGGAATAATGATTCTTTTGTGTTTGAGATGGTTATGGCGTTTTCAGTGGCTTTGTACAAGGTTTAAGTATATTTCACAGAATGAGGATGTTTTGTTACCGATGTACCAGCAGTGGGGGAAGGGAGCGTAGGGGACAGCAGATGCAAAAACCAAGTTAATGGATATTTAAAGTCTTGAAAGCTTGGAGGATTTGAGTAAGTTTTGTTTGTCTTACTGATGAACTTGTGTGATTTTTTTTTTTTTTTTTTTTCCTTGCTTGGTATGGTCTTAAGAATTGAAATCAGTGTCAATCACAGTGTTCACTGATGAATTCAGTGAGAGAAGTCACCGTTGTGAGGCAGGCTGATACGGAAAGCTAGCAGGTTTGAGTAAAAGCAACAGTCTGCAGTCAGTTGGTGGTCCTACTTTTTGATTTCTAAGAAGTTGATTTTATGTTACTCTACAGACTTTTTAAAGTAAGGAGTACGTTGCGAGTACATTTCAGTGCAGAGATCCAAGGGTCACAGGATGTTAAGGGTTGAAAGGGGGGAGATCACGAGTCCAAGCCCCCTGGCAGAGCAGGACCATGTCATGTCAGGGTCATGTCAGTACAAGGCCTAGCTCGTTCCTAGGAAACATTTTGTGTAGCAAACTGAGGGAAGAATGTGAAAGACATTTTGGTGGTAACCAGTATGGGAGGGGAATAATAAAAAAGGCATATTAAACTTCAGAAAGTGGTGAAAAGAGGTCATTACTGTGGTCCTGAACACTCTGTTCTCTGTCTTACAAAGAAGGTTCAATTTTACTCCACATGATTCGTGCTTTGGGTGCTGGAAACCATTTAGGGAAACAAAAACTGTAAAGCTAGCAGGAATTGAATGGGGTCATGTGTGGGGTGGAAGATTACATTTTTAGGTCTGTGATGAGTATATGTGGGGATGAGATCACTCCTGGGGAAGAAAAATCCCCCAAAACATAGGAACATCCTTTGAAATAGCTGTCAGCAGAGTATTTTGACAGCTTGACCATGTTTGTGAAAGGATTTGCTGAGAACATGCTGAACAGACATTCCCTGTAGCTTTAGCATTTTGGTTTGCTTGCAGAGCAAGAGTGCATGATGCCAGTGAAATCCTGTAATGCTGTTACTTTCTTCTCCTCCCAACGGAGGTGCCAGGTTCTCATTCATCGAGCAGTACTGGTAGGAGTGTGCATGAGTGTGACAGGGAAAGGCTTTCCTGGGTAACATTGATCTGTTTTATCAGAAACCACACGGTTCCTTTTAACAGCTGCTGTGTTCTTGCTTTACAGTTAGTGTCGATTTGCATTACACCAGAAGCTTGTGTTGTTATTCCAGTTAATGTAGCAAGAACTGTGTTATTTATCAACACAAAATGTTTCAGTGGTTGTGTGACTTGCCTTACAAGTGCTATGAACATACTAGGTCAGCAGCACTTGGGTTGCTTACAGGCTGGCTTTTGTGACCTGTGCTGCTTCATTGTATGAATGGGCACATCGTAGAAAATTGTTGTGGTGACCCCCTCAAAGTTCTCACCAACACGTGATCCATCCTCTCCCTCTGCTTCTTACATGGTCTGTTCTTTCTTGGTCCATTTTGGGGCGTTCTTGTATGAAAATTAAGGTTGCATTTACTGGCGTTCCAGTAACTAGCAAGTACCAAGTTGCAGTGCTTTTCTGAAGTATTCTACGGTAATAAGACTCCACACAGTTGTATGTGTCATATTTATTTGATTGATTTAATAAACAGTTCTTCTCGAGAACCTGTTTCCAGGTGTCTGTTGCCTTATTTATAGGCTTTTATGTACTCTGTCCAAGGTTTTCATTAGACACATACTTCTGACTCCTATGACTACTGTACTGTGTGTTTTTTGGGCAAACTGCTAAAACTGACCTTGATAAAGTTGCTTTGTTCGTACTTTCCTCTCCTTTACTCTCGTTACCCCTTCTAAAACTAGATTGTAAGCTTTTGAGCAGGAAGTCTTCCCTTGTAAAACTTGCCTTCTGTAAAAAGCCATGCCTCTTGAATAAACCGAAAGGTGATGCTGCACTCGTGCACAGTACTCTGCTAGGTCACTCAAAGCATGCCACCTCACAACAGTATGCCTACACCGAGCGCCGTGTACCTGAGCATCGTGAACAATGCTTGGGGTATTGCTTTCTAATGAAGTGCTAAACTTGTTTATAATGGATGTTTCTCTAGGTGTGATCAAAGGGCAGCAAATGTTCTGTAGAGCCTTTGTAATAAGGAAGGTAATGGACATGCTTTGCCATTTCCCCACCAGGAAGTGTTTCTCCTCTTCACTTGTTCAGTCTGACCTTTTGTGAGCTCTTACATTAGTAATGAAAAGTTGATTGGTTACCTGCAGCAAACCCACACTTTACTTAAATCTTAGACTGGGTATTACCATGGGGACTGTTTTAATGAGGACTCACTCCCATGCTGGTATGTACCTTTTTTATTGCATTATCAACAGGTTAATGGACAATTCCTTAGCTTTGCAATTTGCCAGCACTATAACCAGTCTGAAAGTGTTCTCATTTGTCAGATGTTTTTCTCCCATGTTGGTATTCAGTAAGGCATGACACACTATTACTAGCTTTTCCCTAGGTACCTGGCTCCAGGAGTTTGATACTGCAACATGTCCTTTTACATAGTATAGTTTCTGGTCTGTACACTTCCTTTGAAGGAAGGTATCAGTTACAAAGCCAAGACAAACTTGATTCAGAAGGTTCCCATCTTTTCCAGCCATTTAAGTTAGAAGTTTATGTTGATGGCTATTTTCCTGCATAGCTGCTTGCCCTCCTGTACAGTGTCCAGTTTTTGTACATAGGTTGAAAGGCTTTTACAGGAACATAATAAAAGTAGTCTCGGGAACCCTTTATCTTGGGATGAAAGCTTACTGCAAAACCTGCTCTCCTTGCTTGCATGGCTGAACTTCCACAAATAAGGATGTGAAAATAAAAAGCCAAGACAATGCTGTTTGCAGTTGCTTTTGTTTAAATATAGGCTAGTCACAGAATGGGAAGACACTTGAAAAGTATTGCCAGGTTTGGGGTAAAATGGAGTCCACTAAAATGGAAAACAGGCAGGACACTGTTCTGAAATTCCACCTACAGTTTTGTCCTCCCTTGGTAGGCAGAAGGCTTGAGGAAAAAATTACATACTATATCCAGCCCTAATGCTCCATCTCGTGTCACCAGCATTTAAAACTGTACACAGTCTGCTCAGTAATTCACCTGAGAGGTTTTGTAGATATATAGTTGTTAGCTGGCCTTGGAAATTGAGACTAAAAGAACTGCAGTTCTTGAGCAATAAGGAGTGGCATTTGCCGAGGGTAGTTAACAATACGTTATCATGTGCAAATTGACGTGGAATGGGGTCGGGACTGATGTCTTTGCTTTGTGTGGATCACCGTGCTGCATTGTTGGGTTTGCTCTCCAAAACTCAAAATACAACACGCTTCCTTGTTTCCAGCGTATGCCAACATTTAACCAGTAACTACTCCCAGTTGGGCTGTTTGCTTACTTCTGTTAGCAGCTGGCTTTACAAAAGCGTACACCGCTCTGTGAAAGACTTGAGCATCATAAGGCTAAGCCTTTTCTCCTTTTTCTCCCTTTCTTCCTAAGACTAGAAACTTGGTTTGTGAGGCTCTAAACCAGTAGTACATGGGTTTCAGGTTTGATCAGTTACAGGCCTAATCTAATGCTTATCAGAACTGGTGTGCGTAGGCCATGCATAGACTTTTACTGATGTAGTAAGCATTTAAAACATGAGAACTACACTGACTCAGACCTGTATTATTTATTTGTTTGGGTTTTTTTTTCCCCTGAAACTAGAAACAAAGTTTCCATCCATCATGTGTACTTGTTATTTGTTGCATATTTTGGTTGAAGCTGCTGAACTAGTGATGCAGTAGATTCCTTGTGGATACTAGTTAAGACAGGTGTGCTTCATAGTGATGCTTAACAAACAGCAAGAACTTACAGAGCCTCAGGACTTTCCACTCTGAGTTTACCTTATTGATTTGAGGCTGTGGTGAAACTGATATCAGATGCACACATTTAAATATTTAGTAAGTTCTTTAATATGAAATGTAGTTTGTTCAAACTGGCTGATTTAATTCTCAGTAATCAGTACATTTTGCACTGTGAGGTGGTACTCCCTTTCTAAAAGACTGATGCTACCAGTTACTATAAACACAAGTGCAAACAAACAGGATTTATATGGTGATGGCAGAGTTTTACCTTGAAATGGTATCATTTAGCATTAAAACTTGCATTGTGTGTATGTGTAGTCTTTATCTGTTTGCTACTAAGTGCCTTTTTAGCACAGCTGTAATGCTGCACTGTCATGGCATGACCAATGATGATTTTTTTATATATGTACTACTTTCATGGAGTTTGTTTACAAAATATATTGATAGTTGCTATCTAGTTGTTGGTATTTAAAACAATCACTGCTACTTTGCTAACCAGTACACCTCTTAACATTGCTGCCACCGTATCACTCACTGCATGTCTTGCAGGACACTTATTTGCAGACCCTTTTCAGGCTGTAAACCAGAAAAGGCTAAGTGGTTCTAAATGTCTTTTTCATAGTATAAATAAACACTAAACCTAAATGCTCTTCATTCAAAGCAGCTGTCAGAGTGTAACTTCATTAGCACAAGTGCAGATAAACAGTAATTTGGGTTAATTTAATTTAATGATCTGGGGAAAATTAAATCCATAACGTTGAAGATACTTTAAAAACAGCAGAATGGTTCTGGACAAATGCAAAGCATCTTTTAGGAATACAAACTCACAGTGAATTTAATGCGAAGCTGAACTTGTGCTACACTTCTTTCACTGCTAAACTAGAATAAGGTCACTTAGTATACGAAGACTGAAGTACTGAAGACTCAAACATGTTTTTCTTCCCTGTGCACTCTAAAGCTTGCTGTTTTGCCCCCCTGATGTTCTCCCTCCCCCATCAGCCAAAAATGAAACTAGTTTTACATAGGTCTGTATAACCACACTACACTGCTGGCCTAGTTCCTTTAATCAAACATTTCCTCATTCAGAAACCTCAGCTGGTAGATACTCTAACATCACACCTGTTTGGGTTTGTCAGACCCTTGAACATGCAGTCTTCCTCCACTCCTTGAGGAAAAATAAAAATGTATGTGATCTTCAGCCACGTTTTTGTTTCTGCTCCATTTCATTCCCCTGTTTCTGTTTTGACTATTTGGGTATTATGAGAACACTGCTGTCACTGCTGTAGTGGATGACGTAGTGGCATGGGTTAACAGGTCTACCTTGGTCATCCCTCAAGTGAATGAAAATGTCATGGTACAAGTCTTTCAGCTTTTGTTTCATCTGGATGATTGATTTGCTATACTGAGAGTGCTCCTTTTTAAGGCTCTCCTTCTGTGTTTGAAGATTACAGACATCTTCTTCCAAGTTTAGAATCATGTTCAGTTTGCGTTTACGACAGTTTTGGGCAGCAACCTTGTTTTTTCCTCTTCGTCTGATGTCACGCAGAAGTGATACCTGAGTGTCTGTTAGGTGGTTCTGTGCTAGCATGGTGCTGAAAGAGTCAGCAGGCATGCTCACGATTTCATCAACTGAAAATGGTACTGTTAGAGATTCTGCATGCTGTTCCCTGCTGCTAAGGTTTGTATCGGTTCTGTTACAGCAACTGTCCTGTCCTTTGTTTGACGTCCTTATCCACACCTGTTGATGAACTTGACTGGTTGGTGCTTGACTTGGCAGCCGATTGTAAGTTTGTTTATGAAGAAACTGCTTGAGTGTGGCTTTCCTAGAACACTCTGAATCGCCTGGATATTCCACATGGTCATATTTAGTGAGTTCTTTGCTATGGCCAACAATGGCCCCTAAGTCATACGAAGAAGCGGAATTAGTATCGCTGTTGTACCCAATAGCACCTTCACTGCTGACTGAGTCGCAGGCACTGCTGTGACTTGAATTCGAAAACAGTGCCCAATCCAGGCCAGATTCCTCAAAAAGTGGAGAAATTTCTATAGGATCACAGCTGCCCTCTGAAGCCAAAGACATTAATCTAATTTCATCAAAATTACTATAATGGGCAGTTAAGTTTTCAGAGTGAGCAGCTGGAAACAGCCCTGTCATGTGTGACCCATGAAGTAGTGAGTCTGGATTTGTGATACTGGAGTCCAGCTGAGGAAAACAATCTTGCTTTTGTAAATGCCTTGTTCCTGGATTTGCTTCGTCAGGGGGCTCTGTTTTCAGTAGTGGGGCCTCATAAGGATTGAAACAGTGGCAGCGTGGCTGGGTCAAACTTGCATTGTAGCGTGAGGATGATGGTTCTTGACTGCTACCAGAAGTGGCAACTTGTGTGTCTTCCAGTAAACTCACCTAAAAGATGATGGGGGGTGTGTGGGGTGAAGATGGGACTTTTTATATAATAAATGCCTCCATCTCTCAGTCTTGATCAGTTGTTTTATTATATTCTACTTATTAAAGTCAAAATGTTACAAACTTTTAGCTACCCAGAATAGAGTCTCCCATTTGTATACAATACAACCTGCATTGGCATTTGCTAGAAGCAGCAGGAAGGGTGCGGGAGGAAAGTAAAGGGATGTAAGGAGGAAGGCTTGCAAAGGACAGTACAGGATTCATAAGAGTTGGGAATGAGACTTGCTAGGTGTATATCAAGCTGCAGCCTACAGCACCTTGTCTAAAGAAAAGGTTCTTCTAGGAGGACCAGTCCTGCCTCTTCCCTGATAGTGCTTTTCGATGATCATCAGATTTCCAGGGTGAGCTAGTTCAAGGTGGTAAGCCGTCAGAAAATGACCCATGGAAACAAGTTAAATAGCTCACTGGCAGGACTTCAGCGGTGAGAACAACGGTGTAAGAAAAAAGGGGAGGAGAACAGGAATAGCTAAGGTCATGCTGGTACCTTTTCACTGCTTTTTTCCCCCCCCCAGTTTTAGATAGAGCTTTAGAGGCTGAGAGCTGCCATGTTTGGCCAAGCTCCTTCATAACTGAGGTCTGTTGTGCTCAGATTTCGACTCCATTCCTTTACTGATGAGTTTGGAGGAAACATCTCCCCACACTTCCTATGGATGTCTTTTGACTTCTACTACTCAATTTTTCTTTACAAAAATAAAACCGCTGTATGAGGCTTCAGCCCTCGAGTCCATGCAAAAAATGCTTCAGCAGTAAGGCCCACTTTTGGTAACCTTAAGGTGGTAGCTGCTCCTGAGAAGGAGTTCAAAGCCACTGCACAAGAAAGATTATGTCAGAGTCCTTGCTGACAAGTAAAGCAGTCATAGAATACACGAATGTAAAGAACTGGAGAATATAAATATGTTGGGAAGTGTATGATAGGATTCTTCCACAGCTGAGCATCCCCACTGTGGTGCGGAAAAGGACTTCTCTGACTGCAGTTCACTGAGCAATGTGAAGAGCACTTTTCAGAGGGAAGGAATCGTGCCAGAAAAGACCAGAACATCTTAAATTCTCTCCTATGCTTATTGGGAACTCATAAAACAAGAGTCTTGCCTTATTTCTAGGGAGGTACCCTGAACTAGACCACCTATAGTCTCACAGATGGAACTGGTGTTTCAATTAAGCCCTTGAAAAGGAAATTAACTATTGAAAAAAAATCCTTCATACTGAAAACAGTTGGCACCTGGGAAAAAAAAGGCAATCCACTTCCAACAGATAGATTATCACAAGATGGCAGTGCATTAATAGTCTTAAATAAAATATGCCAACTGCATAGCAGTATAAAAGCTGCAGCCAAATTCCTTTCAAATGATGAAGAGAGCAGGGAGAAATGAATTGATAAACTTCTGAAGCTTGTTTGTGTGCAAACCGTTGCCAAATCTGAACAGAGAAGGAAACTAAGTGCTGGAAGGCACTGTCCAATTTAAAAGATTTGTAAAACAGGGTGTTCCAGAGGAAAACTGGAGCTTGTAAGGCTCCTACAATGGGAAATGTGTGTAAGATGCCCTTACAGTATTACCAAAAATGTGAATGTAGGCAGTAGCTTATTGGTTAATGACAGCAGCTATGAGCTGCAGAAGAGACTCCAACAACTGCTGCTTTTCCTGAAGATGGGCAAGCATAAATTAGTATCAGAAGCCTAAAAGGAAACAGAACGGTTTTGCTGCTAATGCTAAGTGGCCTGGTTTGCAGCAAAGATGGGTTTGTTCTTCTTGAAGGTAAGGCCTTGCAAGCACTTGACCCAGTATTTTAGGTTGGACTGGATGATCTTGGAGGTCTCTTCCAACCTGGTTGATTCTATTTTTATAGTGACTCCGGAAACTGCAATTGCTAAATAGCTGCTAGTGCTTAATAACTAAGTGTTGTAGAGAAACATCCCAAGAGCTACTGTATGCACACAGACTGGCATTAGGTTTCAGAAAGGGAATTACTATTTGACTCAAGTTGTCCGGAGGTTTCATTCCAACTTTGAACATCAGGTGCCAGAAATGACTGGACTTTAGAGTTTTGAAATCCTAGAGAAATTACTGGAGACACTTTTTTGAGTAGAGCCAGTGACAGCTGCTGTAAAAGGTGAATACCAATGTCTTCAATGTCTTCGGGTAAGTTTAACTGCATTGATTTGTTCATGTAGTTGCTGCTGTGTTGTGTTTTGTCTACTTATTTCATTAGACAAAGCAGAGTAAGTCATTATCCAGTAGTCACTGACCGTATCCCAATCTATTAGCATATACATATGTTTTTCCATTTACCTCTAGCATGTTTCTCATCTGCGATGACATAAGCTGTAAACAGCTCTCTAAGGAGAGAAGGGAATCCACATGGTTGTGGTTACTCTGTAACAGAAGAAACAGGAATGCTTTGTGAAGCACTGTTATTTTGCATAAAGAGAAGGCAAAAATTCTGAGAGAAAACAGAGCACAGATCTGTGAAACACTGCTGCTAAACCTGCCATCGAGTTTTCATCCCCTTGGGAGGTGTAAGGCTGATAGAATGAGCAGAGTAGCTCCATGGCAAGAGCGTCCTGCTCTACCCCACAACAGCAGAACTGGGCTCTCCTCCTCTCTTGAGACCACTCCTACCCACCACTGGGAAAAATCAAGTATTTCAATGAGCCTAGCTGCCAGGGCAGTGGCAAATAGAGTGACTGGCAAGAAAGCCAGTGATCTCAGTTCTGACAAGGTCTCAAGAAGAATTAATGCTTTTTTCATTGTAGCTCTGAGGGAAAACAAACCCCACAGTGCACCCGTTTTGATTTAACATCATTAAGATTATTTCCTGCCTTCTAGTTACAACACACATGTTGAGATCTGAACACTCCTATTTTCCAGATCTAATTCTACATCTGATTACCAAGCTTTTACATCAATGGTGAAAGCAGCAGCATTCATGTCTCAAGTGATTGTAGGACAAAAAGATCCTTACCCACAAACACACCTTGTGAAGAAAATAACACTGAATTGAGAAATGGTTACTTGCAAGAGATTTCTCTAAAGTTTAGGACATTTCAACTACATAAACTTTACTGGGGGAGGCAAGCTTTGAGAAGGTGTATGTGGGCATAATTCAGAGAGTATCATCTGAAGTCACTGTTTCTTTCCTGTCCTCACAAGTGCTCCAAATGAAAAGAAGCAATCAAATACTACTTTCAAAATCACTTAACTGTTTCTTCCACTTCCTCTCAATGACAAGACCTGTGATTTACCTTACTTCCTCTTTACAGCTTTCCCTTCCTCCACTTCTTCATCATTTACCTGCTTTGTGTCTTCCTCATCCTCTTGTAGTCCCAACTGATCACCTCCTTGGTGCGGACAGTAGTTATCCAACGCTTCTTGATACACCTTTGGGTCAACATCCTGAAGACACAAATAAAACCATTCTATTAAGTAACACACTGTCAAAATGTATCTTTTAAATGCACTCTTTCTTTCTCCTTTTTTTTTGTTCCTATCCATACACAGAGCACTTAAAATATACACTAATTAATTCATGCAGATGAACTAACTCTGCAGACTTTGGGGGCAGTATGACACCAGCCAGTTCAAGAGTGCAGACACCATCTCCTCTTTCACTGACCACACACTGAACCCATCTGTGACAAACAGACATTCATGTGCACTGGAAACAAATTCGTCTAAACCAGACATGTGGTGATGTGATTCTATGGAAATTTGGGTTATCAGTGTCTTTTGGATGCCATTTCACAACAGATCCAAGCCAGATAGATACTCAGTGATGGGATACTTATACTATAGAGACAATTTTACATGGCCAGTCAGCAAAATACTTTGCTTTTTCTTTCAGGAAAACAATGAAATTAACATGTCCTGTAAGAGCAGCTCTGTTTCCCCATCCTTTCAGTGTTAATACCCAGTACTCATCCAAATCATGGGGTTTTTTAATCTCCAGCAACAAAATCGTTCTGATCTAGTGGTCCCAAAATCATTTGTGCCCAGGTGGCCAAGAGAGCTAATGGCATCCTAGCTTGGATCAGGAACAGTGTGGCCAGTAGGACAAAGGAGGTTATTCTGGCCCTGTACTCAGCACTGGTCAGGGCACATCTTGAGTGCTGTGTCCAGTTCTGGGCTCCTCAATTCAAGAGAAGTGTTGAGATACTGGAAGGTGTCCAGAGGAGGGCGACAAAGCTGGTGAGGGGCCTGGAGCACAGCCCTGTGAGGAGAGGATGAGGGAGCTGGGGGTGTGCAGCCTGCAGAAGAGGAGGCTCAGGGGGGACCTCATGGCTGTCTACAACTACCTGAAGGGAGGCTGTAGCCAGGTGGGGTTGGTCTCTTCTCCCAGGCAATCAGCAACAGAACAAGGGGACACAGTCTCAAGTTATGCTGGGGGAGGTCTAGGCTGGATGTTAGGAGGAAGTTGTTGCCACAGAGAGTGATTGGCATTGGAATGGGCTGCCCAGGGAGGTGGTGGAGTCACCATCCCTGGAGATGTTCAAGAAAAGCCTGGATGAGGCACTTAGTGCCATGGTCTAGTTGACTGGCTAGGGCTGGGTGCTAGGTTGGACTGGATGATCTTGGAGAACTCTTCCAACCTGCTTGATTCTATAATTTGAGTAAGACAAAAAATGTTAGGCATTCATTTTTTCAGTAGTGGATGCTGGCATTCAAATAGGTGCTGAATATTAAGAGATAAGCAGTGCTCCCATTATAAATTCTTTCTAAAAAAACCAACCCAAACAAACAAACAACCCCAATCAAACAAAAACACAACCCCCCCTCAAGACTTCAATCTCTTTTGTCAGCAAACTGTGAAGAGGAATAGTAGGCAATGCATACACATTGTTGTATCAGAAAAAAACAATGTACCACGATAAATAATCACCTCAAATAAAACACATGGTTCACAGGACTGTGAACTATGGATAGGATTTGCACCAAAAAACCTTTTTAAGTGTAGTCTCTGCTGCGGTACAAGCACTCTGTATCCCTGGTCTTGATATACACATCCATCTAAGAAAATGGGCAGCAAGACTCTTGAGACTATATGAATATTTTCTCCATTAAAAAAGTGTACTTCAGAAGAAATGTATTTTGTTACTTCTATTACTAGAGCAATAAAGTATGGGAGTTTAGATTTCAACAGCAAGCTTAGGTCTGATTACAGAAACTGGCTGAATGGAATATCTTGCTGAGAACACAGTGAATACAAAGTCTAGGGTTGATCCCAGTCTGCAAGGCAGCAAGCTGAATGTAGGAATCCTCATCTGTCTGCTTTACTCATTGTCAAAGCTGAATTGCTCAGGCCATCCTAACACTGTGAGACCTCTCACCTTAGCACAGAGGAGAAAAATAGGCCAGGCAACCCCATGCAGTTTAGCATGCTCCAACAGCATGCTTCTGCCACTGAATTAATTTTCTTTTCCATCTGCAGTGGTCTTCCAGAATGGTTTTAAATACCAGCTCCCTAAAGATGAAGATCAACAGCTCACAAAGTGTTACCAGCAATGTTCCCAGCAGGGAACTACAGCTCAATGAAAAACAAAATCCAGGGGTGGCTGAATCCAGCTGCTAATGCCACACAATCCCGCAATACTGAGCAGAACAAAGCTATCAATTTCATCTGTTTACACAGATTCCTTGTCCTGATCTACAGTGGATATGAGAAACGCTAAAAATAGCTCTTGACTACTTTCACAAAAAGCAAAATGAAGGTTATAAATCAGCTAAACCACTTTGAAATCCATTACACTGTTGCAAGAACATTTTGACAGCACAAGCAGACTTACTCAAACCTACAGAGGTCACTTTTAAAAACAAAGACCTTTGTTTTTTCATGTTTTGAACCTGTCATGCACTCAGAAGTCTGGTGGGAGAGACACAGGAGTGTTCATTTAGAAGTCCACTTACATTTCAGGTTAAGAATTTAACACTGCCTTATCTTGCTCCAATCATTCTTTCACTTTAACAGAATGTACTTGAGAGAGAGAACCAGACCTACATTTAGCAAAGAAATGAATAATCTCTCCACAAAAATGAGTGATCCTTTAAAGTTAGGATGCTGGAACTAGATTTGCAACTACCTTAGAAAAATAACCACGACAACCTATGGGTATGGAGGGGCTGGGGGAGGAGGGCAAGAGAGAGGGAGAGGAAAGAGAACGAGGTGAAAAAGAACTTACCATGCAAGAAATTGACAATAACCAGTTCATGCTGGGACATTAATTCTTAAGAACCAGCTATTCATAACGGTTCAAAACCAACTTGAAAATGTAGGTAGTTCAAATTGCTCCAAATGTACTGAAAGTCAGCATCACAAAAACACTATCTTGGCATTACTGTACCTTCTGTGTCTGCAGTGTATCTGCATGAACTACTCAGGAAAAATCATACAATCAACCAGGCTGGAAGAGGCTTCAAGATCATCCAGTCCAACCTAGCACCCAGCCCTATCCAATCAACTAGACCATGGCACTTAGTGCCCCATCCAGGCTTTTCTCGAACACCTCCAGGGACAGTGACTCCACCACCTCCCTGAGCAGCCCATTCCAATGCCAAATCATTCTCTCTGGGCAGAGCTTCCTCCTAATACGCACCCTATACCCCCCCCCCGGCACAACTTGAGACTGTGTCCCCTCCAAACTTCTTCTCCTATGTAGGATCCTCTCTTCTCAATTGAAAGAAGATGAACATGGATCATACTGTATGGAAAAATCTGTCTGAAAACTGAAAACGGGAAAGGTCTGACACACTTCATAGAGTGATAGAACACTCTGGGTTGGAAGGTCCCTTTAAAGATTACAGAGTCACAGAATGGCAGGGGCTGGAAGGGACCTCCTAAGCTCATCCAGTCCAACCCCCCTGCCAGAGCAGGATCACCCAGAGTGAAACGAAAGTCTATGCCCGCTAGTGACTTCACTCCAAACAGCAGTCCCTGCAGCTGAATGGCTCAGCTCATCTTCCAGCTCTTCTGCAGAATGAAGGTCTGAGCCGGCATATAGAGGTGCAGCAAAGCCTGCATGACGTGCAACTAAAACAGAGAAATGGGCCATTGCTGCTGGGTACTTAACTGCCTGAGTGTATTGTTCTAGATGCCACACTGAAAACAGAGGCAAATGTAACCAGGCTGGAGGTTAGCCCTGCACACAGTAAAGCTCCGAAGATGCAAGGCACGTTCCTGGTAAGTGCCGTTACCGGACTACAACATACACGTGCCCTTCCCCAAGGTGAGGGGTGCTGTTCTGCTCCATCATGGCACACTGAAAAGCTGCATTTCTGCTGCCACATGACATTCTTAAGTCGCCTGCATGCTCGCACGAAGAAAAACTAAGCTGATTCCGAAGGGAAAGTCAAGCCAGAAGTGTCGGCCCCGGCCCTGCAGCCCTGCCCTGAAGGTGACGCACGTTGCTAGGACGATGGGCTGACCCAGCCCCGGTGCCCGAGAGCCGCCACCAGCCGCTCCGTCAGCAGGAGGCTCCGTGGCGGCAGCGCGCAGCGCCAGCCTGCCGCCTGGTTTGCAGCGCTCCCCGGTGCCCGGGTCCCCTGCCCACAACCCCTTCCGGAGACGGGAGCCCACCGCGGGAGGGGAGCGCATGCAGTCCAGCCCGGCACACTTCTGGAAGCGCCCCTCTTCTGTTTTGGTGGGCCTGGCTCAGAAAAGCGTCCTCCCTCGCGTCCCCACAGCTCGCCCCACGCCGACACTCGCAGACCGCCCGAACGCACATGGGACGCAGGGTCTCCTTGCTCGGCCGAGGCAGCACGGCAGACACGGGAGCCCGCCTCTGACGTTGCCTGCCCGGGCGGCTCAGCCCACGCCTCCCCCGTCCCCGGCGCCATCCCGCAGCTGCCGCCGCCTCCGCCCTTACCTCTGCCATGGGGCCACCGCTGCCCCGCTCTCTTCCCACGGCAGAGCGAGGAGCGGCTCACCCGGGCAGGACGGGCAGCAACGGGCGTCGCCGCGCTCCCGTGGCCGAGGCGGACACTCGGGGTAGGTCCGGCTGGCAGCGGAACCCAGAGAAGCTCGGCAGAGTCGGTGACCCATAGCAGCCCGGCGGCAGCCCTCCCGCAGCCGAAGCGCCTCTCCAGATGCGTGAGGCGGAGGGACGGCAGCGCCGGCTCCCGCAGCGGGCACAAACCCGGCCCTCCGGCCTGGCCCCGCTCCCTACAGCCCCCTCCCCCCGGGGCAGGAGGAAGCGCGAAGGCGGGCCGGGGGAGCGGGACAGGGCTTGGGATGCGGAGCAGAGACGGAGAATCCCGCACCCACGCGCCCCACCTGCGTCCTGGCGGCTTCCTGCGCGCCCGGAGGGAGCAAAAGCCGTCGGTCGCTGGAATGAACTAGAAAGAAAGGAGACGAGTTAGGAGGTACTAGAGCAGAAGGAAGCTAAGTCGACTTTTTAAAGGTTAGAAAAATCTTCACGTGGCCCTCTGATAGTAAACATTCTTCTTCCACCGCCCGAAAATGAAAACGCAAACAAAAAATCCCAACAACAAAACAAAAAACCCAAACCAATCCCTAACAACAACAACAATAAAAAAACAAAGACCAAAAAAAGTCCCAAACACCAAAATAAAACCACCAGACCTCCACCAGCTCCACAAAAAACCCAAACCCTCCAGGTACAGGTTTTAATTACAGTCCACCTGCTATCTAAATACCTATCCAATGCCTTTGCTTTCCCACCTGTTGAACTATGTTTTCCATAACATTTCTCTTTAGCGCTACATGAACTTACTTTCATCCATCCTGGAGTTTTCTAGCCGTTTGTTCTCTCCTCTGAAACTGCCTTTTACCACTTCCCATCACTTTCACTTATCTTAGTGTTTCAGACTTGTTTTAGCACGTACATGGCATAAGGCTGTTTGGGCAGACCCTGAAAGAGTCACTTCTCCACTGATAACTCCACGTGGGATGGGTGCAGTTTCTTGGTTATCTGTTATCGTGGATGACATTCCCCTTTTCTCATTGTGCCTGCTGTGATACTGTGCAGTGGGTGTATTACAATCCTCCTATCATTTTCTTGCCTCTTAGTTTCTTGAATACCAATAAAACGTTTTGGTTTTAAACATTGTGAGGGGTTTTGGTTGGGTGGGTGGTGTTGTTTGGTTTTGTTCTGTTTTCCTTCTAAAAAATAAACAAAAAAAAAAGTTTTATTTCAAAGATTCAGATGACCTGGAAGCTGCTAGAGTCTTCCATTACCAGCTCTTTTTCCATTGCCAGGGAGCAACGGGGCACTTAGTGCCATGGTCTAGTTGATTGGACAGAGCTGGGTGCTAGGTTGGACTGGATGATCTTGGAGTTCTCTTCCAACCTGGTTGATTCTATGATTCTATGATTCTATGAGCTCTGGCTTTTTTATGAGGAGTGGCTGAGGGACCTGGGGCATTTTAGTCTGGAGAAGAGAAGACTTAGAGGGGATTTGATAAATGTTTATAAGTATCTGAGAGCTGGCCAGGAGGGGGGGGACAGGCTCTGCTCACTGCTCCCTGGGATAGGACAAGGAGCAATGGGTGTAAATTGCAGCAAAAGAGGTTCTGCCTCAACTTCCCTGCTGTAAGCGTCACAGAGCACTGGAATAGGCTTCCCAGAGAGGTTGTGGCATCTCTTTCTCTGGAGCCTTTCAAGGCCTGTCTGGATGTGTTCCTCTGTGATCTGTGCTAGGTAGTATTGTCCTGCTCTGGCAGGGGGGTTGGACTCGATGATCTCCTTGGGTCCCTTCCAACCCCTAACATCCTGTGAGCCTGTGATTAACTGAAGCTAACAATATTTATGTTGTTGTTGAGGAAAAAAAATCGTTATGTGTGACCTAAGCTAAATGCAGGAGACTTCGCACTGTAATTCACGGCACAAACGCCAGGACAGACATCTGCCACAAGCAGTCTTTATGTTCTGCACTACTTATTGCTGTTAAACCTTTCCCACTCCTTTAATCATCTTTGTGACTCTGTGCTGGACTCTTTCAAGCAGTTCCCTGGTCTTGAACTGAGGCGACTAGAACTGAATCACAGAATCACAGAATGGTTTAAGTTGGAAGGGACCTCAAGGATCATCCAGTTGGCCTCACCAGAGCAGAGTAGAGGGGGAGGAGAAGCTCTCTCAAGGTATGGGCAAAAAGGAGAAAAAAAGAATGAATGTGCAATGGCCAGATCAGGCATGTTGCAAATCAGACAGCACAAGCTGAGCATACATCTGGGATCCACTTGTCATATTTCACATGTCACATTCACACAGATACTATGGCAGTGAAATCATTGTACAAGTGCCTGGATGGATCGTGTATCTTATTAAGTTCTTACTACAAATCCTTTGGCAAGGCTCTGAAATAGCTGCATAATTGCTGCTGAGACTGCAGTTTATATAGCTGGACACAGATGTTGGGAGAGTGGTTCACTAAATCCTCCTAAATAGGTCTGTAATGCATTCATGCCTCTTCTCCCAGTACATACCCTTGCCACGGATATATACAGATAGATAGATACTCAGGGATGGGAAATCATAGAATCACAGAATCATAGAATGATCTGGATTGGAAGGGGGCTCTGCAGGTCATCTAGTTCAGTCTCCTCTGCAGTAAGCGGGGACATCCTCAACTAGATCCCAGTCGAGCCTCACTTTGAATATCTCCAGGGATGAGACCCCAATCATCACTCCAGGCATCCTGTTCCAGTGTTCCACTACCTTCACAATAAAGAACTTGTTTCTAACATTCGGTCTAAGTCTGCTCTTCTCTAGATTGAAGCTATTGCCCCTCATCCTATTACTGCAGGCCTTTGTAAATGGTCTTCCTCCATCCTTCTTGTAGGCTCCCTTCAGGCACTGGGAAGCCACTAGTAGGTTTTCCCAGAGACTCCTCTTTTCCAGTTGTGTCTCAAGACAGAAAGACCTTGCATTCAAGATACTGAAAGAGTAAAAAGTTTTGTTCCCTGGACACTGTGCCACCCATTCTTTCTGCCTTGCTGTATCTGATCCTTGGGTCATTCAGATGATACCAGTATGTACTTGACTCCATTTTAAACACCTTTTTTAAAGCTACTCATAGATGAGGAGAAGCAATGAGATTCTGCCTTCTTAAATCACAGTCCTGGGTAATTAGAATTAGGTTAAGCATGAAAATCCAGAATTCAAACCCAGACTATTCAATTGCTGTAACTAAAATATGATATTCCCTAAGATTCCGAGTGTTACAGTGTCATCTTCATAATAATAGTTGGGTTTTTTTCTAGTTGGGCACCCTCCAGCTAGGTTAATGGCACTTTTGTTTTTGTTGTCCCTGCTGTAGAGCTTGGATTTCTGCATGACAAAAGCTCTGTTACTCTCTGCATTTTGACATATATATTTTGTCTCTCTGCCCCTGAACTTTGTTGGGAATGCATCACAGTAATCAGTAAAATCTTCACTACCTTACTCAAGGTGAGATGTCTGACTTAGGAACACAGACTTGTGGTCACTGCCTGTTTGCAACTTACTTTATATTTCTGCAGCCTGAAATATGTAAAGGATTCATAGGTGGCATAAACCCAATCAATAATTCTACAACATCATGTCTGCATTGTACCCCAGTGCAGGCCTGAAGGTACCCTTTACTTGGTAAGCTCTGTGCTAGCCCAGCTCCACAAAGCAGATGGAGGGAATCATTTGGTATATGTGTTACAGTGGCTCTCTTCTGTTTGGGCACAGGTGTGACTTGTCACTGCCCTGCACACTTCCGCTCATCAGCATCACCTTCGGGAGTTTCATAAGTAAAACAGTTACTCTGCATTGGAGAACAGACTGGTGGCTGATGTTCTGTGAAGAGAAACCATGTGTCTAGCATCAACTTTTTTTTTTTCCTATTTCCTAATCTGCTTAGCATAATTTTAATGCAGCTCAACATCTGGGCTGTTGCCTTCAGCATAGTCCTGGCTGCAGCTGAACTCTAACAAACTGTTTTCACAACTGCCAGTAAAAAGCTGCCTGTACAGAGAAGAAATTTTCCCCATCACTGCTTGCTTAGGGAACCAACACTTTGCTTCCCTTAGACTTTATTTTTTTGAATATACATAAAAGTTGAAGAAATGTTGGGGATTCCAAAGA
Organism: Tricholaema leucomelas; assembly: GCA_013400475.1. Classification (NCBI taxonomy): domain Eukaryota; kingdom Metazoa; phylum Chordata; class Aves; order Piciformes; family Lybiidae; genus Tricholaema lacrymosa; species Tricholaema leucomelas. Next base: position 500,052 of record WAAF01003023.1, read on the forward strand.
GGAAAAGGAGGGATCATGAACGTAGACTGGGAAAGGGCAAATGTGACACAGAAACAGTCCTGAGCCATCCAGTAGCTAAGGAGGTATGATGTGTTCCTCTGTGATCTGTGTTAGATAGGATTGTCCTGCTCTGGCAGGGGGGTTGGACTCGATGATCTCCTTGGGGCCTTTCCAACCCCTAACATCCTGTGAGCCTGTGATGTTCGATCTGCATTTGGCACTGACACAGCTAGCTGTTATTTATCTTTCTCATTCATCATGAAGCAGCTTTCATGGCTTCTCCAGAGTGATACAGAGCTGTTGGCTAAAGCATGAACTCACAATCATACGTACCAAAAATACTGAGATCATGCATGTAGCCAAGTGTTTCTGAAATTGTCCAAGTGGCTTTGCAGTAGAATCAGAGAATCACAGAATGGTTTAGGTTGGAAGAGACCTCAAAGACCATCCAGCTCCAATCCCCCACCATGGGCAGGGACACCTCCCACTAGAACAGGTTGCTCAAGGCTTCATCCAACCTGGCCTTCAACACCTCCAAGGAGGGAGCATCCACAACCTCCCTGGGCAACCTGTTCCAGTGTTTCACCACCCTCGCTGTACAGAACTTCTTCCTAACATCTAGTTTAAATCTCCCCTCTGTCAGTTTAAACCCATTACTCCTCATCCTATCATTATAAGACCTTGTAGATAGTCCCTTCCCCAGCCCTCCTGTAGCCCCCTTCAGATACTGGAAGGCCACTACAAGGTCTCCTTGAAGTCTTCTCCAGGCTGAAGAGCCCCAACTCTCATAGCCTGTCCTCATAGGAAAGGTGCTCCAGCCCTCTGAGCATCTTCGTGACCCTCCTCTGGACTTACTACAACAGTTGATGTCCTTCTTCAACAAATAATTTTCTTCCAAAAAGGTCTTTGTCACTCCTGTCAGCAATGTTCACCACCTGGTACTGTTTATTGCTGTTACAAACTTCTCAAAATATCTTAAGACTAGATTTTAAGCATTGCAGTGACATGAACCAAAATGTCATGCTTCCTGTGTCAACAGTGAAAACCAGAATCTTAGGTTTAGTTATAATGGGACCAGAACTGTGGTTCCCTGCAACCAACATCACAGGGCTTTGTTTTATTGATGGTAACCAATGTTACCTTCTCTTATTCATGCTGGGTACCTCAGATTACTAAAAACACCCTTAGTGTTAGAGTAACATTCTAGGAAAACAAGCATGCTGTGGTCTATGGTGCTTACTCGCTGAACCCCTAATGGGAAAGGTGTCTGTGTGCCATTGTGCCTTGTCTAGTAGGGGCCAGAAGGGGACCAAAACACTCCAGTGGGCATCACAGGATCACAGGATGTTAGGGGTTGGAAAGGACCTCCAGAGATCATTGAGTCCAAACCCCCTGCCTGAGCAGGACCATAATCTAGTGCAGGTCACAAAGGAATGTATCCAGATGGGTCTTGAAAGTCTCCAGAGAAGTAGACTCGACAAACTCACTAGGGAGCCTGTTCCAGTGCTCCGTGACCCTTCCAGTAAAGAAGTTCTTCCTCATGTTGTCATGAAACTTCCTGTGCTGTAGTTTATACCCATTGGTCCTGGTCCTATCATACAGTGCAACTAACATTCAGTCCCCTCCCTCTTGACACCCAGCCCTCATATATTTACTATCATTTGTTAGATCCCCTCTAAGTCTTCTCTTCACCAGACCAAAAAGCCCCAGGTCCTACAGTCTCTTCTCACAGGGCAGTGCTGCAGCCCCTTAATCATCTTCATAGCCCTCTGTTGGACTCTCTCAAGTAGATCCCTGTCCCTCCTGAACTGGGAAGCTCAAAACTGAACACAATATTCCAAGTAAGGTCTCACCAGGGCAGAGTAGAGGGGGAGGAGAGCCTCCCTTGATCTGCTTGCCACACTCCTCTTAATGCACCCCAGGATCCCATTGGCCTTCTTGGCCACAAGAGTACATTGCTGTCCCATGGTTAACTTGTTACTCAAGCACTCCAAGGTCCCTCTCCACAGGAGAGCACATTGCTATACCCTGAATAGCTTGCTGTCCACCAGGACTCCCAGGTCCTTCTCCACAGGGCTACTTTCCAGCAGATCACCTCCCAGCCTGTACTAATGCAGGTTATTATTCCTCCTCAGGTGCAGGACTCTGCACTTATCCTTGTTGAACCTCATTAGGTTCCTCTTTGCCCAGGTCTCCAGTCTGTCCAGTCACAGAGTCATAGAATCAACCAGGTTGGAAGAGACCTCCAAGATCATCCAGTCCAACCTAGCACCCAGCCCTATCCAGTTAACTAGACCCTGGCACTAAGTGCCTCATCCAGGCTTTTCTTGAACACCTCCAGGCACAGTGACTCCACCAGCTCCCTGGGCAGCCCATTCCAATGCCAATAACTCTGTGACGAACTTCCTCCTAACATCCAGCCTATGCCTCCCCTGGTACAACTTCAGACTATGTCTCCTTGTTCTGTTGCTGGGAGAAGTGACCAACCCCCACCTGGCTACAGCCTCCCTTCAGGTAGTTGTAGACAGCAATGAGGTCTGCCCTGAGCCTTCTCTTCTCCAGGCCAAACAACCCAGCTTCCAAGTCTCACAGCCTTCAGGTGCATCAGCCAAGCCTCCCATCAAGTTCATTATTTGCATTTGGTTTATAATTTAGGCTTTTTAATCTGTTCCATGGCAATCCCCTTACTTCTGGTGTTTCCTTGACTAAAAGATCTGTAACTTCTTGTCTCTTTTCCTAGTATCATTCTAATTTTCTTGGCAAACTTGTAGGAAGGTATTAGGCAAAGGTTATGAAGAAGTCAGAAGTTGCACTGCAGCTCACTCAGTGGAAGCAAGATGTCTGATTCTAGTAATTAAAATGTATTTTAATAACAAAATTATTCAAAACAGCTACCAAGGTTATTTGAGGAAGATTTGCCACTTGTCTAGAACCCAGGCAGTGGAGGAAATCCAATGTACTGAAAAATGTAGGTTGCCAAGTTCAAAACTAACCTTCAATTTTATGCATCAGGTTTTGTATTTGAAGTTAACTGGATGTGCATTTTCCCAAGAATGATTATATTTAGACCATAGCTATTAGCACAGAGATCTCTACCTGAGGTCCAACTTGGAGGTCAGAAATCAACTGCGTGTTTTCCACGTAGGATGGCTAAGCATCTAAATTGATTGCATCTACCATTACCTGTAATTTTGTGTCTGCAGTTCAAAATCTGCTTTCCACCCTCGCTTCAAAATTTGGTTCACACCACTCATTTATTAGAACCTTCTCTTTTGAGTATTCAGCTGCACATAATGGCACCAAAACCTAAGGTTAGGCATGCATGACCAGTTGATGATACCAGAATAGTACATCAAAGAAAGTGTCTTCTAGATGACTGCTCAATAAATCTGCTTGACAATTTAATTGGTATAATTGATAAAATCCATATAACTACTAGGGAGGAAATTGAATTATTTCATACAAATCAGATTGAGATTTAGATTAAAATTTTCTGGGTCAATTCTGTCTCATGCAAATTATGTTATGGTAGACCTCTTGGTTTAGAACACATTTATTAAGCTCTCTCATAAAAAGTGCATTAATTCACATAGAATGGCATAGTCTAATATCCCTACACACAGTGTATGTATGTTTCCCATGTGGCCTGCAAATCTCCACATCTGCATGCACAAAAATGCCACAATAACCACAGGTTATCCTCACATGATTTGTCCCCTTGGACTTGGCTTTGGTGAGGCCACACCTTGAGTACTGTGTTCAGTTTTGGGCACTGCAATACAAGAGAGATGTTGAGGTGCTGCAGTGGGTCCAGAGGAGGGCAACAAAGCTGGGGAAGAGTCTGGAGAATAAATCTTATAAGGAGTGACTGAGGGAGCTGAGGATGGTTAGTGTGAAACAGAGGAGGCTGAGGGCAGACCTCATTGCTGTCTACAGCTACCTGAAGGGACATTGTGGAGAGGCTGCTGCTGGTCTCTTCTTGCAGGTAACTGGAGAGAGAACAAGGTGGAATGGCCTCAAGCTGAGGCTGGGGAGGTTTAGATTGGACAGTAGGGAAAAGATTTTCAGGGAGAGAGTGGTCAGGGACTGGAATGAGCTGCCCAGGGAGGTGGTTAAGTCACCAACCCTGGATGTATTTAAGGGTCATTTGGATGTGATACTTGGGGATATGGTTCAGGTGAATCTTGTAAAGTAGGGTTCTAGGTTGGACTTGGTGATCCTGAGGGGTTTTGCCAACCTGGATGTTTCTGTGATTGATTCTGTGATCAGGTAGTGCCTTAGGAGACACAACAGGCTGTACTAATGCTCTGACACGAGGCCTGTTAAAGCACTACTCACCTCTATTAATCACAAGTGTCTTCTGCCATGATAACGGTGAGCTTTAAGAATTCATCCACTCCTGAACTAAAGAAGATGATGGCTGAGTAGAGGTTTGCGTCATACAGGTAGGTAGATAATTGCAACAGTTTCTCCCAGCCACATGAAAAGAAATGCATTTATTTTCCTCTTCAAACGTGATGAAGAGCAAAGGAAGAGCTTGTTCATTTCAGTATGTAGAAGAAGAATAGAAGCATTTTTGCTGATCCTGGGGAGGGACTTTTTAGGATGTCAGGTAGTGATAGGACTAGGGGGAATGGAGCAAAGCTAGAAATGGGTAGATTCAGACTAGATGTCAGGAAGAAGTCCTTCACCATGAAGGTGGTGAGGCCCTGGAATGGGTTGTCCAGGAAAGTGATCAAAGCCCCATCCCTGGAGGTGTTTAAGACCAGGCTGGATGGGGCTCTGGCCAGCCTGATCTAGGGTAGGGTGTCCCTGCCCATGGCACGGGGGTTGGAACTAGATGATCCTTGTGGTCCTTTCCAACCCTGACTGATTCTGTGATTCTACGATTCTATGATCTTGTTGTTTCTGTGGTGATGCATCTGGACCTTCTCGAGCCCTGAATGAGAGGCACAAATGCTTCTGCCAAGTCTCAGAAGCCTCTGTGTATTTCTGACACAAGAGATTTTAGTAGAAGATGATCAGCAGCCCTGGCGTGCAGCCTTGGGAATGCTTGAATACACATTCACAGGAAAACAGGGACATACAGGAAAACTGTGCTCTTGAAAGAGAGAGACAGAAAAAGCCTGCAGGCCACTCCAGTCCCACTTACAGAAGGCAGTACTGGAGTCACTGAAAGGGGAAGATGCTTTTCCTGGGAACATTACATCATCTACCAATTGTCAAGGAAAAGAAATGGTCAGAGGCCTGTGGGTTGTGCTTATGTGACTGCATACCAGCTGTACGGTAATACCGTAATAAAAGCTGTTTGGGCAGTCATTGTTATGCTGGTGCTGTTTAGCAGCTTGCTTCCAATATTGCATTACAAAAATTACATATTTCATATAATCAGATCTGTCTCTCACTTAATCATCCTACTCTCTGTATAAATCTTTCCAATGGACAGGTCTATAAATCACATGCATTTTTCATCTACCGTTTATTCTAAGCCAGACAGTTTCTTATTTAAATTGCCATGTGAATAAATCTAATAATCCTTATTCACTTACATCATCTCAAACTTTAAATCTAGTTCTGACTGAGGTCATAAGTGAAATCAGTATTAAGGGCAAAACTAGCAGCTGTAACAACTATAATAGCTCACCAAATTATGTTAAGGGCCTGAAATAACATTAAAAATTAGGAAGAATTGAATTACATTATTAAAATATGCTCTGCTGAATCAGGCAAACATTTAGCCTAACCAGAGATCCTGAATGTGCATCTACTGAGTTTATCATCACACTAGTCCATATGCCCTGGATAAATGAGGAGTAAAGACACCTCCCCAAATGTGTCTATTTATAAACTGCATTTGTAGATGGTATTATACAGATTTATTTGTTAATGCAATAGCTAAAGTCTAAACAACTGTCCTCACAGCTAGAACCAGAAATACACTTCTTGGTCTAATGTGGACAGTTTTGCTGGTCTTCTATCCAGTCCCATTCTGATCTTTTTAAACCACAACATAGGAGATCTCATGGAATCAGTCAAAATTATTCCTCCTCCTTCCTGAAAAACCCAACCATTTCCACTTTGCTACTAAAGATCTGCCTAAGAAACAAGATTTCTATGAAAATCCACATACAAAATGAAGTGAAAGATGCCTTTGGTGGTGCAGGAAACAGTTACGTGTCACAGAGGAGCCTGAAAACTTCCAGCAGTACTCACAAGCAGTGGTGGGCTTCAGAGGCTTTGCTTAAGCAATCACCCAGGTGTTACAGCACTTGTTTCTACAGGAACCTTCCGACACTGAGTTCTGTAAGGAGGTGTCCCGCCAAAATTTGGCCAGAAGAAAGATGTACTTCAGAGTCTTACTGTTGTTTTTAACACTAAGTGGACTTTAGGTATTGTTATTTGCCATCTCAATCTCTGCAGCCCATCAACAGGAACTACACCACTCGTTGCATCTACTTACTACTGATGCTGATGGAAAGAATCTAAGGAGCATGGCAGGATCCTTTCTCTGCTGGGCCCTTACGGCTTCTGGCAATGGACAGCATCAGGTCTTCCCTTGCCAGATGTTGCCTTTGGGCCATCATGTTTATCAGCTGTCCCTGGGTCAATTTCCTATGAATTCATCAAACTCCCCTTTGAATCCATTTGCACATTAGGTCTCCTCAATGTCCTCGTGCGCTGCTTGGGGCAATCTGCTCTCTGAACGTGTTATTAATTGTCCCTTATGTGACCTGTGTCATGAGAAACAGTTAGAAACCCATTTGTTGTTTGCTTTTGCCATGCTGGTCACACTCCTACAGACCTTCCTCAGACGAAACTTTCATGTGAACCAGTCTATACTTCAGATCCAGCCTCTTGCATGCTTGTCACACCTTTCTACACACAGTACCAGCAGTTTATGCAGTGATATAATGATGCTCTGTTTCCTATTTGATTTCCACAGTAGAGCAACATTTTATTTACCATTTTGTTCAGGAACAAAAAACTGCCAACACACAAACTCCACTGTACTGGGCTCTGTACAAACATCATAAATAAAATGCGTGGCAGATCATGCCCCATGGAGATGCCATTACAGGGTGTGAAAAACAAAAGGTTTTAAGAGAGACAATCCAGCAGGATGCAAGATGCAATCAGGTGACTGCAAGAGAGGCAGGAATAAATATCATGGGATATACACAAATCTGAAGTATTTGATAGCAGATATTGCTTCTTTCTACATGCCTTTATTGATCAGGTTATACTTTGCTGATAATGAAAGAGGTGACTACCAGGAAGGGACTGGGAAGATTGGGTTTTCATGTGACTGTTTTATAGTTTCAGTATAGAAGACAGGCTGAGGAAACCTTGTTGTAACCTTATTGCGGCCTTCCAGCATCTGAAGGGGGCCTACAAAAAAGCTGGGGAGGGACTTTTTAGGCTATCAGGGAGTGACAGGACCAGGGGGAATGGAACGAAGCTGGAGATGGGCAGGTTCAGTCTAGATGTAAGGAGGAAGCTCTTCACCATGAGATTGGTGAGAGCCTGGAATGGGTTGCCCAGGGAGGTGGTTGAGGCCCTGACCCTGGAGGTGTTTAAGGCCAGGCTGGATGAGTCTGTGGCCAGCCTGATCTAGGGCAGGGTGTCCCTGGCCATGGCAGGGGGGTTGGAACTAGCTGATCCTTGTGGTCCCTTCCAACCCTGACTGATTCTATGAAAGTGGAGGGAAAGAGGCTCATGCTTTTCTCTAACTCGGTGCAGGAGAGCCATCTAATGAACTGCACACACCCACACCCCCACCCCAAAATGCATCACTCTGGGAGAGTTTTGTTTGAATTTGTAGGACACTTTGGCTCTTTCTGAGAAATGCCTGGGAAGCACACTTGACTCTAGCGAGCATTGTTTACAAACATTTGCCATGCTGCTGGTTTGGGAATATCTGCATGAGTGCTGCATTTGTCAGCAGTCTGTTTGGCATGCAGGAGCTGGACAGGCAGGAGGAGCGCTGGTGGCATGGTTAGGAGGTTCTTTGGCTTAGCAGAGACTGTGACAGGGAGGAAAGAAGCAAAGCTCCTGTTCCCCAGCCTCCCTTGGCATCCCCCACATCAGCACCGCTGCAGCTGATGCCAAGCCTGAGCATCCTCAGACAGATATTCCTTCTGTGTATTCCCCCAGTTCTGTGCAGTTCGTTAGGACAAAGCCAGCTCAGTCTTCCTTTCTGCATTCTTTTGTCACAGTAATGGCTTTTCTTCAAACAGGAAAATTGGTACAAATAACCAAGACCCCCTGCATCTCTGGGGATGTCAGATCATGTTTCTTTCTGCAGGCAAGCTTTAAAACCAAAATGTTTCATTTATTACCCCCATTCCTATTCTTAAAGGTGCTGCCCTTTACGAATGTGTGCTACCTTTGGCTGGGATAAAGTTAGTTTTCTTCACAGTAGATAGTATGGGGCTGGGGTTAGACAAGAATCAGAGAAGCACAAAATGGTAGGGGCTGAAATAGACCTGGAAAGATCATCTAATCCAATCTCCCTGCCAGAGGAGGATCACCTATATCAAATCACACTGGAATGCCATATCTGCCCCTTTCCCCCCTTTTTCTCCCCAAATCCAGAGCACCTGGGCTCTCTTGGAGTCTCCTCCCACCCCAGGTGTGGCCACTTTGACCTCCCTCCCCACTCCCCTTCTTAATCCCTGCCAGGAAAGGCAGAAACCCCAAGATGTGCCCAACTGGGCAATGGGATCCTCCTTCTATCAGCACACTGGCTGAATGGGAGGGGGACAAAGGCCAGGGGGCCTAGTGGTCCCCCTGGTTAGATAGGGAGAGGGCTGGTGCCCACAAGAAGCGGTGGTTTGTGGTGGCAGACATGGGAACAGAAGTCTGGGGGAGAGGGGAAGGAAATCTTTTGTACATCTAGGAGCACTCCACCGGCAAAGTAGGTTCATTTCTCCTTTAATTCCACCTGTTAGATAAAGGTAAGTCAGGGACTGCTGGGAGTTGCAGTCCTAGATTACATCAGCCATTAGCAGAGGAACTTGGCAAAAATCCCTGCTGGAAAGGAACCAGTATTTATACAGAGCTTTCTCTGCACACAGGAGAGTTTGAGGAAGTCCAAAGTGTTAGCTCCTGTCCCAGAATGCTAAGAAAACTCCTTCCTTTTCCTGTGGGCTGCAAAACCCAGAGTGGCTCTTAGCCACATGCTCCAAGGGTGAGGCCCTCTCTCTTTCCTTTCTTATTGCCTTCACCCATAATTTTAGTGGGTCCACCTAAGTTAAGAATCTTGCCTTTCCTCCCCTTCTCCAAGCAGTCCTGGCAGGTACAAGGATGTCTGTCTGAAGGCTGTGACAGCCTCTTTGGCACCCTGAGCCTGAATTCTTCGTATACAGTAGGTGTCTATAATTTTTTTGGGAACTGTAAGGACTGCCTTTTCCTTTATTTTTTCTCTTTTAGCTGAAGTGGAGCTCTGGGGCTTGCCTTTCATTTGATAGTCTGCTTAGTTAAAACATTCACTCTGAGCAGCCACGAGTTTCAGATCTTTCCCCATATAAGAAAAAGCTCTTCATCTCCTGTCCCTTGGAAGGCACCTTCATGATCACCATGAAACTACAGGTTTATGGGGGACCCATATGTAGTGGGGTGCTCAGCAGGGAGGAATGACTTCGGTGTTCAGGACGTGGGTGCTGGCCATGCTTTCATTGGATGCCAGTCCATGACCAGCATGGGAGCTGTGCCTGTTGTGCTGCCTGGTGGCACAACTTTACTCAGAGGAAGACCAAACGAACCACTCAGCTTGGCCAGCAGCCTGATACATTTCTGGATATAGAAGATGGGAAATGTCTTTAGGACAAGAAGGGAAATCTTCAGGTTGTGAGGGATGACCTCTGCTCTGCCTTAGCCTTGTCACCACGTGACTATGCACAGGGACAAGCTGAGTTGAACCTGGGAGATTTTGGCTGCCTGTGAGCTGGGGCAGGAGCTCCAGCCTGTGCTGCCTGGGTACCTCTGGAAACAGAACCACAGGCAGTGCTAGAGATGGCCATAGGTAACTCGGACATCTCCACACCTCAACAGCAGCTCTGATTTTTTTTTGTCGTTGTTGTTTTTTTGAGCTCTGTTGTAGCCTTTGCTGCCTACAGTTTGCTTAAACAATCACTGAGAGCTGCATGCAGAGGCTTAGATAAGAAACCTGGTGTGAAAACATCTAAAGTCAGAAGGGAGTTGAAAAATCCCAGGGTTATTAAGCCTATGCCACGAGTATGAGCACTTCTAGGATCTGCCAGGAGTGGGCTTGGGGTGGTGAGGGTAAGTCTGCTCAGGCAAGTCCCATCTAGCACCCCTGACCCATCTGGCTTTTCTGTATTTGGAGTTTGTAAAAGGTGAATGAGTCAAATCCATCCCTGAAATAACATACAAAAGATTTAATGCATTGTATTTCACCTCAAACTGATGCACTTCTGTACTGGAAGGTATGAGGGCTCTGGGGCAATAGTTGACTTTCTGATAGCAGAGTAGTTCACATTTAGAACAAAGAGGGAGATGATGCAGTGTGCTGTGTAATATCTGTGTCTTAGTGCCAGTGATTAACTTTCTGTCAGTGATTAACTTTCTGTAAGCTCTGACATGCTTCTGCACTAATAGGAACAAATGAAATCCTAGAGCAGCTGAGCTCGATTAATTATGAGATGTGATACAATTCCAAAATGAAATAGATCTGTTGCTCTATTTTTATTTGCAAATAGATAAATAAAATCCTGTCCAGTTAATGCCTTGATGCTCTGCCAATAAAGAAAGCAGCATTGGTAGGTAGGTTTAGAGGACAAATACACTTGACACTGGAACGGGTTGCCCAGGGAGGTTGTGGATGCTTCCTCCCTGGAGGTGTTTAAGGCCAGGCTGGATGAGGCCTTGGGCGAGCTGCTCTAGTGGGAGGTGTCCCTGCCTGTGGCAGGGGGTTGGAGCTGGATGATCCTTGAGGTCCCTTCCAACCTAAACCATTCTATGATTCTATGATTCTATGACAAGATGGATAAATGGATTTTCTGACCTTTTTTTTCTTGCATTAAAAGGATCCTCTGGACTTGATTTCCTCTCCAATGAAACACTGGGAACCCCTTCTGGAAGGAGTTGTTAATATTCTTGGCATGCTACATCACTCTCTGTACCTTTAAAATAGTATGCAGCAGTACCTGTCCATCTTCACTGCCGAGACACAAGGAACAACGTTCTGTGCTATACAAACCACCAACAAAAAAAGGGAAAATTAACAGTTGATGTTCAAAGTCTTGGTTCTGTCACACTAAAAAAATGCCTTTCTTCTGCATCTTGACTGCTACTGTACTTTAGGGAGCTTTATAAATAAATAATGATCTTATTTGATTATAGTATTCCAGAAAGAGTCATTTGTAAAGAGAAGTGGCTTTGTGAAGCTAAGTCATAATCTCCTGTTCTGTGATCCACATCATGGGTGTAATCTATGGTACAAGCTACTTGAGACAGGGATTAGTGTTTGAATTGGGGTCACTTACAGCGTCTAGCTCAAAACATTAGATCTGATCGCTTAATTCCTCCATAGTATTCTTAATGCCCGAGCTGTGCTGACTGCTGCAGTTCTTGAACAGTACTGGTAGGTAAAAGTGTAATACAATCCATTACAAAATGAACTAATATTACTAGTTATTTATTGGTGAGATATTGTTGAGAGACAAATGTGAGTAATTTGGGCAGATCAAAATATGAAGCACTTTCCTATCTGCATGAAAGCACATTTGTTTCATAAACACAAGTAGGCTGTGTGGTGGGTTAGGAACTTCCACCACCCCATCCTTCCCCCCCCAGATAAAATTTACTAGATCAGCTCAGATGGCTTGGAAGCAAATCAAAGCTATACCTTGGAGCAAAGCTAAATGTACAAGCATATATACAGAATATATTTGCATGTATTTACAATTATATACAATTTAGAAATAATACAGAAATCAAATCCTACCCCCAGACAAAGAAAGCTCAGAAAGGGCAAACACCACCACCACCTCTCTCCCCACAGCTAGAAAAGCAGCACGGCTCAGGTGTTATCAGAAAAAGGTTAGTATATAGTGTGGAGGAGTCAGAGGCAAAGAAAANGCGCCAGAACAAGAGGACACAGCCTCAGGCTGCGCCAGGGGAAGTTTAGGCTCGAGGTGAGGAGCAAGTTCTTCACTGAGAGAGTCATTGGCCACTGGAATGGGCTGCCCAGGGAGGTGGTGGAGTCGCCATCCCTGGAGCTGTTCAAGGCAGGATTGGACGTGGCACTTGGGGTCATGGTCTAGCCTTGAGCTCTGTGGTGAAGGGTTAGACTTGATGATCTGTGAGGTCTCTTCCAACCCTGATGCTACTGTGATACTACTATGATACTATGACAGAAATTGGTTCTATGTTGCCATTTTATTCCTCTTAGCAAACCAATGAATGGTGTAGTGCCACGATGAAGAGATGGGGAGCAGCTTGATGCAAGCAAAGTTTCATTTATTGTAGTTTCAGCACTTAGTTATTTACTCTTAACATGTAAGCTAAAGATCTTGTCAAATCCTAATTGGTCATCAAGACAGACCTCCTACCTTAGCAACTAGATAAGCAAGGATTAACAAACCCCCCAAGTTCCTGCTTTACATTGTTTCATCTCTTGCAACATCCTCTAAGGTCATTTCGACCCTCTGTTTTACTTAACTCGGTACTTTTCCACTTAATACATTCCAAACCCATGGCTTATGTTCCAATGTGTCAAGATCAAGCAGCTGAACAGCACTAAAAGTCCTACCGTTCCCTACAGTGTAGACTTTACCATTATTATTCTTTTACAACCAATGCTACAATTTATTTAGATTCTGCACTGAACTTTCAGGAAAAGTCTGGATTTCTCTTATTGGAATATTCCAATAAGCCTTAAACTACCACAAGCTGAAATCTTCAAATAGAAGAGCTAATGCCCACTTTTCAGTGCGCTCAGAATCAGAAGACTTTTTTTCAGCATAAATTAAATCACTATAGACCAATTTGAACTTTAATATAGATAAGGGTTTGGACCACAAGCTTTGTTGTTTACCTCTCGTGCCCCTCTGATGATCATGTACTTTATTCCATCCTTGATTCCCCTTCTTTTCTATGTTAGATTCAAATAAATGCCTTGTATTTATATATATACTACTTATTTAATATTATGCAGTGTAATATTTGTGTTCTATATTATACAATTGTTCAATATCTTCATCAACAACCCAGATGAAGGCATTGAGTGCACCTTCAGCAAGTTTGGTGAGATGCCACCTGGAATACTGTGTCCAGTTCAAGAGAGACAGGGACCTGCTGGACAGAGTCCAGCAAAGAGCCACAAGGATGATTTGAGCATTTCCCCTATGAAGAGAGAGTGAGAAACCTGGGCCTGTTCAGTCTGGAAAATTGAAGACTGAGAAGAGATCTCATCCATGTGTACAAATATCTGAAGGCTGGGTGTCAAGTGTCTGGGGCCAATCTCTTCTCGCTGGTCAGCAGCAATAAGACGAGGAGCAATGGCTACAAACTGGAATGCAGAAGGTTTCACCTCAATGTGAGGAGAAACTTCTTTTCAGTGTGAGTTATAGATCCCTGAAACAGGCTGCCCAGAGAGGTTGTGGAGTATCCTTCTCTGAAGACTTTGAAAGCTCACCTGGATACATTCCTGCGCAAACTACTCTAGGGGATCCTGCCTTGCCAAGGAGGTTGGGCTCAGTGATTTCTGGAGGTCCCTTCCAACCTCTGAAGTTCTGTGATTCTGATGATGCAATTTTATATTGATGCTACATATTATATGTATTTTGTAGTACTTATTTTAGATAATTATTTATGTCTATAAAAATAAAGCTGCTTGTTTCACTTTCTGAATTGATGTATCAATGAAGAAAAAAACCTGTAGCAGCACAAGCTGTTTATCAACATTAGTTATTAGCAAACCTCTTTCCGTGGGGATGAGGCATAGCCTTCACCTAATGCTCTCCTTGTCTTTTCTCCTCGAGTCTGATATACTCTCAAGCAACATTTTGCACTTGGATCAGCCACCCATTCATTAAGATAACTCCTCCTTTGCTTTCCAAACTCTTCAGATGTCTCCACCTGGCAGTGCCCTCTGGCACTATCTGCAATCACCTCCTCACTCAATCTTTGCCTTCTTATCCTCTATATTTAGATTAAATTGTCTTCTTCCTGGAGCAAGAATCTTGCTTCTTACACCTTTATGAGGGGATGTTTTCATGTCCAGGAATACAGAGCCAAGAAGAAAATGTTTTCAAATTCTCTTCTGAAGTTTCAGCTGTAATTTTGCTGTTGGATAGGCAAACTGAAACCACCCTTTAAAATCTGCCAGTGTAATCTCCAGAAACAAAAAACCCCTTGAGCTCAGCAATTAGAAAATGGAAGAAGGTTGCTTTCCATAAATGCATTATGCTTTGCAAGGATCTAGATGCAGGAATGAATAGCTAATTCACATGTCTTATCATTTAAGAGCCAAACCTAGGGAACACACCCCTGACTTGAAAGAATTCTAAGAATAGGAGGCATGTCAATCACTGTAAAATATGCATGCTTCTCAAAAATCTCTGTCAATGTCTTAGGTCTTTCTTCATAGGTGGTTTCTCTACTTCCTCCACAAAGGAAAACAAAACGTTGATTTCTTCCAATAAATGTTGTGCCTGAGGGGCTGTTATTTGATACTAGGAAATTGACTATTATAAAGGATTAGCCTTTGTCACACAGACCTAGAAGATGTTTTGGTCCATCAGATCTTGCATCTTGCTTCAGAACTGTGCTAGTTTGAGTCTAGCTAGAATGTTTTGGTGAGAAGAAATAGACGATAGGCTGAGAAATGAAAACAATGGTGAGGTCTACTTCGCTCACAGTCTTGCTGAGATGTGTAGAAAGGAAAACCAAAACATTAGATAAAGTCACTTTGCTTGGGCACTGCATGCTGGGCTGTGCTCTCAGCTCTTTGCCTGCTGCGAAGCTGAGGCTGCNCCAGCATGTAGAGGAAAATGCTCTGCTGCTTTTTCATAGAAGAGATTAAATTATTCAAAACCCACTAATATAGAAGGCAAGTTGAGGAAAACTTTCTTCTTCAACAACTTAAAACCTTTCCCATCTGACTGTATCAGAAAGACTATCCAAGATTATTTTGGTTTTCTGTTTAATAACCTTATAGTAAGTGAGTCTTTTAGCTGCAAAGGTAATTACTATACAAACATATGGGTATGTAATGAGAGGGGAAAAAACCATAATCTTTTCATTGCTTATATAACAAAAGGGAGGAGTAGGTCATTGGCACGGCAAGGGAGAGCCTTAGGACACAGATTTTTGAGTGCTCATTTTTGAAGTTAAGCAGGTACATAAGATTATTCTTAATGGAGGGCCTGAATGCACACAACTGGAATTGAGGGGGAAATGGCACTGCTCTTCCTTGTTTACATGGAGAATTTAGGGGTTTATATTTAGCTCTGCTGGTGCTATGACAAAGCCTCCCCTCACTGCATTCGGCTCTGTAAGTACAGAGATTCTTATGGCTGAAATCTTGTTCTGGTAAAACAGTATTTGTGTTTTAACATTAAATTATTTTAAGCCTGACTGTGTAAGTCAGAGGTTGCAAGTGCCCTTTCCAAAACTTCTCACAGTGTCCTGTGACACCTGGAGGTGGCTTGTCATTGATACTTCCTTTGCTAATGCCATAAATCCTTTCTTTTCACCTGCAGCCATATGACCTGAATTGAATGGATAAGCTCAAATGTTCTGAGCTTAATAACTAAGACACAAGAATAACATTGCCTCATCAAGTCATCCACCCTCTAGCTCCACCACCAAACATATCCTTATAAATGGGTTAAGTTCAAGTCTCAATCTTGAGCAGGGACTTCTCTATCTTGCCCTGCCATGCGTCACAACCACTGTAGCTCCACACCCTGACAGGAGTTAAGCTCTGCCAGACAGGATGTTTTAGTTAACCTATCGTTATTCATGAGTACAAACAGCAATAAATATGCTTTGCTTCTGTTTCATCTGCCAGCATATCCATATTCCTCATGATAACTGTGTCAAAAGCATGGCAGAAAGGAGGTATATAAGCCTCCAAAGCATGATTTTTGTCTAGGACTTTTTTTTTTCCCTACAGGGATTTAGGTGATTTTTTTGGAGAGCAAATAAGAGTCAGGTTGCAACAAGTTTGCTCACATGAATTCCTCAAACAAATGCAAATACTTAACACCTCTTTTTGGAGCATTTGTGTATGTGGTTCTCCATCTGCAGGTATAATAGCAAGAAGTATCAGATTTGTGGTGTCAGAGACAATCCACCTCTGTGCAAAAAGGAAAATCCAGACATCCACAGAACAGGGGACCAAATCTCCTGGCAGTTGATTGACTCAAAGTCTGCCTAGAAAGTCTGCTGTAACTCTGCTGCCAGATGAGACTATCAATCAAATGTTAGTCTAGCAATGTTTTTTTGCAATATGCTCTTCAAAATGCTGGACAGATTTGTCTTATGGAGCCTTTGGACAGATGGACTTTATGTGCCACTAGTGTATCAGTGCTATCTGAATACATCCTGAGGCATCCAGTTCTCCTGGCAGGCACTAAAGAACTGCAATCAAGCCTGCTATTATTATTTTTTTTCTTGAGGTGTACATCTAGAAAATTATTATAATGAGTCATCAAGAAGTACATAGCTGCAATTAGCAATTCCATCTATGGGATGCCTTATTCCTTTGTACAGGAAGAATTCTCATCTACACATTTTTTTGGCACAAAGGGATACCCTCAAGACCTTTGAGATAGCCATCCCAAGGAAGCTCCAGCTTGAGACAAGTCGAGGTTTTTGCTGTGGTAATCCCCTACAGCATTTCAGGAGCCAGATCAAAACTACTTATGAAAGCTGAAAAAGTTCCCCTCAACCCTTGCATGAATGTATAGGTATGCTCTGATTAGGGCTTGGTGTAGACTGGATAATTTGTCCAATGTCTTGCACCTCTTTTACTTGCAAATTGTCCATGAGATCATAGTTTTCTTGAACGTGTGTTTTTTTTAGTGAAATTATTCTTTGAGCCTTGTTTATTTCTACTTCTCACCATTCTCTTCCCTTTTTATCCTCTTCTTCTTTCTTCATCTTTTCGTCTCATGACTCTAGATGTACCACTAATTATCTTTGTACATGCCTCATATCACCGCATTGTGTTCAGACTCTGCTCTTGCTACTGAATTTGTTTGCTACTAGGCCTATAGAGTCACCCAGACTCAAGCAAAATGAATGTAAACTGCTACCAGCTCAGAGTGGGAATGCTTTATGTTTCTTTTGCACTCAGTTTGTACAGTCATAAATATGTGTGTAGGTGCAAGGAATCATAGAATCATAGAATCATAGAATGGTTTAGGTTGGAAGGGACCTCAAGGATCATCCAGCTCCAACCCCCTGCCACAGGCAGGGACACCTCCCACTAGAGCAGCTCGCCCAAGGCCTCATCCAGCCTGACCTTAAACACCTCCAGGGAGGAAGCATCCACAACCTCCCTGGGCAACCCGTTCCAGTGCCTTACCACCCTCACTGTAAAGAACTTCCTCCTAACATCCAGTCTAAATCTCCCCTCTTCCAGCTTAAACCCATTCCCCCTCGTCCTAACATTACTAGACCGTGTAAATAGTCCCTCCCCAGCTTTCCTGTAGGCTCCCTTCAAATACTGGAAGGCCACTATAAGGTCTCCTCGAAGCCTTCTCCTCTCCAGGCTGAAGAGCCCCAACTCTCTCAGCCTGTCCTCATAGCAGAGGTGCTCCAGCCCTCTGATCATCTTCGTGGCTCTCCTTTGGACCCGCTCCAGCAGTTCCATGTCCTTCTTGTATTGGGGGCTCCAGAACTGCACACAGTACTCCAGGTGGGGTCTGACGAGAGCAGAGTAAAGGGGGAGAATCACCTCCCTTGCCCTGCTGGCCACACTTCTCTTGATGCAGCCCAGCACTCGGTTGGCTGTCTGGGCTGCATGTGCACACTGCCGGCTCATGTTGAGCTTCTCGTCGACCCAGACCCCCAGGTCCTTCTCCTCAGGGCTGCTCTCAGCCATTCATCACCCAGCCTGTATCTGTGCCTGGGATTGCACCGACCCAGGTGCAGGACCTTACACTTGGCCTTGTTAAACGTCATGAGGTTGGCCTGGGCCCACCTCTCCAGCCTGTCCAGGTCCCTCTGGATGGCATCCCTGCCCTCCAGCAAGTCAACTGTGCCACACAGCTTGGTGTCATCTGCAAACTTGCTGAGGGTGCACTCAATTCCTCTGTCCATATCTTTTTTAAAAGCAAACCAATATTTGTGATTCATCTTATTCTTTCACATTTAGGTGCTAAGGTACTGTAATGATGTTGCTAAAGCTACTTTATGTTTTCTGCTTTATGTTTTCCTTCTCTTCTTATATAATTCCTGTTTCTCTTTTTCCTTTTAGCACAATTACAGTTTCCTTTTTAGCACAATTACTGTCGCGTGCATTCCGTGCGAGCGGGACAGGACGACACATCAATATGATGCAAATCCAAATCCAACTTTAATAGGGAAGTTATGCACCTTATATACTATTCAGAGTCCCGTACATATGACCACCTACCCAGCATGCATACAATGATTGGTTAATTTGTCTTGATCATACGACTTAAGTAGAGTAATAATTGGTAGAAGCAACAGTCACTCTTTCTACGTGTAGCTACTGTTATCAGACACCTGCTTCTGTTTTTGCCACAAGTATGCTGTTGTCTTCTGGGAACATCCTCTTGTTTTGTGAGAAAGTATTCTGCTTCTGCAGGCTCGGTGTAACATTCACAAGTTGTTCCGTGAGAACATCCTGCCTCTGCAGGCACTTGTGCAATAGTCACAGTGTCTTCATTCTTTAACTGATCTATCTTACTTCTTTATAATCATGCAGTACAGCCAGAGCCCCAACAAATTACTGTTTCTGTTAAGACACGTAGTTGCCTGGAAAGGAATAGCAGTGAAACCAGAGCTTGGCATCTGTACTCCATTTTTATACTCAATTGCCACTTCCTTTCTCATCAAGGTGTTACCTGTCTCATGCAGAGGAACCCCAGGGCAAGAGGCATGACCCAAATCTTGGCCAGCCCTCCACCTTGGTATGGGTATTGCTAACATGGGGTCACCAAGACTGAGAGTGCCTTAAGTGCAAGGCGAGTTTGGAGGATCGGCCAAGGGGTTAGGAGCAGAATTAGTTGGGTTACACAGCAAAGGCCTAGGGAGAAAAGCACAGACACCGACTCCACCAGGTAGCGACTCTCACACTCCGCTATGTTTGTGTTTGTGTGCATCTCAGCAAGCCTATGAGTGAAGTGGACATCACTATTGTTTTCTTTTCACACCTTATAATCTATTTTTTATCATTAAAATATTCCAGTTAGCCTCAAACTAGCACAGCCATAAAGAAACTCCTTGTCCCAGCTCTGTAAAAGGAGTCCTCAAACACTGAGGAGGATTCCTTTGGCATGGGCTGCCACTCTCCATAGGGCTCTCGTGCCTTAACAAGGTGAGGTCAAGAGAAGGCAAGAAGGAGGTATTTGGCATAGCTAAAGACAACTGTTACTGCTACAGTCATATAATGCAATATTGCTACAGCAATAATAATTTCTATAAAAAGAAAAAAACCAAATCCCTGAATTGGTAACTGCAGCTAGCCCTGGAAGCAAGTTGTAAGCTCCACATGGTTGCACAGCTGAGGGAAGGAGCCAGGCAAACTGCTGGGGTTTTAAACCTCCTTAGTGATACCTGTCTGAACTACTGCTGCAGTCACAGTTGAAGAGGTGGTAGAGACTTAAGTAGGCTCTGCATTATCTTTTTCTTTTTTTTAAGAACAAAGGCAACTAAACACAAAGCAGCAGGCTCTACAGTCTGCTTCCTAGTAAACATATAACAGTCTCCCATGGACCTGATGAGTACTGCAACTAATTAAAACATTAACTTTGCAAACTAGCAAGTTACTGATGGCAGCTTTGCAAGATCTTTTAAATGTAGCAAAAGGATCACACTGTGTATTTCAACAACAATCTTATTCTCCCTCTGACTCAATCCTGCCTTGGGGTGGAAAACTTCTTGACACAAGGCAGGGAGAAAGTTTTTGAAATTCCTTTCCCATTCCCTATCAAGGAGACCTAAAGGTTAATCACTGTAACCCTTAAAACCAGGCTCTGCCTGTGCAGTCTATTTTGTGTGAATGCAATGAGTAAGTATTGAACTAAATTCCTCTCCCAGGCAATACATCTTAGCATTTCCTGGTCTAAGAGAGATGGCTTGAGGAAAGTCTGCGGGTTGAAGAGAGGGAGGAAATCGTTGTAACGTTTAATGAAATCTTCTGCTCCATAAATGTTCTGATAGCATCTTCAGGCTGTTTTTCTGGTGGATGGGATGGGATCACCCAAACAGGGAGCACAGCCAGTATTACAGGACCATTGTAATTATGGATAAAATCAATTCAGTATGATTTCTGTGTACAACACATATACACAACAAAAAGGACCAAGCATTCTTAACTGATTAAGAAAGAAAGACTCACATTACTACCCTCCCAAACAAAAAGCGCTAACTATGTTTGGGTAATTACTAAATCTGTTGAAACTACAAGAAAAGTGCAGCTGTTAGGCAAACATAACAAGAAACATTGTGTTTAATTGGTCACTTGGCTGTATTGATTGGTGCTGAAAAACAAATCATCTTCACTGTGTCGATGTGAAGATGGAAACTTCTACAATAAATTCAATTTCATGAGCAAGATTTTTCTGATGAACTTTTACCTATGAAATCCCAGCTTGGCATTGTTTGTCCATCTTTTCCATTGAAGATAATCACAGAATCTTAGGGATTGGAAGAGACCTCCAAGGCCAAGGCAGGATCCTCTAGGGTAGTCCACACAGGAATGCATCCAGGTGGGTTTTGAAAGTCTCCAGGGAAGGAGACTCCACAACCTCTCAGGGCAGCCTGTGCTCTGTCACCCACACCATAAAGAACTTTCTTCTCGCGTTGAGGTGAAACCTTCCGTGTCCCAGTTTGTAGCTGTTGCTCCTTGTCTTATTGCTGCTGACTGGCAAAAAGAGATTTGCCCCAGTCACTTGACACTGACCCCTCAGATATTTGTATGTACTGATCAGAATGGGGGTTTAAAGTATGTATCATAAACCAGAGTCAGACTTAGAATACTACAGTAGGTCCTGATGCATTCAGTCACCTTAGAGGAAGTCAGAGTTGCTTAAAATATAAACTCCCCCATTGAGAGAGTGCTTGGCAGCCACAGCCAGAAGAATGTGCTTTATAAACATTCAGTGGTATTTATTTCTGAAACAGCTTATGCTTTATAGGACAATTTTTGATAGACATTGTTCTTGGTATGTGAAGACTGGAGAAAACACCTGTTTAATATTTTTTTTTTCATAGCAATGTGACATATGAATAAGTGAAAAAAAGCCCCATTTCTGTAAGGATAGAAAACGGATCTCAGCTCAGAACCACACAAAATCTTGTGAGCACATTTTTTGGCTCGATAAAAACTTCACGATGAATGTATGGTATTCAGAGAATGTATTTATCTTGGAAGCTCTTGAGATCTTGTTCTTGTGTTTCTCTTTCACAGTTCTACAGGATAGGACAGGTATTGGGAGGCATTTCTGAAACCAAAGGTGAGAGGACCTTGAGGCACTTAAGACTGCAGTTTGTTACAAGGACTACAGGGTGGGGGAAAAAAGGGAAAAAAGAAAAATAAGAAATAGTGTGATAGATTTGAACCTTGGTAACAAGTAAAGAAACAACTGTATGGTAAATAACCCAGAATGCACTACATACCACATTATACACATTTTGTTCTAGGTTGTGAACCCTTTAGGAAGTCAAGGAATAGAAGCAAGTGTGGGAGAGCAACAATTATCCTGTTCAGCATCAAGTGCTGTCTCACCTCCATGCTTTTATCCAAAGCCTCACAAAGGTATTCCAGATCCATCAGACCTGCAGGGTCCCCCTGAGATAAAGCAGTGAGTGGATCCTCTTCTACAGATCTATACTGGAAAAAAAAAAAAACACCATAGAAATAAACAACAACCAGCAACAAAGAACCAGAGAAAGAGCTTCTGATAGCAATTTCAGAGTGCCAAATTTTATGTCCCATCACACTCTGGAGGGAAAAATAGAGGCATTCAGCTCCTGTAATTTTAATACTAGAAGTTCTATCGGCTGCCCTCTAGTGAGACCATTGAGTGACACACTCCTTAACCTTGGTATAGGAGTTGGCTGTGCAGGAGTCAAGATGCTATGTTTAAGCTCTTTTTCTTGCTCTATAGTATTTAAATCCACAGCGTTTAGTTTTAATAATTAGGCACTGGCCACATGTCCGGGCAAGAAAAAGTTAGGTGTGAGGAAGAAACATCCTGGGAATTTATCAGCATTGTCATGATGGCAATTAAAAGGTGAATCTGTTGTTGAAAGCATGGACAATGGCAGCTTTTCACAGGTATTTTACATCCTAAAAATCACGAATGGAGGGTTGCTAATTGCTACCCATGAAAGATCATCTCACTCAGGTGTTTGAAAGTCTGATATTCTCAGAGCCTTTGCAGTTACATCTGACTTTTGAAGTAATTCTAACCTAGCAAAACCTGTGTTTAACACAGTTTGGGAGTCTTCTTGCTCAAACTGGAGCTGGCTAAATCTACGCCAGCAGAGAAGCAGGTCTGTAAATTCAGAGGGGCCAACATAACTGCTTCCATGCCTGGACATGCTGCTAGTGTGTTTGGTTTAGCTCACATTTGACTTTGGAAATAAAGAGAGAATTTTATCAGGTTGGACCACATGAAAGCGGCTTGATAACTCTGGGAATTGAGACAAAGGCTCTTTCTTCTGGGTTGCTCTCTGTTCCTATGACCCACATTTTCATGCAAGAACGGAATTCCCCAGCACACACCTCATGTGCAGAGACCTTTCTTGAACCCACACCTGTAAGGGATGCATGTCGTCTTGTTTTATTTCTTTCCAGTCCTGCCCTTTTCCCCCTCCCAACTTCTCGCTCAAGCTGTCTTCACACTAAAGGATTTGAGTATCAGTGACAGTTGTGTTTGAAGTGCACATACTCTAAAAAGGCTCTGCCTCAGCACAGGCATGTGTTCTGTATTAGTCAGTGTTGGAAAGGATGGGTCACATTTGTGTGATCAGAAAGCTGGACAAAGCCATTTGCTCACCGCTTTTAACAATGGATGTGCTGCAAGAAAAGAGTATTTTGTAGCTCTTCCAATTCTGTTTGCAATAATCACAGTTTGGCACATCTCCTCTACCACAGCAGGCAAAATGCAATTAAATGGTGTCAGATGTAAGGGAAAAATAATGACATTTTTCTTCCATAAATCATAAACCCCTAAGTCTTTGAAATCTTGTAATGCTCTTGTAATCCAAGCCCCTGCTTACATTACTTTATCTTTATGAAGGTGATAAAGAAAACATAACACAGTGTGTTTGAATATAAATTATAATTTTATGATCATCAAAAAATGCAGACTCGCAAACCTTAAGTTTATGCTTACGTGTCCACATACTTAAGTACCAACAGATGTTCAATGATCAATAAAACTCAATTTATATACATTATTCTGAAGCATACTTGATCATAAATACAGGTTGGGAATGTGTAACCTCAGCTTGAGTAAGAATAATGATAATCAACTACAAAGTTACAATGCAGAATGTTATTGGGTGTAAGTTTTATTTCAGTTTTAGAAATAAAACACCTATTGATTTTCTCTGAGACTGCTGGGACAGAACCCATGATTTAGAACCCAAACTATGGATTTATGGAAACAGCAAATGGCTAAAATTAACTTCAGCATTGTCAAGCATGGTTGACTGAAAAGACTCTTGTTTATTATGGCAAACTAAATCTTCCCAGAGGCTATAAGATTTGAAACGAGCTGACTCTGAATTGTGATGTTTATGTTCATAACAATAAACAAACATATCTTTACTGGGGAGAGAGCACTGATTTGCACAGGGATGTCAGGAAAGCAGATTCAGAGATGTACTTGATTTTGGGACTGACTCTCCAAGCTTACAATAGTCCCCTCTGGGGAGGGACTATTTACACGGTCTAGTAATGTTAGGACGAGCGGGAATGGGTTTAAGCTGGCAGAGGGGAGATTTAGACTGGATGTTAGGAGGAAGTTCTTTACAGTGAGGGTGGTGAGACACTGGAACAGGTTGCCCAGGGAGGTTGTGGATGCTTCCTCCCTGGAGGCGTTTAAAGCCAGGCTGGATGAGGCCTTGAGCAGCCTGCTCTAGTGGGAGGTGTCCCTGCCTATGGCGGGGGGTTGGAGCTGAATGATCCTTGAGGTCCCTTCCAAGCTAAACCATTCTATGATTCTATGATTCTATGATTCTATGATAAAGTATAAGCAAAATTGGGACTGTGAGATACTTCATAGGAGCTCAATCCACCTTAACAGAGTATGACTGCAAGAACAAACTCTTCTGAAACAGATGTTTCAGTCTATATTTGTCATAGAATCACAGAATGGTTTGAGTTGGAAAGAACCTCTAAAGGTCATCCAGTACAAACCTCTCCTCAGCAGTCATCAGGGACATCCTCCAATAGATCAGGCTGCCCAGAGCCCTGTCAAGCCTCACCTTGAATGTCTCCAGGGATGGGGCCCCAACCACCTCCCTGGGCAACATGTTCCAGGGCTCCACCACCCTCATAGTAAAGAACCTGTTCCTAACATCCAATCTCAATCTACTCTTATACAAGAGGAATCATACAATCAACCAGGTTGGAAGAGACCCCCAAGATCATCCAGTCCAACCCAGCACCCAGTCCTATCCAGTCAACTACACCATGGCACTAAGTTTCCCTTTTCCACCACACCTGCCCCTTTCCCACTCCACACCACATCTTCCCCTTTTTTCCCCCAAACCCAGAGCACCTGGGTTCTATTGGAGTCTCCTCCCACCCCAGGTGGGACCACTTTGCCCTCCCTGCCTGCTCTCCTTTATAATCTGCCCAGGAAAGGCAGAAGGCCCAAGCTGTGCCCAACTGGGCAGAGGGATCCTCCTCCTTCCATCACTGGTGAGTCCCTGTGGTGTGCACTGGGTGAATGGTGGAGGGGATCAAAAGGCCGGGGGGCCTCGTTGGCCCCCCGGTTACACACACATAGGCTTGATAGATGCTCTAGCATTACTTGCACTTACTCTTCAGTGCTTGGGAATACAGTGCTGTGTATTGGCAGCAGCATGCGGCTGTGGATTGTGTAGGAGTCAAACTACACCATCCACAGATATGACACTTTAAGGCTGTCTCTAATGTGCACAAACCTCTTTCTCCAAGCTGCTCCTGGTACCATGGAGGACTGACACCGTGACCCTATTATCCAGGTGCAGTCACCTCAATAGCTTAAGGAATATCTCCAGAGATGAAGACTTTACAACCCGCCTGGACAGCCTTTTCCACAGGTGTGGAAACACTTTCACAGGGAAAAAGTTTTTTCCTCAGGTTTGCATGGAACTTCCTACACCTCAACTTCCAGCCTTTGCCTCTTGTCCTGTCACTGGGCAATGTTTTGTTAGAAGACAACTGCATGTTAATGACCATCCAATAATAACAAAGAATTAATGACACAACTGAATACAGTTAAGGGTTTCCTGTCTCAGAATTCTCTTTCCAGAGATTTTCAGCCCTTGTCATTTTTATAGTGTTATTTAATTTCTGTTTGTTTTTAAACTTGTTTCACTGGAAAGGCAAGCCAAAGGTAATTTTATATTACCATGTATTAAAGAATATATAGCTTTATATTAACATGTATTTAAGGCCATTCTCTCTCCATTTTCATCACAAAAAAAAAGAATAACCAGAACCATTTCAATATTTTTTTCAGTTCTCTTTTGTTTTCATCTGTTGTGATTCTTATTAGCCTGGAGAAGAGGAGGCTCAGGGGTGACCTCATTGCTGTCTACAACTACCTGAAGGGTCTTCTCTAGTTTGCAGCCATTCCCCCTTGTCCTATCACTACAGGCCCTTGTAAACAGTCTCTCTTCATCCTTCTTGTAGACTCCGGTCAGGTACTGGAATGCTGCTACTAGGTCTCCCTGAAGCCTTCTCTTTTCCAGGCTGAACAAGTCCAGCTCCCTCAGCCTATCTTTGTAACAGAGGTGCTCCAATCCCCTGATTATTTTTGTGGCCCTCCTCTGCAGCTTCTCCATCAGGTCCATGTCCTTCCTGTACTAACGGCTCAATACCTGGGTGCAGTATTCCAAGTGAGGTCTCAGCAGAGAGAGCAAAGACTCACCTCTCTGGATCTGCTGACCATGTTGATTTGGATGCAGCACAGAATGTGATTTGGCCCTCTGCTCATGTCCAGCATCTCATCCATTTGCACCCCTAAGTCCTTTTCCACAGGGCTGCTTTCTATCACTTCATCCCCCAGCACGTATTCATAGTGAGGATTGTTCTGGCCCAGATGCAGGACACTGCACTTGCCCTTGTTGAACCTTACAAGGATCACCTGGGCCCACCTCTCCAGCTTCTCCAGGTCCCTCTGTCAGTCATAACAGAAGATGGGTTAACTAAACTTTAAAAGTGGAGCAAGAAAGACCACTTTTCCACAATTCCCATATTAAATAAGAAAGGGCAAAACACTCAAACAAAAGAAGCCAAGCTGGAGAAGTGATATATTGCCTTTCTTTTTCCTATCCTTCCACTGCATGCTGTTCACAGAAATAGCAAGCCCAGCAGAATCACACGGCAATAAAACAAGACCACTCCATTTCCCCTCTGCTGTAGAGCTACTTTATCATTGCAACTCCCATTTCTGGTGTCCCTTATCTCCACGCTTTACTCCCTGCCCTGGATACGAAAGGGGCGTTTGATCAGTCAGAACTTTGTTTGCAGAGTTGTCAGACCCCTGTTCCTTCAGCGTGCAAAGCCAGCTATGAGGTTGCAGCTGCCCATCCCCTTCCAGCACAGGCATAATGCAGCCCGGTTCCACTGCAGTCAGTAAGGAATTTGCATTCAGGAGAAACAGGTTAGACCAGCCACTTTCCAACGGCAAGCTCCTATAAGAACACTCGTGTATGGTTACAACCCCCAGGTCATTTTTCAGTTACTTCTTTCTGTAAACTTCCAATTGATTTTTCAAATACAATCTCAATTTATTGTCTCCTTTGCCAGAACATTTCCCCTTTGTCGATAGCTGCAGTTTAAATTAAAACAAACAAAACCCTGTGAAAAACCCTCCAGCCTACAGAACTAGGCTATAAATCTTTGCAACTGCCTTATGTGGTGGAGAAACTAGCCTGGTAATTATTTTGCTTTGCTACTTAAAGCTGCTTTTCTAGATACAAAAGAGCTTATGTTATTCTTAGTTAAGATGGACTCTACAAGAGCGGAGCCATGAAAATTTCAGCTGCAAACTTTCTTAGCCTAACTCCCCTTTGAAATACGATGAGTTGTGGAGCTTAGAGATGCTTTTATCCTCACTGTAGATGTTTGTTTTCATCATACAGTCTTCTGACAGGGGTTTTGTGGTAGGTTTTGTTTTTTTTTTTCTTTAATCATTCATGTACAGGCAATGTCCATATCCACTGCTACATAACATACATCAACAAATTCATTACCGATGCTGAAAAAGTTTTCTGCCCACTTCTTGTTGTTTCTCTTTCTGGCTTTTCCAGCTACAAGTCTTCTTTCATTCCAAAAGTGGTCCTGCCACAGAATCCAGGAACTCAGAAGGCTGCTAACTACTCTGGGCTTTGAATTCAGTTTTTATGACTTCTGTGCACTGAGACAGGATTACTGGGGCTTTTAAAATCATTTTGTGACACTCAGGTATTTATACCTAACCCACTTATAATAGATTTCCATCCTGAGGAGCTTGTAGTGTCATTTTTTCCTAGATAATTTTCCTGCTGATCAGTCTCCTGAGATTCCACACATGCTGGCACATCGATGAGCGTTTTCACAGTGAAATGAAACCCACATCCTTTCTCAAAAGCACTGGCGTACATTCCTGCTGGAGCAGCCCGAGGTACGCGCATACGAATGTCATGCTGCCCTCCAGGCTGTGACTTTGTTCCAGAGAAATGCACAATAGAAAGTCAGCATTTTGGGGGAAGCCCCAGACTGAAACCCCAAGCTGCTATGCAGAGAAGGTCTTGCTGTTGGTTCAGCAGGCAGCTCACCTCCTGTTGCGTTAGTACTGAGCCAGCATCCCAAAATGCGATGAGGCACGTTTCAAGACATGCCCTCTACAACTTGGTGCTGTCAAATGTCTCCGTATGCCACGTTACCATTTACTGAACAGCACCAAGTGCTGCCCCTGTGTGTTTGTGTTTGTTATTGGTATCATTTAATGTGCATGCACAAATAATAAAAGTTGCCTTTTCATAAACCAGCTGTGGAGGCAAAGATACAGCTCTGAGGCAATTTGTTATCATTTAACAGCTCTTACTAAAACAAACTTAGTTTTACACTTGACAGGAACTGGTCATGGTTAACCTTAGGGATTATGTATCTCCTCTCTTCACATGCACAGCTTTCACTCGTTAAACTAAGCAAAAATCATGTACATAAATCATGGTGAGAACACAGCTGACAAAGACAGGACACAAAGCCCAGTAAAGAAATACGATTTCCATCTTAGCAGTAATTCCTAGGTGCTCTGAGATACATCTGGAAGCTGTAGTTAGGATGTAAAGATTTTGCCTCTATTTCTGAAAGGTTTGCTTCTCTCAATGTTTTGCCAAATCTGCACATTCTGCTATCGATCTGCAGAGACAAATGCACTTGGAACAGACTTTTTCATTGAGCAGCAGCCCCAGAACAGCACTAATTGCCATTCATGTATGTTTGTGTGCAGGGGACCTGGGGGTTGGGCCCCTCTTTCACTACTCCTCAAATCCAGGTGCATGTGGCCATGCGTCACAGCTGGTACCGTGTGCCTCCTCGGGCTCTGCAGGACCTTCTTGTGTAAATAATTGCAGAGAGTTGAGAAATGGGTACTTTGTATTGTGCTGGTGGCAGGGTTTTGTTAGCATTTCCTTTGATCCTCTAGTAAGGAAGCCGCTTGTATTTACTCAGGAGATATTGAGTGTAATATGTTAATATACTAAGTCAGAACACAAATCTTCAGGCTGCAACACTTCCACGTTGTGGACGCGCTAAATGCTGACTGAGCCTGGAAGAAGTCGTCACACCATGGAGACATCTGCCATCTGCAAATCATTTTCTTAGAAACTCCAAAGAGTAAGGGACTCTCATTTGAAAATGTTTTCATTTGAGAAATCAATGCATCCTTCTTTTGATCCTGAATTGCCTTGGGCAGAAGCATCTGAGCTGCCTTTTTGGCAATACTTCCTCTTTCACACAGCTGTCTAATATTTTGATGGTGAAATTCATTCTCTGATCTGGCAAAACTTCTAGTGAAAAGGGGAAGAAAGACTGTAAGCCTCAAAGGCAAAAAGATAGAGGCCTTCCTTTCATAGATTCATAGAATCATTGAATCAACCAGATTGGAAGAGACCTCCAAGATCATCCAGTCCAACCTATCACCCAGCCCTGTCCAGTCAACTAGACCATGGCACTAAGTGCCTCATCCAGTCTTTTCTTGAACACCTCCAGGCACAGCGACTCCACCAGCTCCCTGGGCAGCCCATTCTAAGGCAAATCGCGCTCTCTGGGAAGAACTTCCTCCTAACATCCAGCCTAGACCTCCCCCGGCAGTACAGAGCTGTTCCAGTTTGGGCCATGAGCATACTGGGTGCTGGAGATCAGAATCGATGCTTACCCCTTTTCAGGAGTAAGAATGAGAGTACTGCACACTGATTGGAACTTTAGAGAGAAATCCTGTTTATAAGAGCATATCTATATATCTATATATATATATATAAGGCAATCAGGTAGAATAAGTATAAAATCCACTAGGCCCAAATTTGGCTTCTGGAATCTTCCACCCCCTCCACCCCTCACACCCCTTAGTTGGCCTGTAAGCTGCTCTCCCCGAGCTGGGCCTACAAGGCCTCAGGGTCTGCCAACTCCTCCACAAACCATAAGAGTGCACTGCTCGGTGAAGTGAAGGCAAAGAAGGGAAAGGAAGGGGGAGAAGTGCAGTCAAGCTCTATCTTTTAAACCGTGACACTGGAAAAGGAATAGAATAACAATATTACNTACAGAGCTGTTCCAGTTTGGGCCATGAGCATACTGGGTGCTGGAGATCAGAATCGATGCTTACCCCTTTTCAGGAGTAAGAATGAGAGTACTGCACACTGATTGGAACTTTAGAGAGAAATCCTGTTTATAAGAGCATATCTATATATCTATATATATATATATAAGGCAATCAGGTAGAATAAGTATAAAATCCACTAGGCCCAAATTTGGCTTCTGGAATCTTCCACCCCCTCCACCCCTCCCACCCCTTAGTTGGCCTGTAAGCTGCTCTCCCCGAGCTGGGCCTACAAGGCCTCAGGGTCTGCCAACTCCTCCACAAACCATAAGAGTGCACTGCTTGGTGAAGTGAAGGCAAAGAAGGGAAAGGAAGGGGGAGAAGTGCAGTCAAGCTCTATCTTTTAAACTGTGACACTGGAAAAGGAATAGAATAACAATATTACGATATCCTGGGACAAGCAGGTCCATCTCCCCGGGACGGGCCTCTGTCCCTATGGTTTTGTTTAAGGGGGACCTGGGACACCTCCAACTACCACAAGAGCCCATGAATCCTCCCCATTTCTCCAGATAAAAGTGAACTCAGGACCCCAAGATGTTGCTGCTGGCACTCACACAGACATTGCGTACACGGGGAGTACATGGTGTGAGGCAGAGAGGACCTGACCTCACCATCAGTGCCCCTTGTTGCTTTGTCCCAGTGGCTCGCAGGTTCAGCTTTGGTAGTAGAGACTGCCCTGCTAGCAGATTATTTGCCTTTTCCTTGGTCCTAAATTGGGCCTCTCAGTTGCAGAGGGTATTTTGGTATCTCCAGAAATATGTTTTCAGCTTTGAAGAGATAGCTCTTTTGGGCTCTGTGCCAGCACAAGTCACACATGTAGATCCACTGTCCTCTGAGCCCTTACACAAAGCAACAGAAGCCTGGCTTGAGATTTCAGCATCTATTCTCAGCATCTTTGCTCTGAACAATTGGCTCCTGTGCACAGAAATTCCCTATCAAACTCTAAGAAGGTCCATGTGATGGGGAATCTACGTCCTTCCTCTTTAAATTGTCCAAGTTCATCCTTCAGGTAGTCTACAATTACCTGAAGGGATGTTGTGGTGAGGCTGCTGCTGGTCGCTTCTCACAGGTAGTTGGAGGCAGAACAAGGGGGAATTGGCCTCAAACTGAGATTGGAGTAGGTTTAGATTAGATATTAGGAAAAAGTTTTTCACTGGAACGAGCTGCCCAGGGAGGTGGTAGAGTCACCAACCCTGGATGTGTTTAAGGGTCGACTGGATATGGTGCTTAGGGATATGGTTTAAGGTGAATCTTGTAGTGTAGGGTTCTAGGTTGGACTTGGTGATCCTGAGGGGCTTTTCCAACCTGGATGTTTCTGTGGTTCTGTGTGATTCTGTGAAAATTATCCAAGCTTCTTATGAAAAACAGCAAGCAGTTGGCCTCACTGCTCTCATATACTTGCATCATCTTATAATGGTGGTGTAATGCCACAGGATTAGCTCTGCAACTCACTGGGCTCTTCACTGGACCAGTTCAGCTCCTGAAAGTGGCAGACAGCTATGCAAAGATTTCTAATGCCTTTAGCTTTCTCCTGGGCTCCTGAGTTCAGCAGACCTGTGAAGGAGTCTGCTGGTGCTAGAGCTGGCACAGGGTAAGCTCATGTGGAAACTTAGGTCAGTAGCAGAACTGGGAAGAGGGAATTATTCAGCCTTTGGTACCAGCAACAATCAGATTAGATCCAGTGATTTATCTTCACACTAAGATAACCATGTGGGGCCTTGTGTAATCAGTGGAGGACTGTCACTCTGGATAGTGACTGGTACTAAATGACAGACTCAGATGAGAAAGTGAAGTTGTCAGTGGCTGCAGTTATATGAGAAGAAGCCTTAATGATAGTTTGCTTCTAAATAAAACAATGGCCTCAGTAGGTTTCTGGTCCTGGTACATACTGCATGAATCATTTGGGAAGCAGCTTAGGAATTTTGTTGAAGAAAAGCTCCCTCCATCAAACGGAGAGACAGTTCTGTACCAAATTTTACTGACACCTCATGTGTGCAAACAAACTGCTATAAATCTTTCCCTCACACATCTCCATTTGAAAATTATATGGGGTTTGGGTACCATCCCCTTTTTCAGAGGAGAGCATTTTCACTTTTGGACTTCACACCTTCTCCAAAAGATGGGAGAATAGAGATCTATTGTGCTCACAAGACAAATAAGATATTAAAAGCCCTACAGAGCTGGAAGCTTTTGTGTGTTTGAGGTTAATGTCATTGCCAATAGTTTGAGGTTAATGTCATTGCCAATAGCTGTTTATCAAACAAACAGTTCATGCTTCTCTCAGTCTCCAGGATCTTGAATTCCAGTGTTGCAACACTCAAGATCCACAGGTAGAATAGCAAATCGCAACTTGTCAGTATGAAGTGGCACTCTCTTGCCTTCAGACAGCATTCAGGATTTTTTCCAAACTGCCTCAGAAAGATAAAAATCTGTGAAATTATATCTGTAAATAGCAGATTCTGTATTTGTCCCTCTGATGAGGCCTGAAAATAAAAAGAAGGCAAAACTGATTGTGGCAGAAAATATAGACTCTACCACTGGTGCTCAAAGATTCCAAACCAATGAGGATTTATTTAGAAAACAGATTTCAAGTTACCCTGGACTCACACACCCTCCTATAGCTTCACGTTGTGACATTTCCTGGCATGGAGATCAGCTGGCTGACTCTCTCAGTAGGAACATTTGATCTGAAGTCCCAAACATCCTGATTCAGAGCAGAAAATACTCCACACAACACATGTATTCTGCAAAAATGGGAATATTAGCAATATGGTCCCCTCTGTGTCAACTGCTATTGTGCTGATCATAGCGTCCTGATATGCTGGAGCAGCTTCTGGAGCAAAAAAGTTGGGAACATGGATGAGCTTGCCAAAGGTTCATTCTGGCAGCCCTGAGCAGCAAGATTCAGAGCAATGCTTTACTGTGGGCTTCTGAGACCTGTATGAGAGATACCTCCTATGCATCCAAAGTCTACTTAAAGGTTCAAATGGGACTTCCTTGTGAGCACCTGAAAACATGATTTAAAGTGAAACAACAAACCCTAAGAATTTGACTTCAAAATAGGTAATAAATCATTCTAGGTAATCCATTTACTGCTTCCTTGCTAGCCGTCTCTCAGAAAAGTGAGGAATATGCAACATTTATTTACAATGCTGCTATGTCCAAGGAGACAAGTTTCCAGTAAGACCTCATCCAAAATACCATTCCAGTTTCTAGTTTCTGTTTCAATCACATTTTTCAGAGTTTGCTTCATGGAATTTTGGGGATTTGCCTGCAGCTATGGATGGTATTTCGTTTATCTACAGTAGAAAGAAATGGGATAGGGTAAAAGACTGCTTGGCAGCAGGAACTTCTTTCCAAAACATTGCACACAGTAAGGAAAAGTGCCTGGCCCTGAATATGCTTTGAGATGCTGTCCCTTCAGAATGATGTTACAACACTTTATTTGACTCTGGTACTCACTTTGCAACACTAGACAGTCTTAACAGTAGAAGGCAGCTGTGGACTATTCAGCAAGAATTCAGGCAAGAGTTTTAGTTATGCAACAGGAAGCAAAAAGGTGCAGGTAGAACAAGTATGAAACATGATTCCAGTCGAAGTGTAGTAACTGGGTATCTTGGCAGCTGCTTATGCTGGTTTACTTGTGAGACTCAAGGTACTTTTGCTGTCAGAACTGGGGCTGGCGCCTACCAGCAGCACCCTGATTTCCCAGGGCTGCCCCTGAGTCTGAAAAAGGCTGACATGAGAATGAGTGCCTCCTGCCACTGCTGGGCTGCATCTTGTCTTGAGTTCTCCTCCTCTGGGCAGTAATTTCCCTGCTTCAAGAGCTGATGATATGGCTTGCACTGGATAACATTCACAAGCAAGTGATTTTTCTCTGGCTCACTCATTTACTCTGCATCATACCTCCTGGTCCTTTGTTATTAGTAACACAGTCTCAAAATCTTCTGCTTGCCATCTGGACTGGTTCAGAAGCCATGTTCTGGACTACACAGGGAACCACACATGGCAGCAATGTTTCAGCCTGAAAAGCTGAAGAGCAAGATCTCCTGTGGTCAGTTCATTCTTAATGACCCCGTGGGATGGTTCAGTTTTCACCTAATCTGAACTGCTTACTTTACACACTTAAGTGTGAGTCGCAGCTTCTAACAGCTGCACTAGATACTATCGAGGATATCAGTTATACACGTGCTCTGTAAAGTTCACAAGATCATACTATAGACTGGTGACAAGGTCTAACTTAATCTAACCTCCTGACGGCTTTAGAGTTTCTGCCATCTAGCCTTCCCAAAACCACACACCAGCAATACAAACCACTGCCTCTTGGAGGCTGTTTGGCTGTTTCAGCACACAACCCAAACCCCTTCAGGCCCCACCCTGGCTGGAGACCCTGCCTGAGGGCACACCCCATGCCTGCTCAAAAGCTCTGAGAAAGTCTCTAGCAGCTCTTCGCCACAATGGGGCTTTCTTCTTCCCTCCTCCAGCCATTTGTTTCCATCCCGCAAATACGCTGGCACATCCTGGCACATCTATTTGTGCAGCTACGTGGTGACCCGGATCGGGGAACTGATCCGAGTTGAAAAATAACTCAGCAAAAGAGAAGGTTATTTTTAACCCATCTGAGTTCCCAGACCAGTTTTGGGAGCAGTCATAGTGTTGTGGAGCAAGTGTAGCACAAGACCTGCAGCAAGTGGCACAGGTAGGAGCTGCCTGGGCTGCCACTGCTGCTGGCAACATCTGTGTCATTCCTCATTGATATCCTAACAGGAAGGACACGTAGCTCCTGTAGAAAGTGTATCAGGTAAACTGTTTGTTTGTGAGGTGACAAAGGCAAGGATGTAGAAAGATGTTCAGCCAGCCTAGGCAGGGAAGCCAAGTCTGGCAGGTGTACATAGGGTTTGCATCATTCATTGCTCTTTGAACTTGGCACCCATAAAAGTGGTGGAGGCTACATTAGATAACTGTAGTGGTCTGAAGATAGCCCAGTATCTGTGTAGAGAGATGCATGAGAAACATCTCTTATGCAGCAAGTGCTCCTTTTTTACCATCACAAACTGTGAAACACAAAACAAATTAACAGCCGATGTGACCCTACACCCTCACATTTTTGAGTAGCTCATAGGCACTGACAGCCAACTGCTAGATCTGTGAGACCTAGGAAAGAATGGTCCAAATTCATCCTCCACAGTGATGGAAATCAGGATTAGCTCCAAACACTGGTTTACCTCTATTTGAAACTGAAGTGGGAATTGAGATAGGCTTATCATCTGGAGTGCTGGCAGAGAGGGTCCTCACTTCCAATTACTCTGGTGCATTTGTGTATGTTGCTTTTCAAGAGTTCAGAGATAGCTGGCTGCAAGCATCCTTCCCCTTTAGCCTTTGAACACACTACTAATGAAGTGATTTTCATCTGATGTATCCAACAGGCAGGTATTTCCTTCCTGCCCTTCCTCTTGCTCTTTTGGAATGACTACATAGCTTCTTTTTTGGCATATGTACTTTATATACTGTGTTCAAAGAACTATGTAAGAGCAACAGTATGACAGGCAACCCATAAAACATAAAAGCGATGCTTATCTCACCCTGTGTGTCAGGCTAAAGTTACCCTCCAGCCATATGCAACCATTATACATAGCAATCATTAAAATCTGTTAAAAAGTGCTCTGTAAAGCACAGCCCTGCACTAGCAAGGGATGGTTTAAATAATATAAAGGCCCTTCTCTGCACTACCTGCTACATTATGACTGGTATATGAATCCTCAGAATATGAGTGACTGCTTTCTTAAAGTAGTAGGTAGCTTTTCCTGTCACACCAAAACTAAGTGGGTTTCAGTGGTGTTTCTTAAATACTGCTAGAAAGCATCTGCAGGTGTTAGAAAATGAGCTTGTTTCAGAAGGTGCAGCCCTGATTGGAAAATAATAATGAAGCAATACTGCTTTGTATGACGAGGATGGTCACATGTATGTGATCACTTCAAAACCCAGTAAGTTTGGGTTCTTTATAGCAGTAGGTAAAAATCATTATGACAGCTGTTACAAAACCATGTGTTGGAACATACGGTTTGAACATGTACATAAAACATTTACATTTGGTCACAATGCATTGCTAGTGACTATTGATAGTATATATTGCCTCAAGAACTCGAGCCATGACAAATGAATACAGCACCTCAGACAATAAGGCTTCCAATAGTACAGTTCAATACTCAGCTACCCTTAGCATTAGACAATGTTTTTTTCTAACATTTAAGTTCTTTTGTTCTTCATTTAAATCCAGTAGTCCTTGTTCTAGCCTACATGGACATGCAAAACAGATCACCCCGTTTCTTTTTGTAGTCTGCTGCAAAATACTTCAAGAGTGTTTCCTCCTTTCTCAGTTATCTTTTCTCTAGATGAAGCATCTCCATTTTTAAAACCTCTAAACCAAACTCTTTGCTATTGTTCTATACCTTGACTGAAACTCATTTCCTAAAACTGAACACAGGCCTCCAGATGACATTTTATTAATGCTGAGTGGAAGATTACTTCAAATCTCCTACAGACAATAATTCTCTTTATTCATCCAACAGTGGTATTTGCCTTTTTTGTAACAGTGTGACCTTACTGACTCTGATTCAACTTATGATGTACAACAAGGCCCAGATGCTTTTCTGCAGACCTCTTCCCTACCCAGTTACTCCTTATGCTTTCTTTGCACAGTTAATCACTCTTGCCCAACTGTGAAATTAGTGGATTACACTTTATTTCTAGGTAATTTCTTCACTTTGTCAAAATCTCTTTCAGTTCTTCTCCTTCCAACCTTCCAAGTTTGCATCTGTGTTATTAACACATGCACACTTTTCCACCTTACAAATAAAGATGATTAAAAGTGTCTTAAGAGATGCCCTTTGAAGACCTAATAAACAGTTCCTGAGCAGTTTTCTGGCTCTTTCTCTACTCTTTGGTACCAAGTTCACTTCTTTATATTTGTTTATCTTGGCCATTTAAGACAGTCAAAAGTTTCACTAAAGTTATGACATGAGCTGGCTATTCCTCCTCCCCACTCACAATGTCCACTACTTACCTAAAAAATTAATTGGTTTAGTACAATTTATCCTTAACAAAACACTAACAGCTAATATCTATTTCACTGATTTATTCTAGTTGCTTATAAATAGTCCCAGGATTTTTCTGGGACCCCATTACCTCTTTTAGTCTGCATTTTTGAAAGTCACATGGCATGGCAGTGCAAGAAAGCACACAGCTATTCAATGTCAGGGAATGCCTCTGTTACACAATGTAAATTATGTCCTCCTGTCACGATGCCATGTCATACAAACATTTTCACCCTCCTGTGATCAGATTACACTGCACAGTAAGTAAAGAATTGGGAATGGGATATTATTTTGTATCTTTGGTTTGTCTCTTGGCCACAGCCTTGCAAGCACCAGGCTTCTGGCATAATTCAATTGAAACAAAACTTGCATCAGACTCTGATAAGTACATTTGCTTTTGGAGCACTTGAGGTAATAGAGATCAGTGTACCATAACCCACAGCTGAACATGAAATGGACAGAGCCTGGGCAACTTATCAGTGCTTCTTTGCTCTTTTTGTTGCTGCTTCTTCTGTTGAAAGTCACACAAGCATCTGCAGTATCTCCATTCAGTAGGATTATTTCCTTGCCACAAATCTGACTCTTACATCTAACTGGAAGTCAGGGCTTTCTCAGGTTTGCTTTCTCCCATTATAGAATCACAGAATCAACCAGGTTGGAAAAGGCCTTCAAGATCATCAAGTCCAATCCATCACCTAACACCTTCTAATTAACTAAACTATGGCACTAAGTGCCTTATCCAGTTTCCTTTTAAACACTTCCAAGGATGGGGACTCCACCAGCTCCCCGGGCAGCCCATTCCAATGCTGATCACTCTTGCTGTGAAGAACTTCTTCCTAACATCCAGCCTAAACCTGCCCTGGCACAGCTTGAGACTGTGTCCTCTTGTTCTGTCACTGGTTGCCTGGAAGATCACCTGGCTACAACCTCTCTTCAGGTGGTTGTAGAGAGCAATAAGGTCTCCCCAGGTTTTAGTCTCTGATATCCCTGTGTTAAGAACGCACATTAAATGAATGTCTTTTAATCTAAGCAGCTTGCAGGAAACAACAGATTAAGAGATAGTTCATTCTTGTGATATACCATAATCAAAATGAAGCTTATCTAATTTTCACTACTGGCATGGCAAGAGTCAGAATTGCACCTTGAGCAGACTTTTCTTCTAAATGCCAATGACAAAATAAAGGTATTGGATTGAAGCATTATTCACCAATTATCCTTAGTGTGCGCAGATGTGCACTCCCTCAGAGACTGTCTACAAAACTCCTCTTTACCACTGCTTGGTAAGTGTCCAGGTATCAGCAGCTTCCCTTTGAAAATTATTGATTATATGGCTCTAACAATTGATAAACCCTCCACTGTTGGAGCCAAACTTTGTCTTTGTTTAGGAGCCAAAAGAAAGATAAGGAAACGTTCTTGTCTTGATTAAAGAGAGATGATAATGTTTACATGGAAGGAGACACATATAGTCAAAAGAATATGTAAGACATCTGGTTTTCATATTTGACAATTTGATAAAGCAGATGAAAAAAAAAACCATACCAAACCAAACCAACCAAACAGGCAAGTATCTTTACCTACAGCAAAGTATAAAATTAATTAACTAAGCATAACATTCTGGTGGAGCACATTTATAAGATCAGGTCATTTTCTTGCATCCTAACAGCACTATCACCACTCTCCCACTTTAGTTTTCATTATCTAAGCTGATCTACCTTTTTTTTTTTTTTAGCCACAGTGGAAGTAGGGGATTTTCAATGACTCCATAAAATTAATTTTTCAGCTTCTGTTTTGCTTTGTTTTCTTTATCCTCCTCATTTCATTCAGTAAAGCAATTGTGGACGGAAGCAGAGCAGCAGCTGAGCTGCTGGGATGTAGCAGTCACAAGATTGGATATTTCCAAGTACCGTGTGCGTGATCCCAGTTCACTGCGCTGTCCTAGTTTTGGGGGTGTCTGCTCTGAAGTTCTGTGAATACAGTCCCTTTTGTGAGCTTACATTTTTGTTAATGCCTACAAAGCAGAACCACAGCTTTTCAAGCAGTGTGTGTGTAACAGCTAAATAAGTGCACAATAAGACTGTTGACTTTAATCACCAACAATCACCACGGTCATGTTGCAGATGAATAATCATGACATGGAAGATGATCTAACAACTCAGAAGTTATGCCAAAGTGGCAAGTAATCAACCTCTGTGTGCTGGTTTGAGGCAAATCTGAATATTTTAATGAGAGACATTAGAGCACTGGCTGTGAAAAGGGAAAATAAGGTGATGTCTTTATTACCCATTCATTCTGCTGAGCCGTATAAAATCATGAACACAAACATAGATATGCCTCACCTCTGCTGCATTAACCCTTCTGCCTGACCCTGCACACTTTCCAACTAACCATTCTCTTTCTTAACCCTCCTTGCTGAGCTCTTCCAACTCACCTTGCACATAAGAGAGAGATCCTGAGATAAGGGAGAGGGTGGGAGGCGATGGAAAGAAGGTGGAAGGGTGGTTGGGATCCCCTCCTGGGCATTCTGACTACTGGGAGGGGTAGTGTGTTTCTGTATTGCTTTTAACTTGTATATAACTGTATATACAACTGTATAGTTGTAAATAATTGTAATATATTGTAAATATCTGCTTGTATATTGTGCTAAGCTTCAATCCTTAATTTCCAGCCAGCTGAGTCTAGTCTGGGTGAATTCATTGTGTGTGTGTGGGGGGGTGGTGGTGTGACACCCAGAACCACTACACTCTGTTAGCATGCTGCCATATGAAATGATAGAAAACTTCAGAGAGCACAACAGAGATGACTTATCAAAGTCTGGAAAGTCTGCTTTCGGTGTCTCAATCAAGATACTGTGTCAAGCAACAAATAGAAGAGCTCTGAAATGTGGCACTATTCAGGACTGAAACGTGTGTCTTTTATGTCACATTTTGATTTTGCTGTTTTGGTGTTACCCACAGAAAAGAGGAATTTTCTTGGTATTTTGAGCAACCATATTTGTGTTTAGACATTCACTCAATAGGTTATACTTTACCCATGTATTAATAGCGTTTACCCTCTTGAAAACGTTTGTAATAAAGGTATATTTAAGAAGCTTCCATAGGCAGAAGCTAGCTCTACCTATAACCTAGGAAAATTGCTCTTTCACTGATGCAGGCAGTGGCTCCTTGGCATATCCATCTGACATACTTTATCTAACAGCAGATCGCACATAACACGAGTTTGAAGAAGTCATGAACTTCTAGCCAGATTATGTTCACAACATAATTCTGGATATTCTGTACTAATCAAAATCAGAAGACATAGAGATAGGCCAAATGAGCTCAGAATGCATTAACAGTGCCACCACAGAAAATACAGGTTGTGACCAGGCCTTCTCTCTGTGAGCAAACTCAAGAAAGGACAACACTGACTCTGTATTAGTTTCTTCACTCTTGATAGTCAGTGAAGATCCTGAATTTGTCATGCCTGGGAGAAGTAACAGAGAAGCAGATCTGGTGTTGAAGCAGTAAGCCCTTCCAGGGAAAGCTTGCTTAAGGAACATGAAGACAAGCAGAAACTGTGAGAGAGGATGAGAGTCCATAGTCATTTGGTGATGCCAAGAGAGTCATTCCACCTCTTTTCCAAGATGCCATGCAGTAACGTTATTATTCAGATGAAAAGGGGAGGATGAGGTGGCAGGGTGGGGCTTTTTGTGGGGAAAAGAAAGAAAACTTAAACCACCACAAGAGAAGGTAGAAGCTGGAAATTATAGCAATGCTAAGAACATGAGCAGTTCCACTAGTCTTGCATCCTGTCTCATCTGGTAAACATTGGCTGTCACCTTACACTCCAGTAATTCCTGCGCTCCTATAGACACCTTTGCCTTTAGCCAGGGAGAGATTTCAACTGACCTTCACTGCCATGCAGACTATTAATAGAGAAGATATCAATCACCACAACAGTAGCTAGTACTGGTCTCAATCAGAGAAAGATGTGACAATTCTGGAGACAATCTCTCAAGTCAAAGCTCCAGGCACTAAATTGTTAAGGTAAGAACTGCTACAGAGTGGTGTTCAGAAGGCATTTAGGGACACTTCAGGGAGCACTAATTAGTGCTCCTCTTTCCTAAAGACAAAGGTAGGTTTTTACTATGTCATGGTATGTGTGGGAAGACATCACCATGTTCTTTGCCTAGTGATAATTTTTAAATTAAGACTCATACTGTTTGGTCTAGCCAAACTGTATTGAGTACAGGAAGAGACAGCAAAATTGACTTGAAGCAATCTTTCTTGTTCTCTGTTTTTTTGGTTCATTAAGAGGATACTATAATTGCAACAGCCACTGCCAGAGAAGGAAAGCTGGGTGAAAGAACTGCTCTGAACTGGTTTAAAAGCCCCTGAAAAACGTAACAAAGGCTGTAAGTCATGGTATGACACAGACTTTATGCAGCAGGAAAGGTCCTCAGTTTGACAAATGATGCAAAGACAAAAAGAATTGATATATTGAAAGAAAATATGAAAATAGTTACTAAGATACCAGTCATTCAGTGGAGGACAAATCAGAACCCAGTGAGTCTGTAGGTAACGATAATTACAGTGCCACATAAACATGTGAAGTAGGCTACCAGTAAGCCTGCCATTTGTCAGGGGAAGACGGGCTAGGATGTCTGGCTCCAAAAGAAAATTTGATTTACCTGAGACTGTTTTACTGTAGACTTTTCAGTGCTCTACCTGCTCAAAATACAATCCTTTTCCAGAGAGGGAGTACTCCATAGCATTTATTTGAGTCTGATGAAGTGGCTTCATAGCTAGGATTTTGTGCTTATTATCAGCTCCAAATTCGCTTTTCTGCCAATGAAACTGATTTCTTTTTATCCTACCAACTCCCAGTGGACCACCACCTTCTTTGTGACATGGTTATGCACTGCCTCTTCTTAGGCCTCTTTACAAGAAGGCAGCTCAGTCTCTGCCACCTTTCTTCATATGTTCTTAGAACTTGTGTTGATTCCTTCTGGATTCTCTCTAGTTGGCCTATCTTTTCAAGCATGCCTGGAGCTGGAAACAGGACTTGTGATGAAACTACCTAACCCCCACTTCATACACACACAGTCTAGCTCTGAATACATTTACAAAGTGAGATTTGCCTTTTCTGTAACAGTGCCATGTTGTTAATCCATTGAGTTTGAAATGTACTACGCCTTTGAATCTCTCATTTTCCCTGCAATACTATTGAAAATACTGCATTTATTTCCTATTGTGTAAATATTCACTTGATTTCCCATCCCCATGTGTAATGCTTTAGATAGGATTTTACTGAACTCCATCTCATTAATTTCATTTGGAATGAATCATAGAATCATAGAATCAACCATGTTGAAAGAGACCTCCAAGATCATCCAGTCCAACCTAGCACCCAGCCCTGTCCCATCAACTAG
Organism: Tricholaema leucomelas; assembly: GCA_013400475.1. Taxonomy (NCBI): domain Eukaryota; kingdom Metazoa; phylum Chordata; class Aves; order Piciformes; family Lybiidae; genus Tricholaema lacrymosa; species Tricholaema leucomelas. The sequence goes on from WAAF01003023.1 coordinate 542,807, forward strand.
AATAAGTGCCTCATCCAGTCTTTCCTTGAACACCTCCAGGAATGGTGACTCCACCACCTCCCTGGGCAGCCCATTCCAATGGCAAATCAATCTCTCTGGTAAGAACTTCCTCCTAACATCCAGCCTAGACCTCCCCTGGCACAACTTGAGACTGTGTCCCCTTGTTCTGTTGCTGGAATGAAGGCTATTTTGAATTCAGATCCTGGTTTTTGAAGCTTCTGGAAGCTCTCACCTTCCTGTTCCTTGCTGTCACCTGCAAATTTTATGTGTGTATGTTCTGTTCCACTACCCATGCCAAGCAGAAATCAGGTATACAAGATCTTCCAATGAGATACTATTTAAAATAACCACTGTATGTGTCACATAGGTCTCTGCTTTTTTTTGTGTATGTGCACTCTTTTAGATAGCAATTTTTAACATAACCAGATAACATTTGCAGTTAGTCTCCAGCTTGTTCATAAGAATGTCACGAAGGGTCATGCCAGAACTCTTGTTCAAATGAAGATACTGCCTATTGAATTCTATGAATGTGAGTTATGTGGAGAAAGAAGGAAATTTTTCTGACTTGGTGTGATTTGGTTTTACTTTTTAACATATTTATCCTTCAAGTGCTTGTAGGTATATTGTACACTGAGTTGTTGGACTGTATGACACAGTCAACTTGATAGAGGGAAGGGATTCATTCAGAGGGACAGGTTGGAGAAGTGGGCCCAGGCCAACATCATGACATTCAACAAGGCCAAGTGTAAAGTCCTGCAACTGGGTTGGTGCAATCCCAAGCACAACTCCAAGCTGGGTGGGGAAAGCCTGAGAGCAGCCCTGAGGAAAAGGACCTGGGGGTCTGGGTNGACAGGACAAGAGGCAATGGGTTTAAATGGGAAGAGGGGAGACTTAAACTAGTTGTTAGGAAGTAGTTCTTTGCAGTGAGGGTGGTGAGACACTAGCAGAGGTTGCCCAGGCAAACTGTGGCTGCTCCTTCCCTGGAGGTGTTGAAGGCCAGGTTGGATGAGGCCTTGAGTGACCTGTTCTAGTGAGAGAGGTCCCTGCCTATGGCAGGAGGTTGGAACCAGATGATCCTTGAGGTCACTTCCAACATAAATCATTCTATGATTCTATGATTCTTTCTGGGCCTGAAAGGAATTCTGTCTGCCCCAGAATTCATTTCCCCTTTGTAATAGACAAGTATTATATTTATATGTTCTATTCTATTAATTCCCCTCTTGTCCCTTAGCTTCACCCTTCACATACTTCCAGGTAGTAGCTCAGACATTACTATGACAGGTTCCTTCAGCAGTTCTGGGTGAATGTGGTGAGGCCTTTAATATCACTAATTCAGATAAGCTTGCTCTGGTCTGCCCCCTCATTCTTTCATTTAAACCAGTTTTGTAGGTATTGGTCACAACTAACTTCTATAGCGAAGACTGAAGCAACAAAGGAGTTTAATATTTTGGCCTCTTTCTGCGGCCTGTTACTTGCTCTCCCCTTTATATAAGTGTATTTCCTTTCTCACCTTCTGTTCTGCTAATGTCTTTTGCTTGCCTTTTAGACCTCTTGCTGCTGTAACTCCTTGTGTGCACAAATTCTACAATATGTAGTCATAGAGAGGTGTCCTGATTTTCCAGGATTTCTATGAGGCTTTGATTTCTGGGTGCCTAAAGAAAGCCTTAGAGTACTACATCAGCCTGCAGTTGTACTTCCTCTTTTCTTTGTATCCAAACAGCTTATTGTAGAACCTTCAATATGTACTCCTTTCAGGATCTGCTTGTGGCCCTCTATGTTTTCACCCTTTCAGTTACCTTCTCTAGAGGCCTCCATCCCAGGTTAGGAATTTTCAGAAAGCCATTCTTTTGTAGCTTATCCTTACTAGAGAGGCTTTTCTTACAACAGCAATCCATCATTTCATGCTTGCTTTGACCCAGACTTCCTTCCACCTTCAAGAAACCCCTCGTTATTAGCTGAATCAAATCCAGCTTGGCTGTGTCCCCAAATATCATACCTCCTCGCTCCCTTACCTCCTAAGAAAAAACCTGCTGTTGGTATATTCAGTGACTCTGACAACTTCCTCTGTTCTCCTCTATTGCTTCTCAGCAGATATTAAGCAAAGCTGACTCTTGAACATCTTGGAGTTGCCCAAGGAAAGAGAGCCTTGTCTATTTCTTCTTTCTCACGATTTTGCTTTCTGCAAATGACCTCCAATAAGACAGTCATCTTGTTCTTTTCTTTCTTCTTTCCCACCCAAAGACAGTCCAGAAGCCAGTTTCTTAGTCACCCTTGAAGAGGAAAGCAAGCATACATGTCTAAATACCTTGTCCTGTCAATCCATCTGGAAAAAAGCTGTATCTGTGTCCTTATTCCATGTCCCCTGATTTATTCCACGATACATGTTATGTCATGGGTTTGTGTACATGAAGACTTTGAGTCTTCCTATCTATTCAACATACTACTGATATCTGCATACAGCTATTTTGGTATTCAGCTGTTTGCCCCATTACTGTCTCTCGGGTCTCTCTTGTGTTTTTTTGCTAACAGTTTCTCTATGGAGATTGTTAACAAAGTACTAATTACTGCCAAGTGAAGGGTATAGTGGTGGCTTTCTGATGTAGATGCTGGTCAGCCAGGAACTTGACTGAGACTCCAAAATTACTGTCATTCCCATCTATCTCTGGACAGTCTTCAGATAGTAACAGCTTTCAGTCCCTGCCAACCTGGTTTGGAGCAGTTTGTCTGTGTGTGATTTCGCATGTTTGTCACCCAAACTCTAGTACTTAGAGGGTGCTTGATACCCGCGAGAGCTGTCTGGGTCGGGAAACCGATGACTAATTTAGAACAGATTTGGGGAGTAAAAAAGGAAAAGAATAGGAATAATATGGGTAGAGTTTTAATTACAAATACAGTTGTAATTAAATGCAAATTACCTATCTAAATCATAGAATCATAGAATCATAGAATGGTTTAGATTGGAAGGGACCTCAAGGATCATCCAGCTCCAACCCCCCGCCGCAGGCAGGGACACCTCCCACTAGAGCAGGCTGCTCAAGGCCTCATCCAGCCTGGCTTTAAACACCTCCAGGGAGGAAGCATCCACAACCTCCCTGCGCAACCTGTTCCAGTGTCTTACCACCCTCACTGTAAAGAACTTCCTCCTAACATCCAGTCGGAATCTCCCCTCTGCCAGCTTAAACCCATTCCCCCTCATCCTGACATTACTAGAACGTGTAAATAGTTCCTCCCCAGCTTTCCTGTAGGCTTCCTTCAGATACTGGAAAGCCACTATAAGGTCTCCTCGAAGCCTTCTCTTCTCCAGACTGAAGAGCCCCAACTCTCTCAGCCTGTCCTCATAGCAGAGCTGCTGCAGCCCTCTGATCATCTTCGTGGCNTTTTTTTTGGCATAAGCGTTCCCTGGAAGTCTTAATAAAGAGTAAAGCTGAGCTGGAGTTGCTCGTATATAAACGTGAGAAGGAGCTGCAGCCTCTCCTGCCATGTGACATGGTTCTCAATGAAGTGCCACGTTGTTGATTTTACAGAGCAGGCAGTTTGCAGCCCAGGTGAGAAATCACAGCTGGAGAAGCTGCCACTGAGATGTCTTTGACTTCCCTCAGGTACAAGTCCTTGATTTGAGAGTAACACTAAAAGCTCTGAAACAACGATGACTCATTACAGAGCATTAATAGATCCCTTAGAGCCTGCCTCTGCTCATTTATGTACACACTGAGCTTTCTTTTGTGTACCCTAGGCATACTAGTCTTTATTATTTGATTCAGCATAATTAATAATTAATGCATTATAATTAATAACCCTATAATTCATACACTATAAGTAGGAAGATGACAAAGCCCATAATAAACACTGCCAGTTATTACAAATGGCAAGAAACAAACCTGGAAGTTCTAATTCTGGTTTGTGTGAGTTACTTTCTAACTGGATTTCCCATGTGTGCCAGCTGCTCTATTCCAAATTATTGGGAATGTTTGTGCATTTTGAGATAAAGACAGATTTGTGCTCTTCTATTGCTTTGTAGACGTTGCAAGGAAATGAGTAGGAAGTCCATCCTGGACCAGGCAGCTAGAATGTTCTGAACTACATGTTCAGAGGAAAAGTGAATGAGAAGCCCTCTTTATTTCCATTTAGCACAGCAGGTCAGTCACAATCATGCACAAAATACCACTACGTACTATGATTAGTAATAATCCAAATTCACCAAGTGTGTAGGAAAAAGCAGTATAAGCACTCCCTGCTCAACAAATCCCTCCCACTAAATTCACCTTCTCAAAAATCCCAAGTCTATAAAAAACATTGTACAAATCTTGGCCTCTACTGCCCCAAAGCAAAGCAATAATCATGAGCCCTTCACTAAGAATGACATCTCCTAAGACTTTATCTAGGCATATCCAGTAACCATTAGCTTCTGAATCCCAACTTACCTCAGCTGCTGAATAAAGACAGAGGGACTAATTCCAAACCTTGAATTGCACCTGACTAGAAGTGGGAAAGCAGCGCTGTTTACATAGCCATGTGTTCCTTGTACACACAAGTACTGCATGCTAAATATTGCTAATTTAGGCTTTAAATGGATAGAGGGACTTCTTAAACATCTGAGAAGCCCTCCAGACCACCTTATCTACCCCAGAGACCATGCAACCCAGAGCAGTATGCGGGATAGATGCCTTGAGGGAATATACAGAATAAACCAGTTTTATTGTTATTATTCCTCCAGCATTTCATTCAAGCTAATGTCTGCTTAGAACTGAGAACCTGGTGTGGATTTTTTTTTTTTCTGCTGCTAGTACAACTCCTAAAAGTATTTTGCAGACATCAGTTGTGTGGGGTAGTTTTGCACTAAGCTCCCCAGCTAGTGAAGGAACAGAGGACAACATGAGCTCTGTTTTATGACTGCACAGTACAGATAATGATACACTAACTGTATCGAAAGGAGATGTGTAATTATTGGCTCAGGAGCTCTTGTGATTATTTTACATTTAACCCACATATCAATTTGGTGTCTGCCGGCACATGGCAGCCATATGGAGCACAGAAAGTATTACTGCCTACCGCAGGAGAACACTGTCTGGAGAGCAGAGGCAACTTCATGTCTTCAGCTAGACTCCACCCACATCATAAACTGGTCACTCTGCCACATCATAAGCCTCAGAAAAAATTCAGAGGAATCTTCAGAGAGACTCTACAGCATTTCAGAGACTCTGCTGTGTCTTTTGTGTACCTATGAATGCACTGCTGATGCTTTAGACTAACAACTAACAGTCATGTATCTGCAACCAATACATTTTATCATGTAATCCTACTATAGAGTGCTAAAGCAGTGCTGAAAGACACAAAATCAATTTCCCTGCTATGAACCATGTTAATGACATAAATTATTGCCTGATGAAGATGGGAAAGGAAACCACGGAAATTTATGAAAGATAAGAATCCACAGGAGTTGTTTGTAATTGCAGCTTTTCACCTGTTGCTTTTTGGGGACCAAAGTTTAGGAATGTCTGAAGAAGCCATGTCTGTGTGCTTATATGTGTAATTTTGTGTTGGTTGTTCTATATTCTCATACACAAAAACATTTCTGTGGACAAAACAAACTTGTCTGTCTGCCTACATAAGTGTATTGCTGTGCTAGTTTGAAGCTAGCTAGAATATTTTGGTGAGAAGAATTAGATTATAGGCTGTGAAAAGGAAACAGTGGTGATGTCTGCTTCATTGATAGGCTTGCTGAGATGTATAAAAGCAAGAACACAAACACAGGTAACTCAGAGTTGCTCCCTCTGGGCTCTGGGGCTGCATGCACTTCTCTCTTCCCTGACTTGCTGCCTAACTAACCTGTCTGCCTTCTAACCCCCCTAGCCAAATTCACCTTGAATGTAAGGCAAAGTCTGGGATAAGGTAGAGGGGTGAAAGAAGGTGGAAGGGTGGTTGGGAGCCCCTCCTGGGGACTCTGGTTTCTGGGAGGGCTGTTGTGTTTCTGTATTACTTTTTAACTTGTATATTTCTGTCTGTAGCTGTATAGATTGTAAATATCTGCTTGTATATTGTGCTAAGCTGCAAGTATAGNGGGGGGGGGGGAGAAAGGGGGGGCAGGTAACACCCAAACCATCAAAGTTAGTATTTCTACGTCGATACTCCTCTGCCTGTGCATTTGTTGGGGAAGGGTGCTGCAAAAGTAGTATCCAGGTCCTATGTGCTTACTAACTTCTTATACAAGTTTTGTGCTTGCTTTTTTTGAGCAGGAACTGAAAAGGAGACCAAAACAATTTGGTTTGAAACAAAATTCTCATCTGTCTCACTGATCTTGTACTACATTATAACATGAATGGCAAGGGAACTTAACACATGGAAGGGGGGGGGGATTTTGTTTGCATTGCCTGAACAAATATTGGTATTTTTAGTAGTATAAAAATAGGTGGAACAGGAAGATAGGCATGGCCAATGTAGAAGAAAAGCATGTTTGTGCCCAATTCACTGGAGAGACTGCTAAAGAACATTTTATCATAATGAAAATATTACCCTTGGAATGCCAGCAACATCAATGTCAATTTAAGTTGCCTGTTGTTTTTACTTCTAGTCACAAAACTTAGACTTGTGCTAGAGCTATTGTGACTAGCTGATGTTTCTTATTTCAGAAAATGTTCTCTTTCATTCATGAATCAATAGCTCTTTGCTAGTCCTGGCTTTGCTCCTTGCTCTTCTCCATTGGCCCTTGCTAAGGGCTGTTGCTAAGGGCCAGAGGAAGTGTCCTATTGCATTCAGCTGAGAAACTGGGGAGGAAAAGCACACCGCATTTCTTTGAGGTGCAAATGAAGCACTTTTCCTACTTCTGTCCTGCAACATAGGAAATATGATTCTAGCTGCTCACAATTAGGATGTTCTTGTGTTTCAGAAGTTTGACAGACTATTGCTAAACACATAAAATTAGCAGAGTGCAGTGGTGGGACCTAGAGAACATTTTTTCTTACAGTATGGTACTCCAGGCAATCAGTTTCTAATGGAAACATTTATAAAGGTTTCCTCCATCTCTTAATGAAATTGATAGAAACCTTTCTGTAGACTACAATGAGGGGAAAAAAAGAATAAAAATCTTTTAGTCAGACATATTCTAATGTCTTTATTTGAAATTAGCTGAATGAGTGATACATAAACTGCTAGAAGTTTTATAAACAACATAGTAATAAAGCCAGCAAAATTCTCCATTGAATAACAGGGAATTTATCTGGAGAGAATATAAACTTTCAGGTTACTTATTTAAATACAGCTCATGGTAGAGCCAGCTTTGACAAAATTGTATTTAACTAACAAACAAATTTCTTCCTAACATCCACTACTAAACCTAGGAAGTTTTGTGCAGAAATTCTACTACTGTTTCTATTAATGACTGATCACTGCATCAATTAGTGTTTTCTGAAGAGTGAGTTACCCTCCAGCACAGAAGAAATCAGTAATCTGGAAAGCAGGGGAACCTGCACTATTCAAATTCCTCATCCACGTGAGCTCGGCATCTTACAGCCTCCTTTGCTGAGGTCACAGGCACATTGATAAGGAACCACAGCTGGGATTATTTGATCAACATAAGCATGAATAAACACATAATGCAGTTGTGTCAGTAAGGCCATTTGGCTGCATCTGCATTCCCCATACAAAGGCTGAATGTTTTGTGTGTGTGCCTGTTGCCTGAATGTTACAGTGCTAACCAGCCTGTCTAGTCTCTCGTGAACAATCTGTGCTGGAGTTGGGATATACTTCCTGTGGTTCATCAGAAGAACTGGCAAGCAAACCTGGCTTATAGCTCTAATTCAGACTTGCGAGGATTTCCTGGTAAGATTGTTTTTTCCCTGTTCAACCAATTATGAAAGTAATGGTAGATATGAATACCCACTTCCCTTTGTTTGCACTTGCCAAAGTTTGGCATTCACTGACATTTCCTGGTGGTGTAGAAAGCCAGGTGGGTTGGCATAATGGTTTGGCCTGAAGATTCTTCCTGTTGACCTAGCAGATGATTATTTGACTTACGTGTCCTGCAAGGTGAAAGTCATGCACCAGACCTGAGCAGAGGTGAAAGTCTAAGTGATTGCTAATGTTCTGAACCTAAGGTGGCAAACTTCATTTAATTTCTTCAAGATTTGGACAGGAAAGGATACATTTGCTTCTTCAGAATAAGGAAATAGTGGAAGTGGAAACTTTTGAACTGTATTCTTCAGAAATTCTCAAGAGGTGCAATGAGTGCACTTCCTCTTTCAAGACTGTTACGAGAAGCCATAGTGTTCTGGAGGAGGTACAGATGGCCTCTGAAGGCTGGCTGCATGATGCTTATTTCACTGGGATTCTGAGTCATCATACCTAGCTTGTTACCTCTGAGATGGAAGCTGATGATTTAAATCTGATCATGGAGCTGGGTACCTCCTAGAGTAGCCAGGCTGCATCCTGGATGAATACCAAAGCTGCCAAGTGTCTGACACAGCAACAGTTTCTGAGAGAGCTAGGACTGGAATGACTCAGAAAAGCCCATAGCTCCAGGATTGGGAAGTGTAGCATCTCCCTCATCCTTTAGCTAACTAACCCATTTCCATTAGAACAGGTTTTTCCTAATCAAATGCTCCTGTGTCATAGAATTGTTTGACAATTTGTGATATACATGCTTAAGGAAATAGAGGAAAGGGATCTTCTGATAGGGATTCTCTTTCTTTCTCTTGAATAATCACATCTTTCTCAATTTTGTGCTTTGATGTAGATAGTAGAAAGGAAATAAATGCAGTATGGATGTTCTGGGTTTTATCAAGTAATTTGATATTTCTAAGTCAAATGTTATTGTTTTTACATATTTGTAAATAGTAGCTATTACCTCCCTAGTAAGTAAATTTCAGCTAATATTTGTGCTTGTTCCTTGAGGGGTGAGTTGTGTATAAGGTCCTATAACTTCAAGGGGGAAAAAAAAGCAAACAATTTGGAGGAGGATAAGAAAAACTGTCACACAACACACAACTGTTACATGTTTCATATCACCTTCTATCTTCTTTGGTTATGCAGTCTGTAAGAAGGTTTTTTATTTCCCAAAATGCTTACCAAACATCTCTGCAAGTCTACTATCTGCAAATGACACTCTTTTTTTGCCTCTTTAATAAAAAGATATCCAGAGAAAATCACAAAATCACAGAATCAGAGAATCAACCAGGTTGGAAAAGACCTCCAAGATCATCAAGTCCAACCTATCACCCAACATCCAATTAACTAAACCATGGCACTAAGTGCCTCATCCAGCCTCCTTTTAAACCCCTCCAGGGATGGTGACTCCACCACCTTCCTGGGCAGCCCATTCCAATGGAAATCACTCTTTCTGTGAAGAACTTCTTCCCAACATCCAGCCTAAACCTGCCCTGGTGCAGTTTGAGGCTGTGTCCTCTTGTTCTGACAGTGGTTGCCTGGGAGAAGAGAGCAACTTCACCTGGCTGCAACCTCCTTTCAGGTAGTTGTAGAGAGCAATAAGGTCTCCCCTGAGCCTCCTCTTCTCCAGGCTAAACAGCCCCAGCTCCCTCAGCCACTCCTCACAGGACTGACTGTGCTCCAGTGCCCTCACCAGCCTTGGTGCCCTTCTCTGGACATGTTCAAGCACCTCAACATCTTTCTTAAATGGAGGGGCCCAGAACTGAACATGGTACTCAAGATCTGGCCTAACCAGTGCTGAGTACAGGGGAAGAATGACTTCCCTGGCCCTGCTGGCCACATTATTCCTGAGTGCAGAGAGGAAAGGGTGACTTTCTTTAATATTCTTCGCACTTTCAGCTAGTCTGCAGTTGGCAGCTGCTTGACCAACATTTACTCATTAAGTTTTGCCACATGAATTCCTAGAGGTCACCAGCTGTGATTTGCTAGGCTTGAAAAAAAGCTGCAATCAAATGCTGCGACCACAGACTGAAGCCCACCAGAGAAATGGCAGCGATAGCATGAAGCTTAACAGTTTTCACCACAGGAATGGTCAATGAAAGTGCTCCTCTCCATTACTGTGAAAGCAGCTAGGTTATTTCGAACTGCTAACACAGGGCAGATGGAAGAATCACGTAAATTCATGATTGCCCCAGCCATTTCTGCAAGAAGCATTTGACTACAACCTGAATGATTCTTATTCTACTTATTTGCCTCCTTTTCACATTGCTGCAGCCTGAAGCATGTTAAGTGCCTTTTTAGACAGGTTTGAACTCAGTGAGACTACTTACATAAGTAGCTGTTCACCAGTTTGAGCAATGTGACCCCAGGCTTCCATTTCTAGGACACATCGTTCGAGAAAGTTTGGCCTGGTTACATCAATAACCTCTTGGTTTCTAGATCTCAGTCCTCATCCAGCAGAGTCTTACAACAAGCTTCAGCACAATCCCCATTAAAATTACGAACTGATTAAATCATGGCTTGTGTGGATGGTACACAGTTTGGTTGTTTATTTATCTCTGGCTGATTTTCATGTAGCAGAGTCTTCAATCACCCTAAAAATGAAAGGTTAAATTCCTTCCAGTCTTCGTCCCAGATATGATCATGTCACTTCATTTGGACTCTATAAAGGACCATATGTGCATCTCTTTGTAAATACCATTCCAATAATTTTCCCTTGCATAAGTTTTTCTTCAGGACTCCAAAGTAAAGCTTGGTGGGAATTTTCCCACAATATATTTGTTTGTATCTGAAAATGTTGACTTGCTGAAAGGGAACCTTTTTGTGGGAAAGTATTTGCTCCAGTAAGAAGGCTTCTCAGATTCAGAAGTGAATTAAAAAAAAAAGAAGAAGAAGAAGGAAAAAAATGAAAGACAAACTTTCCCTTCCTTTCCTCAAAATGAAAGACAAACTTTCCCTTCTTTTCCTCAAAATAGATGGCTGCTCAGAGCTCAGGCATTCCCCAGGGCATGCAGGCAAGAGAGCTTCAAATCCCACTGATTCAGCACGGGCCAGCTAATGCAAAGCCAAAGTAAAAAGGAGTGTTCTCACTGGCTTCTGTCCTTTATGCCTGTTTCAGCATTTTTTTTCCCCAGGAAGGTCCTAATTTCACTGTGAAGCACAAGAAAAGCAGATTTTGAAATTTCTATTGTTTCCCAAAATACTAATGTTTTGCAGATACTCTTACACTAACTCTGTAGTCAACACCTTGCAGATCCATTCACATCTTCTTAAAAATGCAGATAACAGAGTCGTAGAATCATAGAATCAGCCAGGTTGGAAGAGACCTCCAAGATCATCCAGTCAGTCCATTTGGGCTCTTAAAACTCATATGGATCCCTCCCGAACCATTGTGGGCTTTTAAGACACATCTAGGGGTTGATTCTGCAAATCCCATACTTGATTTTATGTGCAAATCTGCATTAGTTACTTAACTAATGGAGCTATTCATACACCTGATGCCAGAACCTTAGAAACTGATAAAGCTTTATTAAAGTCAATGGAAAGATTTCCAGTGGACTTGAATGACAGCTCACTACACTATGGCCTTGTAACTTGAAGTTTTGATTGTTGTAACACCTGATCTTGTCTCATTTAGTGATTTCAGATTCTACCAACAGTATATCAATCGCATTCCTGAAAGTACAGAAAGAGGTATTGAGTCTGCTTTTAGTCTGCTTTTTAGAGAGAAATGAAAAGTCAGGAAACATGGATTCTTTTCTCTGACTTAGGACCAAGCTGCTTAGATTATCTATCATTATTTATTAACTTTAGCAATAATTTTATGATTCTAAGATGCAAGGAATTTAAGCACCAGAGAATACAACAGCTTGGTAAAATACTGCATTACAGTGCTCATAACCTTAATTTACTCAATAGCAATTTCACAATTAGGACATTATAATGCAATTTTAATGCACATTTATTATTGTAATGAAGTTTGGAATTACACAGATACAACACAAATAATTTTTAATCAAGAGCAATCTCAGATAATAACCAACTAAGAATCAGAATGAAATGCTACTGAGTTTATATGTATAATTTTTCTTTTATTAATAAGTAGTGCTACAAATTGTCATAATGCAAATGGTTTACATTTGTTTTAAAGTGTTTTGTAATACTGATTGATGTTTATGACTGAATCTTTACTTATTGTATGAATACCATAAAAGTTCTCTCACTAATGAAATAATTAAGTTTCCATCCTGCGTAACTCCAGTTTCAAATTGGATTTAAATACTAATTCTGAAAATGTACTGATTGTTTTCAAAATGAGGGGGAAAAAATCAAGCCACAAACCAAAACAAACTAAAAAAAATACTATTTCATAAAGCTGTCACAGGAGTACCCTTGAAAAACTAAGTCTTATGTTCATAAAAGTAAATTCTATCATAAAACTCATGCCTTTTAAGTTAAGGCTAACATCCTCTGAGAGATAGCTCTTCCTCACTTCACCAAAAAAAATCACAGCTTGGTCCTCTGTATCCTGTGCTTTTGCCTTGTATTGTGCAGTAACCACCTTTTTGAGTCTTCTTATCTAGAAGCAGATGGTATCTTAAAGTAAAATGCAACACTAATTATTATTCCTTCATCTTCAGATATAAGTTTCATCTCATCATTTAATTTTTAGTAGCACTTTTATCATACTTAAACAGAGAGAAACTAAGTAAAATTAAATCATAGTGCTTTTAATGTATTTTGCATTCTATGCTATTACACTACTCTCTTTTAAACTATATCTAAACTGGATTAGGACATGTTGCGTATCATGAGTTATGCTTTTTAAAGTATTAAGTGCATAGTTTCACAGAAAGTGGAAATACAAAGTATTGCTAGCATTCCTTTTGCATTTCATTTCTTACTGAACTGTTAAAAATTAAGAGTGTTTCTATAAGGAAAAATAATCCTCCATGCTTGAGAGCAACGAATACTTCTTCAGAACAGTCAAACATATGTGTATCCTGGAAATCAGAGGCCAGTGACTGAGGAAAACCAACTGACTACTGAGAAACCCCAGTACAGCATGCATCTGTAGGCAGCATTTGGAAGCCTTCTACATGAGTCATGTCCTAAACCAGAATTGCAACTGAAATAAGGTATTACCATTCCAGTCCTGCATGCCTCCCCAGCCATGACTCCCAAATCCAAGTCTTGAGGTAGTAATGTGAATCACAGAAGAATTTACTTTTGCCTCTTGACTGCAGATGAGGACCACCACAGCATCTCTAAATGCACATTATTCTGTGCAAAAGACAGTAACATTCACAAACACAATACTCAGTCCTCTGCCCATTGTATAGATTTATACTCACTGCTGCGGTGAGAGTTTTTGGCAGATGAGACCAGCTCCCAACAAAACCAGAAGATAAAGTTATTAAGTAAAGACAAAGCCATATCAAGCCTCTCCTGAGCTGTGAAACAGTAGTCAGCTTAGGGTAATCTTGACTCTGAGCCTGTGAATGTGGTTTCACATGGCATTTCAAGAAGCACTTCCACCAAACTTTAAGGTATGATTTAAAAAGGCATGGTTTAAAAAGCGGGTAATGTATCATGGAGAACATTCTGGCTGAAATCCCAGGTCCATTAAAATCAATGGGAGACTTTACTCTGGTTTTGTGTTACACATTTGCTATTTCTTCTCACTCATGCCTTTCACTTATACTCACTTTATGATGCTCATCAATACATGCCACTGTATCAGAGTTCATTAAAGCACTGCATGTTTCATGACTTAATCAGAACACAAGTTTGCACCAAACAATGGAGTATTTTATTTGCAGAAAAGAAAAGAAATTATTTTTCTCCTCACAACTGTCATCTGATGGATGTATGATGGGTAAAGGGAAGAGGGGCTTTATTAAGCTCTAAAAATTGATTGTATGCCTGAGGCATGCTTTTTTTTGTGTATGTTGACTGCAATATGTGACATCCTGTTGGGTAGACTTTAAAGCAACTACGTGCCCTGCTAAACACTAGAACGTAAACACCTACTTTAAATCTGAACCAGACAATAAAACAAGAAAACATATTTCCATTTTCTAACTGACCTCAATCTCTGAATGAGGACCTCTGCATGTTACATTAGCAGGCTGGGCTCCATTACACTGCTGCATGCTCCGCTCAATCTACTGAAATATTGATTTTTTTAGAGCATACACCACTGTAAAATCAATATTCCTGCACACACAGATGAGTGGCAATGGCATAGCTGAGGCCGGCTCGGTGGCCTAGCAGAGAGGGTGTATCCAGAGGGAGCAGAGGGAGAGGAGGAAGATGATGAGAAACAATACTACAAATGGAAAACCACAGCAGAAGTGAATAGGGCTGAAGAATGAATGACATGGCAAATGTGCAGACACGGAGGGAGGCACATATTTCATAAACAAAACAGAAAGGCCATTTCTGGCTCTGCAGACAAAGAAGCTAAAGAAGATATTTAACTACCCAGAGGTAAGAGAAACTTCTGAGGTTCTACTTCCCCAGACTTTACACTTTAAAGTTGGATGGTTGAATTAAAAAATAAAAACCCAAGCAACAAAAAACATAGACAAACAAACAAAAGTTGTGAAGAATTTTTCAATGTATCTCCCTTTCAGGTACTGAAGTGACAGACACTGGTTTGGATTAATGGGTACGGCTGCAATCCTGCAACGAGGACCGGGCAAACACTGGAGGTTACCTGCACGGTGATGCCACTGCAAGACAGGACACTGCACACCACCTTCCATGAGCACTGCTCTGCTCCTGTGGATAAATGGACGGTTTGTTCCTCCAGGACTACTACTGCCTTTTTACAGTTGAGGCCTATGTGGCTGCAAAACTAATCCTGGATTATTCAAACTGGTAACTGCCTAGCAGTGAACAAGGTGATTGATAAATTTCATTATTTTAATTCAACGGAAGAGATAAAAACAACTGCAGGACTTAAGTCTTTATTTGGCCAATCTTGTGCTATACTGTACTTTTGAGATCCACGTAGAACTGGGGAGTCGACACCTTCTCAAAGAGGTGAGCATTAAACACCCTCTGCAAACATCAGGTCCTTGCTCACCATTTCTTTCAGGGAGGGGGAACAGAGTTTTCAGTAAAAGCTGTTACGTTATTTGCAAAGTCCTCTAAATTCGAAGCTCAAACTGGAAGTACCCACGGTTTTCTCCTGCTTACACCACCAAAATCCCCGTACCCATCTCTGGGGCACATCAGACCACCTTAAGTGATTTCAGACGCGGAGTCCCGCACCAAACACAGCTCGCTCCCCGCAGCTCCTGAGCGTTCAGGGGCACCACCTCGACCCTTAAGTGACATCGAGGAACAACCCCGCCGGGGCTCCAGGAGGCATGCCGCGAGTTCTCCTGCCGACGTAGGCTCACAGGTGTCGCCGGGAGCGGTAGCCGAAAACGGGGCAGACGAGGGCAGGAACCGGCCTACGCGCCTCAGCCGCCGGCGACCTAGGAAATGTAGCTTCGCCCTCCCCGGCCTAGGCTGCGAGCCGACTGGGTCGGTAACGCCGCTAAACCGCAGGCAACGAGGCGCACCGAGAAGCCCCGCTGCCTCCACACCCCGAGCAAAGCCGCGGATACACCC
The DNA here is from genome assembly GCA_013400475.1 of Tricholaema leucomelas. Lineage (NCBI taxonomy): Eukaryota > Metazoa > Chordata > Aves > Piciformes > Lybiidae > Tricholaema lacrymosa > Tricholaema leucomelas. The sequence continues at coordinate 558,311 of WAAF01003023.1, forward strand.
CACGCCTTCAGCGGCACAGCACTCCCCACACCGGCCACTCACGACGACGGCGAGCTAGGGGCCGGGAAGCCAGAGGGGCGCCACCGCCCCCTGCCAGCGCCCGCCCCATTCACTCTCCCCCTCACCGCCCACCCCCCCCCGCCACCAGCGGCCGCCGCGGCCCCGCCCCTTGGGTGGGTATGGGGGCGGGGCGGGCGGCGGGGCGGGGCCGCCTGCGAGGCGGCTTGGCGCGGAGCGGCGACAGCAGCCGTGACCTCCGACCCCGCCCGCCGGCGGCCAATAAGAGCGCGGCTCGTCCCCGAACCCAAAATTTCCACGTCGGCAAAAGTCAAGATGGAGCGGCGCGGTGGGGCGGGCGCGCGCAGCCGGCCGCCGCCGCCCGACGGGACGCGGCCAGATGAGACGAGGCCGCTGCTGCCGCCACCGCGGGGGGCGCCGGGGGCTGCGGGCGGAGCGGACCTGTTGCGCTCGGTGGCGGGGGCCAAGGGGGAAGGCTGGCGTGGGGTGTGTGGGGGGGTGCCGCTCGGGGCTTTTCCGCTCGGGGCCGCGAAGGGGATGCCAGGCGGGGCCGGGGCCGCGGCCACTTCAGGGCCGCGGCGGCGAGACTGTCAGGGAGAGTCGGCAGCTCCCGCTGGTCTCCCATCGGCAGCGCTTCGGGTAACCGCTCGGCCGCGACTTGCGCAGGGCGGCCCGTTAGCTCCGGGGGGTGATTTTGTGGGTGTTATCTTAAAAACCCGCAACCCTTTTCGACCCCTTGCACCCCTTCCTCCGTCAGCGGGGCATCCACCGAGCCGCGGGGGAGGAGAAGGGGGCACTCTTCCCCGCCTCTAACTGTGTCCGCCTTCCCTTCCTAGGCAGGGAAACTTGCGCTGGCAGGCGGCCCCGGTGTCGGTACCGGGGGAGGACTGAAGCCTCCGGAAGCAAAGTTCTGTGACACTCCGACTCTGGGTACGATAGCAGTCAGTGCACTACAGAACTTTGTCTCCGGCGGCGGCGGCGGCCCTGGGAGCCTCAGGTGGACACGTCACTGCGGGCTGCCCCGCCGGCACGGGACGGCGAGCCCGGGCTCTGCCGAGCACCGAAACCTGCGCTGCGGCCTTGGAATAAAGTCTTTGCTGTCGTGTCCTCCTGCTCGGAAGTTTTGTTGAGTCTTGTCTTTTCCAGGGTAAAAATAGCGCAGCATTTGGGTACCCGAGGGGAATTTCAGTCAGGCCAGCCTGGCCTGTGGAAGTAAGTGGTGCTCAGTGCAGCTGAGTCGGTGGTGGGTTTGTGAACATGCTCACACTGCGCCTAATTGTGCTTTGGTTTATGTGTGCTGCAGAATAGTAGTGTAACTAGAGACTGGAGTTGGATAAAAGACTTAATGCTTTTAGCAGAAGCCAGTGCTGTGGAGGCTGGTTGTAATGTAGTGCAATGTGTGCCAATTCAGTATTTGGGCCTTGCCTTGCAGCACTGAGGCGTTTTCCTCTTTAGGAACCCCAAACCCCCAGCTTGTGTTGACTGATAGCTATGACTTCAAGCCTCTGCGTCTTCAAAACTGACAAGGTTTGTTGCGAGTGAGCCCTACAAGGCCTCATCCTTACTGATGTGGGTGGAGGCTTTGATGGATAGGTGACATTAGTGCAGTTGTAAGTTTTTATCATACAACCTTATTTGATACCTGCACTGTATTGAGCATGGACAAAAGCTTTTAAGGGCTGCAGAAGGAAAGGACAAACTCTATAACTTTTTTTCCAGTGTAAGTTAGAATCTGGCAGCAATACAGCAGCCAGCCTGGTTCTCAGAGATTTTGCAGTTTTTTGATATGCAAACTAAGCTGTGGCGTTCTTGAGGTGCACAAAATCAGCTGATCAGCTTTCATCTTAATGAGAGTGATATGAAAACTAGGAATTTCTAGAGTGAGGTAGTGCAAGGCCATTGATACGTTAAATAATAAGTGTTGTAGTTTGTTAGCAAGTCAGTCACAGCAGCTGCATTATATTGTGGGTACACTGCTTTTGTATTTATGTGTATGCATATATGTGTCTCCATGTATATGTTGTTTTGTGTTAGATTTTTTAGCTAATAATCACTTTGGGCTCACTAGAAACCTGAATCAGCTTTTCCTTTCTGCAGATCTGAACACAGAAAGCACAGCAAGATTATATAGTTCATGGAATTGGGCTGGAAACTGAAATGCTATTCTAAGTACATGCTTTTTAGCTCAAACTGTTTAATCAAGGGGTAGGTAAAGTGAGGAGCACTTACTGTATGGCAGCCCATGTGACCAGCTAGGGCTATATTTGGATGCTGGAGGTTTAAGGAATCCTTTTTGCTAACCATTTTTGGCCAATTGCCTGCTGCTTTATGTTATGTGGTGTGACATCTGCTAAAAAGGACTTGGAAGTCTGGTGTCTGCAACTGTTTAATCAGTGCAGTTACAGGGAAACACCTTGTACTGTTGGGGCTAAAGTCTTTCTGTATTTAATTTAGGGGTGGTTCCTGCCTAGTGGGATATTTAATGCAAACTGCAGTTTCCAATGCTAAATAGCTTTTTGTGGGGAGGAGAGAAGGGGGCATTCGATCTTATAAAAGGCTTTTTATATGCTCAGGTTTGGTCATTAAAACTCTCTTATTATTACACACACTGGAGCATATACTCACTCTTTCAGGGTAAGCCTGACTTATTCAGACCTTAACTTACTTCAGTGTAAATTCAGACCAGAACAGAGTGGCAGGATCCTAAAGTCTGTTGTACTGGACTGAGTGTGATGGCAGATACCGAAACTCAGTCCTGTTGCCTGGGGAATGATGCGTTTGTCTGCTTTCTCTGGACGCGTTTCAGTTGGAGCCAATTTTCCACCTGCTTTAGTTCACCAGTGGTCAAGCTGACCAGCTTATAGACAAGGTGAGTAATGTTTTGCCTCCTGGTAGCCCTTATTTGTCCTTGCCACATGTCTGCAGCATGTTGTACCTCCTGTCCTACAAGTAATACTTGAATAATGACCTTTTGGTGACATGCTTTGATACAGAAAATCATGTGGCTTTCAGGTGGGACTAGAAAAGAGCTCAACACTTCTGTTTTTGTGTTTTATGCACTGAAATGTATATGATCACATAGTCTGGAATTTGAGCTTTCTTGCATCATTGCAGTCTAAGACTTGAAAGCAAGTTTGAGGCATGGGGCAGTGTTTGAGGCCTTGTGTGGGAGTGTTTTAACCTTTCAGGAGCAGTGTTCTAAGTTGATACAGGAATTAGAAACAGAAAACAATCTGATGATGCTATTTAAAGTCTGAATGCCCAAACTATAACTGCATTGATTAAACTTACTTTCCATTGATTTCTTGGCATCTTCTGCTGGGTGGTACATCACTGGAGATGTACTCTAAACTACTGGCGTTTTTTGGGTGCTTTTTGACACTTAAAAGAGTGTCTGTTCAAACTACTGTGCTTCCCTCATTGGAAGGCTGGCAGATAAGCATGTGAAGCAAATTACACAAATTTCCAAAATCGTAGAGGTCTGTTATTTGAAGGGGCAGAGGTGAAGGAAATTATGCCCACTTATTCTACAAGCTGGAGAACAGGAAGGGAGTTCGTTGTCAAGTACTCTGAAGTTTGAGGCTGAATGCGGCCCAGACTCACTGCGTGTATTGATCCAGGTTGACCATGCTTGAACTCTACTGAAGGTTGAATTCAGAAAAAAAGATGTTTTAAAAGCATAAAAGCTGTTATCTTGTGCATCTTTGTCAGGATTTCTTTACAGTCTTAAGATTTATGTCTTGCACTGCTGAGAGTGGCAATGAGGCAGTGCGCCTGTTAAATGGAAACCACTTTAGTTTGCTTTGCGGTGAGTGAACAACTGAGAGTACCGGGAAAGGTAAGCTGCAGCTGCACAGCCTGTATTGGGTCAGTCACAGGATGCATCTGGACCTGATAGAGTTAATCAGTGTGCTCACTTTAGCTTCCAGAGATCAGATTTTGAGCTAGTCAGGTTTTAAGCAAAGATCTAGCTCTTGTAACTTCAAATGCTGTCAGAGATGAAAAGCCTAAGTTTTTCACGTGCCTTTCTGTGGAACTAACTTGCACTGTTTCATTAGAAGCAGAAGTAGACTTGCTGACTTCTAGCAAGTGTATGATAAACAATTTATAAATAGACCATAGAGTTCAGTGAAATGCAAATAAAGTATTGGAAGTCACGAGCTGACTCCAAAAAATGCTGGGATATTTATGTGCTGTCTGGGCAGCTATGTTCAAGAACTTCTCAGGATCTGTGTAGACTTAAGTGCCTTAGAAGCCCCCCAGAGCAGTGGGTTCAGGAGTCTTGTTTATTGGGCTCTCAGAGGTAGTGATGGTCTTTAAATCTTGGGAGGCAGCGTAGAAATGTATTGCAGGACACCTAAGCAATACAAGGCTGCATGTGCTTGTCAGCTGCAGAATGAGAAGCAGACTTGCAACAGTCAAGGAAGGTCAATGGCACTGCGCAGTGAAGGATTTGCCTTGTAGTTGGAGATGGGGAAAGCAAACCTGCACCTGGCAGAAAAAGGGCATTGAACTAAGAGTGAGTGGAAACTGGAACTGCTGAGCAATCCCAAGTTTATTTTCTGTTTTGTTCTGTGAGTGAAGTTAGAAGAACCTGGCAAATGCTGTTGAAATAAGGCTATATTCTTACTTTGTGTAACAGACAGACTGGGACCTCAACCCTGTGTCCATTGTGATTCCTGTAGTCTAGAAATAACCTTTGCTATGACCAGGGGTTTTAGGGTTGGTTTTGTTTTTAATACAAGTGCTAATGCTATTGAAAATAGCTCAATGCACTTGAATCTGTATTTAAGATATAGGAGATGTTGTGCTGGAAGCCTCATAGTAATTAACTACAGGACAAGGGATCTGAAACTGGGCTTGATGTAGCCAACACAAAAGTAATTCCTTAATGAATTTATATATAAACTTTGTAAAGTGAGTCTACAAAGTCCTGAGCTCTAGGAAACAAACAAAGAAACCATCGTTAGACTACTGATGAATGATTGTTGCTGTGTTTTGTATTCAGTTGGGCTATGAGATAATGCTGCCTTTTTTGTCTAATGGCCATTTTTACCCTGTCTGATGGTTCTTACCTGTTAAGTTCTCAAAACTATGTTCTTCCACCAACAGTTAGTCTCTTGCAGAGTTCCTGTGAAGTTCTTCAGATGTAGTAAAATGATGCATTACTGCTTTTAATAAAATTAATTCTCAGTACTAAATATTTGTCAGCTTGGGCAATAAAATCCTTGATGTGTTTTGTCATACTCGTTTTGGGAACATCATTAACAGTGTAAAAGACTCAAACTAATGAGCAACAGTGTATTTGAGGTGCTTGAGTAGTCCTACTTAGGCAAGCCAAAGCTGTTAACACTCTGCATTTTGGCATTTGGGTACCTTTGCAGGTGTCTCGATTCATACAGGGGCAGTAAGCTCAGGCACAGTGAGTGCTGTTGCTTTTACTGTACTGACACCCAGCTCCAGTTAGTATGCCCCCCAATTGTCACCTGACTCTAACAGTTCCTTCTGCTGCCACTTCCTTGGAAGAGGAAGAGAAAGGATGATCTTAGTTTGGGGAAATGCACATAGGTGCAACAATTACCTCTCATCCTTTAGTTTCTTCATTCACAAACTGAAACATGGGAGGCTCTCTGAACATCAGGAAGTGTGCTCTCAAGAGTAACCAAGCACTGGCTTAGCTTGTCCGGGGATGTTGTGGAGCCTTCATCCTTGGAGATACTAAAAAATCATCTGGATGGATAACTGGCTCTAGCTGGCCTTGCTTGAGCAGGACAGTTAGATGACCTCCTTAGATCTGTTCCAAATTCAGTGATTCTGTGTGAGCCTTTTCCTAACTTTATACAAGGAAAATAATTTTAACTTGTCTGTTTTTATCTTCCCATCCCACAATTTCTTCCAATGCTGCTTATTGTCACATGAATAATCCTTTCATGTCTAAAGCAGAGGGGAAAGGGCTGCAAGATCAATATTACTCTGAATAAATGTGAAGAGCATAGTGATCAAATTTGTCTGTGTTAATTAGAATTGAGGTTTGAGTGTATAAAACAAAAATTGAATGCCATCAGAAATGTGTTCTTGCTTTAACCTTTGTAAGTAGTAAAGTACAGAATTAAATGTATGTAATACAGAGGAATCCTCACGTTTTCTGGCTGACTAGTAATCAAGTAGTGGGTTTTGTTCTTCAGTCATTGCTGGGCCCAAGAGAAGAAGCAGCTGAAGCTCAGAATTCTTTTTCATAAAGCTTTCCCAGTGCAGTGATGTTCGTAGACTGACAAAATGTTCCTACTGTGATTGCAGCTCTTAGCCAAACCATGCACTGAGACTTGCTCCTTGCCCTCTTGCCCCTTCACCAGGGGAAATTAGCTGTGCTGGGCTGGAGAAGGTCGCAGAAAGGGATGGCAAATCACATTTCCCTATAGGAGGCGAAGACCTTGACGGGGCAGAAGTTTGATGAGATGAGGATTTGCTGTAGTTGAAGGCAAAAGGAGCTGTTAGTGTTTCCCCTTTGCAAAGTAGTGCAGGGTAGACATAAAGGCTTCAAAAACTGGCACAGAATATCTGCTTGGCTGCTCTGACTTCATTTCAAGGTCACTCATGTTTAGTCTTCAGGGACTCGCATTGCTGTGTCCCCCACATAGCCATTAAGGGAAGAAGCTGATAGTGTAGAGCAAGCCTTGGAGAAAAGGTGCATTTCACACACTGCTTGTTAAAACTCTTGCAGGGCAAATATGCTGGAGAATATTTGCTTTGAGGCTGTGTAATAAACTGTGCTCCTGCAGCTATGGTATGAGGAAGATGATGTAAACCACTGGGGAGGAAAGGAGAAAGGAGGAGAGGTAAAGGCAGAAGACAGTAGGTGTGAGAGGCTATGCTTGATGCCAGAGGAGCAAGATTTAGGTTCTGCTGTGAACTTTGATGTCCATGTGATTGTGATTTGGTAAGCACTTTCCAAGACGTTAAACTTAAACTAACAGACTGTACATTGACCAAACAAATTCAGGGGCCTTATGTATAATTACACTGTGTGAAAGGAGCCTCTGCTTCTTGAAAGCTTCTTGAAAGTTGCTTGAAATTGTCAGGTACTTGGTGAAGTTTAATATTCATAAAATAGTGATATATAACAGAACCTTTTAATTGTTGTGAATTAATCTGAAAATAAAAGTGGACTTCAAATTCTGAATTTTTAGGGTCTTACCATATCATATAAACTCACTATTTCAAATAAGTAAGCTAAACCAGTGAGAATACTCAGCACTCAGACAGTTGTTGGCAACCAATGATCTCCTTTAGACAGAAAAAAAGATCCTACAGAGTGCTGTAAAGAAAGCAGAGCTGTGCTTAGTGCTTGCACTCTAAACAGTCAATGCTAACAGGGAAGGGAAGGCTTCTCAGAGGCAAAAGTTTCAGACAACAGCATTTTAAGTGACTGAAGAAATACACGGGTGATGGCAGCTTTGATGTCCAACCTGATGTCTTCTGAACCAGCCAAACCCAAGATACAACTGAAAAGCAGGGAACAGCGTGTGAAAGCAAAGTTTAGTGGTCAAGGGAAGTTGCCTTCTCTTTGGATCACTCCTAAAAGAGAAGAGAAAGCAGGGTTAAGCCTGCAGGAGGGAACTTTACTCATTAAAAGTTGTTTGGTTTTTTCCCAAAATATTTTAAAACAGCCTGATTGATTTGTTCTCAGTCATGGGTTTATGTACAGGCTGCTTTGTTGAAGTATCAGTTTTGTAGTTTAAGCACAATGCTTTCCATATGGATTTGATTAATCAGTAAGAGTAAAAATACTGTGAAAATCAAGTCCCGTCTTTAAGAGATTTTGGTACTTAAATAGTGTGTTCTTGGCTTAACATTAAGCATCCAGATCTGAATTACATTGTCTGAACCATATTGTTTAAATTTTGGTGTTAAATTTAGTTATAATTAGGATCAAGCAAACAAATGGGAATATACAGAGGCAAACCTTAGCTGCTACATTTAAAGGAAGCAAACAGTGGGAGCAGCAGCACAGCTCAGGGCCTAGACTCAAGAGCATTTATCACTGTGATGCTCTGTTCAGCATCGTGTGGACCGCTCACCACATACAATCAGCAGCAGCAAGGCTAGTCAAAGCGTGAAAAGCTTGTAATTGAAGGCTGATACTGACCTCCATTGCAGTACTTGGAAATATTTGTGCTTAAATCATGCTAAACCAGTAGCTTATTTTTAGGGTGATGTTAAAAAGCTCAGCTTTATATAACTATCTTAAGCTCACTTCTGATGCATGAAGACAAACCTGCTGGTGACAGTCACTGTTTCAGTGTATAGGACAATAAGCAGCAGAGGTATTGGTAGTTATATAAAGCTTTCAGCAAAATGTTGCCACTTAGTCACATTCAGACTTATGGATTGTGAAAAGAAACCTATCCAAGTACTTTGGACTACAAATGGATTTTGCTGTCTCCAGACTAAAATAATTGCCCTGCTCTAAGAATAATAAAACAATTTGGGAGAGGACCTGCTGTTGGATCATACTCTGGCACATTGATCCTATTTATTCTACTTCAGGAACTGGTTTTGTGGGGAGGGAAAAAAAAGTTTGATGATATGTGTTTACATGCATATATTTAGATAATCATATATGTATGTAAAAAGTACAGCTTTAGATTATGCTTTCTCTTTTCAAAGTGCATGGTATACAGAAGGGATCCTTTGGACATAGATTTTTTGCTTAGTCAGAAACTAATTCCATACAGACGCTAGTACCTATGCTTTTTAAAGTGAGATTTGCTTGCACCACATGTCACAAGACAGTGCTTGCATGCAGGGGAGAAGCAATACCTCTGTGTAACGCTGAGCAGAGAATGGCAGCACTGCCAGGTTGGGGAATTCCTCCTGAGTAGCTAGTGCCTTCCAACAAAAGATCCATCGAATCCAGGAAAACGAACAAACAAAACCCTCAACCAAAACCTGAAAAAAATACCTCAACCAAAAACACACACAAAAAAGGCAAACCAGCAGCAACAAAACCCAACCAAACCCACATACAAAAAACCACAGGCAAACAAGAAGTCCCACAAACAAACCAACCAAACCAAAACCCACAACAAAAAAAAAAATCTGAGGAGGAATTAAGAGGTGACCTACACTGCTCAGAAGAAATAGTTGGGAAGGTAAGAAAGTTTAGAACTGTGAGCTGCTGCAAAACTGAGGAAACTCAAGAGAGTAGATTTTCCATCTAGTCAGTGTAATCTTTCATTATTATTGATTTATTTCTATTATTGTTAATTTATGCAAACTTTTTTTTTTTTTTTTTTAAATTTGTCAAAATTTTTTTTTTTTTTTGTTAAATAGGGACTAAAAGTCAAATCCATAAGAACAGACACACAAAGGATGTGCTGTGGAAAAAGGCATGTAGCTAAACACATTTTCCATTGCTTAGAATAGTAGAGCTTGGGAGATGCAGTTAGGCTGTAATGCATCCAACAGAACTGATTCTGGAGAGAGTATTTGTATGTCCCTTTGACCCAGTCTAGTAGCTTTTCCCAGGGTAAGGGCTGTACCACTGCTGTATGAATATCCCAAATGATAGAATAAGGGGATGGAAGGAGCTGAGTGGAGACTGAGCAGTTTTGGAAGCAACTGCTAGGTATAAAAGGCGTTAGGTTTTTGTTTAACCAAAACAAGTGGGTGAGAAGCTGGAGTGGCTGGAGGCAGGGAGGAGATGACTTAGTTGGGGATCTGGCATGCCTGGAGGTGGTGCGGTGCCTCTGAGAACAGAGGAGTATGTGAGGAAGTTTGTGTCTGACGTGGCTGTTTGAATCATCAGTTGCCAAGCAAGGCTGTGAAGATGCCAAGTATTTGTGAGATCCAGATCTTAATACAGAGCGTGAGTTGCTGAAGGCATTTGTTAATAGACACAGCTATGGCCCACGATGGTGGAAAGCACAAAACACAGCCCAGCCAAAGCTGCTGGGCAGTTTGTTGTGACAGAACTGTCAACACTGGAGCCTGGTGACTTAGGTGGTAGCAGGAACAAATTGGTTATATTCAAGAGAAAACCAGCTTTGGCTTTAATCCGTGGGTGTGAGAAGTTTCATGAACCGGCATTACCTTTAACTCATTTTTTGTGCTCACCCAAATGGACTGGAAAATACTGCATCTTGAACTGACAAAATACACAACATGCAAGCTGAATGTAAACAGACATTTAGTGTTGCAAATGTGTTCTCTAGAGCATTTAACACAAGTAGTGTGAAGCAAAATCTCAACCTCGATCATATGCCTACCTCTGCTTTCTTAGGCAACAAAATCTACCTTTCTTTTGGGATGTGGGGAGAGAGGGGAGGAGGAAGGGGGAGACAACGAGCTGAGGTGCAGCTCCTGAGCAGGTCTTTGAGGAGACAAATAAGGTTACCAATAGCAGGATACATTGGCAGCACATGGCTTGTCCATAGCAATTCAACTGGAGCCATCTTAGGACCTGGAATATCTTACAAAGCCATTACAGTGGTGGTCCTCACAGCATAACAGAGAAATACTTGGAGTGAGGAAAGTTACATAGGGACTGACAAACCTAAGGAGGCTTGGAGGCAGTTTATATTGACTTTAAATGAATAAATAACCTGTTGCATAAGCTGAAAACACGAGCAAGTTTCTATCCTTGATCTGTGCCCAAGACTTCTGCTGATGACACGGATGGTCTGTTGTGTATTGACATTGCTGCTTAGTTCTCAATGTTTCTGTAGGCTCATAATTAACCTGATCCAGCCTTCTCTTGGTAGAATGTTCAGTGGTTTTATTTCTGCCCTTTTCTGGAGTGCCAGACTTACTCCTGCAGGGGGCCTCCCACTTGAAGGCACTGCTCCTCTTGCCTTACTGAAGCACTTTAAGAGAGACAGGGATCTGCTGGAGAGGGTCCAGTGGAGGGCTACGAGGATGATTAGGGGACCGGAGGGCATGGCTGATGAGGGGAGGCTGAGGGACCTGGGGCTCTTCAGTCTGGAGAAGAGAAGACTTAAAGGGGATTTTGATAAATGTTTATAAGTATCTGAGGCATGGCCAGGAGTGTGTGTGGGGGGGGGAGGCAAGCTCTTCTCACTTGCTCCCTGTGATAGGACAAGGAGCAATGGGTGTAAGTTGCAACAAAAGAGGTTCCGCCTCAACACAAGGGGGAACTTCTTTACTGTAAGGGTCCCAGAGCACTGGAACAGGCTCCCCAGAGAGGTTGTGGGGTCTCCTTCTCTGGAGCCTTTCAAGGCCTGTCTGGATGTGTTCCTCTGTAATCTGTGTTAGATAGTACTGTCCTGCTCTGGCAGGGGGGTTGGACTCATGATCTCCTTGGGTCCCTTCCAACCCCTAACATCCTGTGACCCTGTGTGCCTGACATGCGACTGCCTCCAGGAGCTGTCTCTGGGTTGTTGGAGCTGCTGACTGGGCAATGTCTATGCCTAGGAAAAGGCGCCTTTGAAGTAATTCGAATTTGCAAAGCTGGTGATATGCATCTTGTTAACCATCACGAGCAAAAACGCAGATATTCCACTGTAGCTTATGTAAAGCTGTTACGGTTTTTGCTTTTCAACAGTCTTGGTCCCCATTCAACAATGCAGAAGCTTGAAACATGACACATCTTAGTGTGAACACCAGAGGAAAGTGTAGAGCCCACACCACAGGGGTTAAAGTGCTCACTGGCTAGGAAAGAAAGGAATGGTAACAGGTAGCAGCCAAATGCAAAATGACTGGTTTTGGCCTGCAGCAATCTGGCAGAGGCAAATTTAAAAGGCATGGGAAAGGCGACCGCTAAATAGTTGCAGTAACAAGACAATCCCGAGCATAGCCATAGGCAAGATCTGCACAGATAACCCTATCAGTTTGTGGGTTTCCATGTCATACTGTCCATAACAAATATATCCCTTGATATGCCAGAGATATTTATCACCAATAATGTCTCATAATGTTTGCTTCTCAGTTATTTGTGGGAGAACAAAACCCAAATCTAGCTCTTCTTTTCACTTCAGCACTTTCAGAACAAAAAGGTGCCTTCAGTGTATCAAGAGCATTTGGTTACTCAAAACAAGTCCTTCCTATGTCTAATTCCTTATTCTTGAGTTTAAATCAGTTCAGCTCTGCCAAGAAGAAACATATTGATGAGTTACTTGGTAAAGGCTCGAGTCAATTTTGTCTATGTTTTTCAAGTAGATACTGGACTACAAATGGTTTATGAAGCATTACTCCAGTTATTACTAACCACAGACTCACCAAGAGGAGCAGTCAAGTCTCAGATTCCCTGTGTGGATTTGAACTGTGTAATCATGGGAAGGAAAAACAAAACAAAATCAAAACCTAACACCCAAAATGGTAGAGATGAGGTCACTTGAAAGCAGAATGATCAGTTAAGAAAAGTTTTGCTGCGATGATGTATATTCATGTACTCATGTTCATAGTTATAAGGCTCCTTGCCTGTCCCCAGTCTGTCCCCCCCCACCCTTTTCTTTTTTTAAGTACTTAGTGTTGTCTTAAAACCTAAGCTGAATTTTTAGGTTTTAAAATAGAACCATAACCTCATGTCCTGGTCTTGCTAGGATGAAATCATAGACCAGCCATGGGCTGTAGGACATCAGCAGTTTGGGGGCAGCTGGCCTGAGTGGGGCTTGCAGCTCTATCCCATACCTAAAATATCAGACTCATTATAAAGGGGAAAGTTTGCTGAAGATGGGAGGCTTCCTGCCTGGGATCCTCTTGTCCCTACTCTTCTTTCTTCTGAGGGCTGCCTTCTTGTTTATTGTGCCCACCAAACCTTTTCCAGACTAAGCATAACTGTGTATACTTTATATACAGTGTTGGTATCAGTTTTGCTGTATCATTAAATCTGTTTTCATTTTAATCCATGGGTCTCATCTCCTTCTCCTGACTCCCCTTCTCTGCTAGGGAGGGGTCATTGTATGATAAAGCAGCTGCTAGAGTCTAGCCTTAGATACAGGCTAAACAGATAAGCCTTAGTCCAGTTCTTTCATAGAAGGCTATGTTGACACTTGAAAACTGCTGAACAAAAAAGGACAAAACCCTAACAACCAGCCCAAACTTTCTATTCCAGGATAAAAGATTCTTCACCTTTAAATACAGAGCTCCTCAGCTTTAGTAATTTGTAGTATGAGCATTATTCATCTGAGCTCATGCACTAGAATATTTATAAGTAAGAGCAGGAGAAGGGAAAGACATCAAGCACAGAGGAAAATTTCCTTCCTCAGTACTGAGAGGTGTCAGCTGCTTCTGTTCATTAGTGAGGGTTGTGCAACGATACTTTGCAGTAGGTCATGCAGTGGCAGCTTGATGATTTGTTTTGTAGAAGGTATTAAGGACCAGCCCTTGAAAACCAGCATTGGTGTGTGATGTCAAGCAGTCAATGAAACTGATTCTAGCACAGGAAGAAACTGCCTTTCAACTCCCTTGTGCTTCCGAGGCAGCTCAAAACAGGGGGAAAAGTACACTGTAGGCAACCCACATTACTGCATCAAGGCTCTTGCTCACGTATCCAAATGCTGCTCACCTTTGGAAATGAATTCTGCTCCAGTGCTGCCCATGTGCAGTATCCCATTTCGAGCTCACAGCACAGGAGTAACAATGGCAAACAGTGGATAATGTAGTTTTGAAACTGAAGCAGAAAATCAAATGAATGTCCTTGCCCTCAAGTACTCCATAGATATGACTCTATTCTGGGGAGGGTTTGTTTGGTTTTCTACCTTCAAAAAAAAAAAAGTAAAAGCTAAACAGAATAAACTGTCTGAAAACTAGAGGTCAGCTGGAGCTTAAAAGTTAGAAGACAATTCCCAGGACTGGATAGCAGATAGTGTTAATTCTGTTAATCTGCTCTGTAACTTCTGGTCTCATTCATTTTTCTTTCGTTTCATTGCTGGATATCTGTTGAACAGAGAAAAGTCCAGTCCCTCCTAGCAAGTAGTAATAATAATCTTTTCAACCCCAAAATCTGGAAGACTCATAAGCAGTGCTGTGGTTCATAGAATCATAGAATGGTTCAGGTTGGAAGGGACCTCAAGGATCATCCAGCTCCAACCCCCCGCCGCAGGCAGGGACACCTCCCACTAGAGCAGGCTGCTCAAGGCCTCATCCAGCCTGGCCTTAAACACCTCCAGGGAGGAAGCATCCACAACCTCCCTGGGCAACCTGTGCCAGTGTCTTACCACCCTCACTGTAAAGAACTTCCTCCTAACATCCAGTCGGAATCTCCCCTCTGCCAGCTTAAACCCATTCCCCCTTGTCCTGACATTACCAGACCGTGTAAAGAGTCCCTCCCCAGCTTTCCTGTAGGCTCCCTTCAGATACTGGAAAGCCACTCTAAGGTCTCCTCGAAGCCTTCTCTTCTCCAGACTGCAGAGCCCCAACTCTCTCAGCCTGTCCTCATAGCAGAGCTGCTGCAGCCCTCTGAGCATCTTCGTGGCTCT
>WAAF01003023.1:572889-656442 GCA_013400475.1 Tricholaema leucomelas
AAGAGCACTGGTCCCAGCACTGACTCCTGAGGAACACCACTTGTCACCGGTCGCCAGGTGGACATTGTGCCATTGATCACCACTCTCTGCATGCCACCATCCAGCCAATTCCTTATCCAGTGAGTGCTCCACCCATCCAGTCTGTGTTTTTCCAGTTTGGTGACCAGGATGTCAGGTGGGACAGAGTCGAATGCCTTACTCAGGTCTAGGTAGATGACGTCAGTTGCCCTTCCCCTGTCCATTGCAGCTGTGACTACATCATAAAAAGCCACCAAATTTGTCAGGCATGATTTGCCCTTAGTGAAGCCATTGCTGGTTGCCACCAGTCACCTCTGCCTGGTTTTCCATTTGCTTTTGCAGAGCCTTCAGGAGGATCTGCTCCATGATCTTTCCAGGCACAGAAGTGAGACTGACTGGTTGTGCAGCATCAGTACCAGCAGGCCAGTTCTGCATGTCCCCCTGCAGGTTGCAGTCTTCCCTCGGCAATGGTCACTTTCTTGATGTGCACTTGTACAGCGGTAAGGAATGAAGGCTTCCAAAGGCTGCTATAAAAATAACACCAGCAGAACAGGTGATAGCAGTAACCATCTCGGTGAGAAATACTATGACCATCTTCCAACTGGATTATCTTTGGCATTAGAGCCCCTAATCCCTATCAACCTGGTTTTATTTTGTGGTCAGCCACCAGCAGCAGTACTAAGCGAATGTTAGATGTTACTAAGCTCATTAGACAAGTGATGAAATGTCACTTCTCCTCATGGTAATTGAGAGAAGACACTTAATGGGGTGCTTTAGGACTTTTTTTTTGGTAGCAGACAGGGAACTTAATTGTGGCTTTATTGATGTAATGGTTTGGGTGTTACCTGTCCCCCTACTCTTATGAAATCACCCAGACTAGACTCAGCCAGCTGGAAGTTAAGGAACGAAGCTTTATATTTACATCTCAGCACAGCATAAAAGCAGATAGTTACAATATATACAGCTATAGACATGTGCTAGTTTGAGCCTAGCTGAGGTATTTTAGTAAGAGGAATAAGGTTACAGGCTGTGAAAAGGAAACAAAGGTGAAACCCAAACCATCACAATACAGGAATACACAAGTAAAAAAGTAATACAGAAACACAACAGCCCTCCCAGAAACCAGAGCCCCCAGGAGGGGCTCCCAACCACCTTTACACCTTCTTTCCACTCCTCTACCTTATCCCAGACTCTGCCTACATGCACGGTGAGTTTGAAGGATCAGCTGGGGGGTTAGAAAGCAGAAGGATTAGTTAGTTACACAGAAAGCAGGTTAGGGAGAAGAGTACAGACACCAGCTGCAACAGAGAGCCACTGCAACTGTGTTATCTATGTTTATGTCCGTGGTTTTATACATCTCAGCAAGCCTATGAGTGCAGTAGACATCACCATTTTTTTCCTTTTCACAGCCTATAGTCTAATTTCTCTCACTAGAATTATCTCAGCTAGCACAATTACTGATGGTGAAGGGCTGTAGGACTCCAGGTGCATTTCTCTCTCTGAATGGCCCTGGCAGAGCCTTTTGAGGAAGAACGTGAGGCAGGGGTGGCTTTTGAGAACTCTTAAACTGACACCTTCTACCGGCTCTTGCAGAAGCTGATGAAGGTTCTTAGCAGGATATAATGAAAAATATGAAACTTGGGATTTTGGCACTATTTGGGTGCATGCCCACTTGTCCCACGGGGTGGGAAGCTGGGACATATGCACCAGGCAGGAACAGTGTCCTGGTCTAGCTGGACAGAAGCGTCAGTGGGACAAGGACCAGACCTGAACTTCAGTACTAAAGCAGCTTCGAAAGCTGTGATATTGGTCAGGATCTGGCAGCAAACAGGGGTAATAGATGCAAACCTCTCAACTCAGTCTGCTTCACATGGCCACAAACAGTACCAGAATTCTCCCACCTGTACAGCCCTTAGCAAAACCCACTCCTGATATCAGGCAAGGCATTCTTGAATTAATTTTCTTCTTTCAATAGCTCTTGAGGCTTTCAGATACCTGAGGGGACTTAGCCCAGTTAAATTACCCTTGTGACACTTGCTATTCCTCACCTCATGACCTATAAAAATTACACTTTCTCATGTCTACTTGTGTGCTGCTTCTGGCTCATAAAAAACAACTTCTTCCCTACAGTGTAGAAATCCTCCCAGTTACTCTAACCACTTGGCATTAAAAACAAAAGCTAGGCTAGCTATGTAATGATATCACAAAGCAAAGAACTAGGAACCAGCCTGCTGAAGCTACAGAGGAAGAGAGCGTAGGAGCTAATATTCTTCTTATCTAGAAACAACCAGCACTTGATAGCAATTTTTTGAGGCACTTGAAGCTGGTTCCATTTTACAGAGACTCGAATTAGCAACCCACAGAGCACAATGCTGAAGCAAATGGCTGCTTTCCTTCCAAGTCCTCCAACCTAATTTGTGGAGAAGATACTTTGCTCCCTCAGGAGGTCAGACAGCGTATTTTTAAAGGAAACTAGAAATATGGGGGGGGGGAACTAATCTGAGAAATCCTTTTGCAGTGCTAGTACTTTAGCTGCATTCTTGGTGATGTAGGCTATTGGTTTCCCTCCAGAAAGGAAAGCATTTAATCTAAAATCTAATTTGCTGCCTGTGACAGGACAAGGAGCAGTGGGTGTAAATTGCAGCAAAAGAGGTTCTGCCTCAACACAAGGGGGAACTTCTTTACTGTAAGGGTCACAGAGCACTGGAACAGGCTCCCCAGAGAGGTTGTGGAGCCTCCTTCTCTGGAGACTTCGAAGGCCTTTCTGGATGTGTTCCTCTGTGATCTGTGTTAGATAGCATTGTCCTGCTCTGGCAGGGGGATTTGACTCGATGATCTCCTTGGGTCCCCTCCAACCCCTAACATCCTGTGGTCCTGTAAAGATCAGCCCTTCCAAGACTGAAGACTTTTCCATGCATAAGGCAGCTGAATTTGAGCAAATTGCAAATGAAATTTCAAATAATCTACTTTGGATGTACTATTAAGATAGGGATTGCCTAGACATGATTAATAAATGGTGATAGCCATTCTATGGATTTATGATAGTTAACAAAGAGGAAGGATTTCCCTGAGAAACCACAATGAAAGTTTACTCCTTTTTTTTTCCTTGCAGTTTCTTAGCTTGAAACATTTGTCAGTGTCCATACTATCTACAGAATCACAGTAGAATGGTTTAGGTTGGAAGGGACCTCAAGGATCATCCAGCTCCAACCCCCTCCATAGGCAGGGACACCTCCCACTAGAGCAGGTTGCTCAAGGCCTCATCCAGCCTGGCTTTAAATGCCTCCAGGGAGGAAGCATCCACAACCTCCCTGGGCAACCTGTTCCAGTGTCTCACCACCCTCACTGGAAAGAACTTCCTCCTAACATCCAGTCTAAATCTCTCCACTGCCAGTTTAAACCCATTCCCCCTCGTCCTGTCACTACAAGACCTTGTAAATAGTCTCTCTTCAGCCTTCCTGTAGCCCCCTTCAGATACTGGAAAGCCACTCTAAGGTCTCCTCGAAGCCTTCTCTTCTCCAGGCTGCAGAGCCCCAACTCTCTCAGCCTGTCCTCATAGCAGAGCTGCTGCAGCCCTCTGAGCATCTTCGTGGCCCTCCTCTGGACTCGCTCCAATGGTTCCATGTCCTTCTTGTGCTGAGGGCTCCAGACACTTTGTATTTAAGATTTTCAAGTTCTCCTTAAGGGGAGCTAATGCAAAGCCTTAATGTATGTCCATTTTACTGCTGACCCGCCGCGTTGGGGGAAGAAAAGAAGTTAAGCAACCCTTCACATACTGTAAATGGTATAATCCATCATCCCACTCATACATTGTTTATGTGATTGCTATCATGCAGGCTGATTTAGGACACTGATCCATCATTTCCTGTGTGCCAGGTTGGCAAGTAGCTCTCCGTTAACTCTTTCCTTATGCATCCTGGGAATGTGCCCAGCTTAAGAGGGACAGGGATCTGCTGGAGAGGGTCCAGTGGAGGGCTACGAGGATGATTAGGGGTCTGGAGGGCATGGCTTATGAGGAGAGGCTGAGGGACCTGGGGCTGTTTAGTCTGGAGAAGAGAAGACTGAGGGGATTTGATGAATGGTTATGAACACCTGAGGGCTGGTCGGGAGAGGGGGGACAGGCTCTGCTCACTGCTCCCTGGGATAGGACAAGGAGCAGTGGGTGTAAGTTGCAGCACAGGAGGTTCTGCCTCAACATAAGGGCGAACTTCTTTACTGTAAGGGTCACAGAGCACTGGAACAGGCTCCCCAGAGAGGTTGTGGAGTCTCCTTCTCTGGAGACTTTGAAGGCCTGTCTGGCTGTGTTCCTTTGTGATCTGTGCTAGATTGTGTGGTCCTGCTCTGGTGGGGGGAGGTGGACTTGATGATCTCTTTGAGTGCCTTCCAACCCCTAGCATCCTGTGCTCCTGTAAACTGTAGGAATTCAGTCTTCATGTGGCTTTGGTAGTCACTGTCCCCCACCTCCTCAGAGGAAGAGATGGTCAGGCGCAGTGATATCCCACATTGCTGTGGCTTGGTGTGGTGGGTGCCCTTCCCTAGCCCACAGAGCTTGGATAAAATGTGTAACCTAAAGAGGTAGTGCTATGGCAGAGGAAAAGTATTTCAGGAGAAGGTTTCCTCTGGCTACAATCTTCACAGAGATGAAAGCTCCCACTAGAGGTCACAGGTGCCTAAAGCTAATCTGGATGATTTTAATTAAAACATATGCACATTCTGTGAAGTGTTGTTTGTTTTTTTTTTACCACACAAAATTCAATTAAAGTTAACTCCATGGCTACTGAGGACAGTTATTGTCTTCATATGGAGGGCCTTGCTTTTGTATGTACCTCAGAGAAGCTTGGGGTTTGAGATAAATGTGATCTGAGTAGTTCCTTTCATCCGAGGGAAAGGTAATTTCTAAATCGTCCTTGTTTTGGGTCATTCATCAGATCTCAACATCCTCAATGTCTCATACTCTTGCTCTTATGGAAAGACCATTTATGAAATGGTAGGCCAAGGTAGTTTGTGCTATTTATGATTCTATGATCTCAATGCATTGGGCATAGGACCTTGCTTTGCAGCAGTTTCTAAATCATCGCTGTTGTATAAGGGAAGTGACCAGGTTTTGCATCTAGCTTTGCTAACCAGCATGGTTGTGAAATTGAGAGGTAGAAGCAAATCAGTAGTGTAGTGTAATGAGTGGGAGAAGAATAATTTTGTTTTCTGTTGGCCAGGAGGACAACTTTATGGAGAGCAGCAGTTTGAGGCACTCCTAGGGCATTGGTGGGGCCCCATGGGAGCACCAAAGGTGTCGCAGCAGCAGTCTCTGGGACAGCAGAAGAGATTCATGGCCCTCAGACACCACCATTCACTATGATGAAGAGCTGGTGTCAGAATACTTTAACTGGGCTTCCTGCCAGGTTAGAGGCTTCTGAGCTCCCTCAGGATTGTCCTTAGTGTTTAAGGAGGAGAAAAGTCATAAAGACTTACCAGAGTGAAGTTTGGGTTCTCAGGTCTAGGTGTATCTGTAGGAATATTTTACAATCTAAGCCCTGTATTTTTCACCTCTCTTCCCTGTTGCATTGATAAGAAATGCCTTGGTGCAGTCCTAAAAGCTGAAGGCCAGCACTTCAGGAGATTTTGAAGGAGGCATCTCCAAAAGCACTGAGCAAATCTGTTTGTCAGTGAGAGGAATTTCTGTCCTGGGCAATAGCTTTCGTTGACCTGCCTCTGTGTTTTGAAGGCAGCCCATTCCAATGCCAATCACTCTCTCTGGCCACAACTTCCTCCTAACATCCAGCCCAGATCTTCCCCAGCACAACTTGAGGCTGTCCCCCCTTGTTCTGTTGCTGGTTGCCTGGCAGAAGACACCAACTCCACCTGGCTACAGCCTCCCTTCAGGTAGTTGTAGACAGCAACGAGGCCACCCCTGAGCCTCCTCTTCTCCAGGCTAAACACCCCCAGCTCCCTCAGCCTCTCCTCATATGGCTGTGCTCCAGGCCCCTCACCAGCTTTCAACCCTTGCTTTCAGCCCTTACTCTCTTGAGTGGGTTTGAGATGAGGCCCCTTCAGCACCAATTGCCACTGATTGGGTAGTCTGCATGCGAAGAGACATCGATAGCTCAGTTCAAATAAACAGATCTTTTGGGACAGTCAAGTGGCTGTTTCAGAGCAGCACTTCTCTGTCCCAGATGTATATGTGGAGAGATCAAAATCTCTGCATTTCTTTTCCACTTAGGCCACCTTGTGGACCTTCTTCCTATAGCAAAAAAAAAAAGGAGAAACTTAAGAAAAAATAGTGGTGTACATTTCAGAAAATAGTACTGGAAACCAATGAACAGGGCAGAACAATGAGACCTGACTCATTGTTGCTTGATGAGCAATTGCTTGATCAACATACTCTGTGATGGCTTCTCTGAAATGAATTATATGTTTTGATGTAGTTCCTGGAAGATCATCACAAATAAATAGAATAGTAAAGATAAAAAGAGCACCTGGACAGTCCCAGAAGACTTATGAAAGACTGTGAGGGTTTGGGTGTTACCTGACTCCCCACCCCCCCTTATGAAAGTCACCCAGACTAGACTCAGCCAAGCTGGAAATTGGAGAATGAAGCTTTATATTCACAGCTTAGCACAATATGCAAGCAGGTATTTACAATATATACAGTTACAGACAGAAATATACAAGTGAAAAAGGTAATACAGAAACACAACAGCCCTCCCAGAAACCAGAGTCCCCAGGAGAGGCTCCCAACCACCCTTCCACCTCTTTTCCACCCCTCTACCTTATCCCAGACTTTGCCTTACTTACAAGGTGAGTTTGGAGGATTGGCTAGGGGGGTTAGGAAGCAGAAGGATTAGCTAGACAGCAGGTTAGAGAGAGAAGGGAGGCAGCCAAAGCCAGAGAGCAACTGTTATCTGTGTTTGTGTTCTTGGTTTTATCCATCTCAGCAAGCCTGTAAGTGCAGCAGACATCACCATTGTTTCCTTTCACAGCCTATCATCTAATTCCTCTCACTAAAATATCCCAGCTAGGCTCAAACTAGCACAAAGAGATGAAAGGACTGTGGGAACAGAACTCCTTTCTTGACTATTCCTGGTACTGTCAGGACCCTAAAATACATTCGTCAAAGTTCACCAACAGATTTTCTTGAGCCTGCTCTTACAGTAGGATGAAATCTGGGAAGTTACTAAGTTAGGTTTAACATCAACTTCCAGGCTCTGACAGAGAAGCCTTTCTGTCTGTGGAGGTAGGAAATATCCATTAGGGTGCTCTCTTCATTCTTATACTAAATGTCTTGTCAGAGGCAATACCATCAGGGAAAATTAAGCCATTGAAAATGCAGCGAGTCTGTGAGAAACAGTTCTTGTGGCATCAGAGAATGGTTTGGGTCAGAAAGGACCTGCAAGGTCACCTAATCTAAACTGCCCTGCTGTGGGCTGGAACATCTGATGAGACTTCTGCAACTTCTTTTGCAAGGAATGAACAGAAGAGTTTAACAGAAAGGGATTTCTGTACCCCTCACAGCCAGCCAGCTGAGGCTTTGATGCATTTTTTTTTCCCAAGCAAAGATCATTCAGATGCTTCTAGACTCCATCCTTACCTTTTTTGAGTCGCATATGACAAAACTAGAACAAGCAATGCCAGCCTCCAGAAACCAACATGACCTGCCTGTCTCTGGGCACAAACCCACGCTGAGAGAAGTGATAAGACCACATCTCTGGTTCTTCTTGAAAGGACACTTCCTGGTGATGATTTCCCACATGTAAATAGTGAACTGTTGTTTCCAAGGCTCCTTCCTGGGAAGAAAGGCCTAATGGCAGCCATGACGCTCCCGAAGGGAAGGAGATGCTCTGAGTCCACAAACATGAGCAGGGAGCGTTTGACTGCACAGTAAAAAGGTGAGGCTGCATAAAAGTACTCCTCCTGTGCTGTGTCTGCAGTGTGCCAGACCTCACCCTTGTAGCAGCCATGACTCTCCAGAAGGGAAGGAGATGCTCTGAGTCCACAAACATGAGCAGGGAGCGTTTGACTGCACAGTAAAAAGGTGAGGCTGCATAAAAGTACTCCTCCTGTGCTGTGTCTGCAGTGTGCCAGACCTCACCCTTGGCAGGCAACCAAGAGGTGGGAGCTGCAAAGGTTGGCTTATTAAGTCTCTGGATGAGCTGTGGAGCAGGTAGGCAGGGAGCACTGAGCGATGCTGGCTGCGGCATGACTGCAGCAGTTCCGCTCAGCCATGGCAGCCTCCAGACAGCCATTCAGTGTTTTCAGTGATGAGAAGGAGCAAAGTGCTGACTCTAAGCCCATGCTAAGGAACGTGGGGTTAACTCTTGGCTCACTGCACTTGAGCAGTGTGTCCAATTATTGGCAAGTGTCCGGGCTTTGCTTGAGGAATTTATCAACAGGGAAGCAAAGCAGCTGTCATGTTTTCTGTTTCTTTTGCATTTCTCAGGGTTGCTGTGCAGATTTCTCAACTTCACTAGCTCTGCAGCAGAGCCAAAGGTTTGCTGCAATTGGCCTTTTCCTTTTTTCCTTCCTATTCCTCATTTTTTCTCTACCACCCAGAAGAGGCTGAGCAGGTACAACAGAAACCACCTTGAGGGCACCACCTTCCCCATGCCCACAGGGTTTGGAGAAAGCCCCACATAGGTTAGATGCTGATTTGTTAAACATTCATAGAGATTTCTTTCTGTATCAGAATGAGTTTTGGTTGTTTGGGTTTTTTCTTCTATACAAACCAAAAAGTGTTTTATCTGCTCTGGTCTGTGCTTTCAGTTTCTGGGTTGCTCCTCAGTATCTGCTGATAGTGCTAAGCTCTGAGATACAAAACCCACTACTGTAGCTGTCCTAGCACCCTCAGCAAGTTTGTTGACCACACCAGGCTGTGTGGTGCAGCAGACAGGCTGGAGGGCAGGGATGCCATCCAGAGGGACCTGGACAGGCTGAACAGGTGGGCACAAGCCAACCTCATGAGGTTCAACAAGACCAAGTGCAGTGTCCTGCATCTGGGTCAGGGCAATGCCAAGCAAGCACAAATCCAGGCTGGGCAGTGAGTGGCTGGAGAGCAGCCCTGAGGAGAGGGACTTGAGTGTGCTGGTGAACGAGAAGCTCAACATGAGCCAGCAGTGTGCACTTGCAGCCCAGAAAGCCAACCAGAGCCTGGGCTGCATCAGGAGAAGTGTGGCCAGCAGGGCCAGGGAGGTGATTCTCCCCCTCTACTCTGCTCTGGTGAGTCCAGTTCTGGAGCCCCCATTACAAGAGGGATGTGGACATGCTGCAGCATGTCCAGAGAAGGGCCACAAGGATGCTCATAGGGCTGCAGCAGCTCTGCTATGAGGACAGACTGAAAGAGTTGGGGCTGCTCAGTCTGGGTAAGAGGAGGCTCCCAGGTGACCTTCTTGTGGCCTTCCAGTATCTGAAGGAGGTCTACAAAAAAAATGGGGAGGGACTTTTAAGGCTATCAGGGAGTGATAGGACTAGGGGGAATGGAGCAAAGCAGGAGATGCATAGGTTCAGGCTGGATGTGAGGAGGAAGTTGTTCAGCCTGAGAGTGGTGAGAGCCTGGAATGGGCTGCCCAGGGAGGTGGTTGAGGTCCCATTCCTGGAGGTGTTTAAGATCAGGCTGGATGAAGCTGTGGCCAGCCTGACCTAGGGTAGGATGTACCTACCCATGGCAGGGGGGTTGTAACTTGATGATCTTTGTGGTCCCTTCCAACCCTGACTGATTCTATGATTCTGTTTCCAGTGCAATGACTAGCTCTGTGGAGTTTGCACAGCACAGAATGTACATCTGTCATTTTAAAAGGCTTCTTTATGAGGCCAAAGCTTTGCTATGTATTGGAGTAAATCTGAAATAACATCATTGCCTGCTGCCACTGCATACTGGCCCACAGCAAAGATCAGGCTTTGCTCCTTACCCTGAAAGGTTTGGGATTCCAAATTATTTTGAGCCTTTATTGAAAATAACCCAAGAGACCACAAATATTCCAGGCCAAACTGGAGTTATTTACCCAGTGAGACAATGGGTTGTGTGTGCCCTAACCTCACAGTATCACTACTATTATGTTCCTGAACAATACTGTGTTGTGGAAACAAGAATCATAGAATCATAGAATCAAACAGGTTGGAAGAGATCACCAAGATCATCCAGTCCAACCTAGCACCCAGCCCTGTCCAATCAACTGGACCATGGCACTAAGTGCCTCATCCAGGCTTTTCTTGAACACCTCCAGGGATGGCAACTCCACCATCTCCCTGGGCAGCCCATTCCAATGCCAATCACTCTCTCTATGGAGAACTCCCCTGGCACAACTTGAGACTGTGTCCCCTTGTTCTGTTGCTGGTTGTCTGGGAGAAGAGACCAACCCCTACCTGGCTACAGCCTCCCTTCAGGTAGTTGTAGACAGCACCAGCTATAGTCTTCTGTTACCAACAGCCAGCAATGCAGAAGTAAAGTTATTTAACTCTCATTCTCAGGAGCTCCCAGCTTGCTGTCACTGGATATGGAGCAGAAATGGGCAGCCAGGCCTTGGTGTTGAATTAGTTATGAATTGCTATCAGTTTATTCATGACTGAACTTAAGTCATGTCTAAGTGACAGCATGTGATGATTTGGAGCACCTTGACTTCCCAAAGCCTGGAAGAGGCACCTTGGAAAGCCGCTGGCATGTGGCAGGAAGCACACGTCGTTCAGCAGTTGCAACTGCTTGGTGTTTTTAAAAGCAGTTCTCGATTTCTAGCCGATGTTGTTTGCTAAAACGCACAGGCTCTGTGCGGTGAGGGCACACGATCTGACTTCCTTCTAAACGAATTCTCTTGTGGTTTACAGTCCAACTTTAAACAAGCCAGGATTGGTTTTCAGATGTGCGTATTTAATTTGTACTACATCTTTTTTATCTTTGCACTAACCCTCTTAGACCCCCAGCCCTCCCCCTTCGCTTTGGGGATGCCCAGCGGGGGTAGGCAGCACCAGCAGCCTGTGTGCTTTTAATTCTGCTGTGGGCAAGAAGTAGGAATGATGTATCTTTGGAGATACCAAGATGCAGAGGTAGATGTATGCACGTAGGTTCGTCTATACACAGGTGTGGTGTGCTCACACTTACCCGCACACACGCACATTTACGCCTAATCACGTTGTTAGGATGGGTGCTGCGCGACTTCGTGCGGCGGCGGGCGGGACTCCGCAGAATAGCCCTTCGCGGAGCGGAGCCGGTAGCTGCGCCTTGCGCGGTCGCCGAGCGCCCCCTGCTGTCCGAGCGCCGCCTCTGCGGGTCACCAAGTGCCCCCTGCTGTCCGCCCACCGCCACTGTGCGCCTACTAAGCGCCCCCTGCTGTCCGCCCGCCAACACTGCGCGCCTACCAAGTGCCCCCTGCTGCCCGCCCGCTCGCCCGCCGCCACTATGCGCCTACCAAGCGTCCCCTGCTGCCTCATCCAGAAGTGAAAGAGGGCCCCTTCGCTTCCACCTGAGCACCTGTGAGAAGACAGAAGATCCCTGGGAATCAGCGAAGCACAGCCAGCATTTTTTGGAGCACCTCTGTGGGAAGGAGCCAGGCACCAGCTTCATGATTCAGAGGCTGTATAATTTGGAAGGTGTCCAACGAACCAGAGCACAGCCCAGTCAGTGGAAGCAATTTGCTTTGGTGCTGACAAGTTCTTTTTTGGGTTGGTTTGTTTCTTTGGGTTTTTTTTAGGGGATTGGTTTTGGTTGGTTTGGAGTTTTTTGTCGTTTGAGGGTTTTGTTTGGGTTTGGTTTTAATCCCACTGTATCCTTGCAGGCATCTTTGGATGCTGATCTCCTGGGCTTTCATCGTCAGTTCTGAAGTCCTTCTGCCCTTCTGCTCCCTGGCAGCTAAGTGGGGATGCGCGGGTGTAAGGACAGGTTTCACACCTGCCTTTATGGGAAGCAGGTCACAGACACTCACCCCACTAGCTGGAAATTTTCCAACACCACATGTTGCTGGTAAAATCTGTAGTGCCTGAAGAAAACCCAAAGGATCTTGCAGAAATTCAAGGGGGAGGCTGGCAGGATGTGTTCTTCCTGCAGGCAGGGACACTGGAAGGTCTCCCACTCAGAACAGAAGCCCTGACCCATGGACCTTGCAGCCAGGTAACCCCTCTGTCCCCCTGGCATAGCATGTCCAGTTTGGACTGAAACCCAGGTGATCCAAACCCCAGTATTTCATGTGAGCAAGAGTTGCACTGTCCAGTCACCTCTCACCAGTCTGACCCAAATGCCCCAGTTTCACCAGCAAAGCAAATTCCCTCCTATTGCAATAAACCAGTGTAGGACACCAAAGAGATTGTTCAGTAAATAGTGGGCCTGCTTTTCATATATAATAACATGAATTAAGTCCCCTTGGAGGCTCACAGGTTTTGGTGTCACTACTCTGATGAAGGATCGCAGCAGGTGAAAGGGATTTGTAACTGTAGGTTTTGAAAAGGTGAGGTGAAACATGCCTCCAGCTACACCTGTGCAGAGCTAATTGTGGGACCTGAGACCTAATATGCCTGACCTAACAGCTTGGCCACCAGCACATCACAGCAATCAGGAGCCAAGGCAAGCAGAAGTGACTAAACTGACCATACAATCCAAGGTAGAGCAGGACCAACCCCATACGCTTTTACCTACCCTTACACACACAATTGGTTGAACCTGCAGGCAGTAGGAAGGATGAAAAATTAATGCCATGATGTATGGTGGGATTCAGCCTCCCTCAGACCTGCTCTCCACCTTGCCGGGGAGTCTGGAGGGACATTGCCTTTGAACCCAAGCTTATCTTTTGACTTTCTCCTGGCCAACATAAAGTTTTTCTGCTTATTCAAGACATATTGTGACCTTACCCCGTTCCAGGATTGCCAGATAGCCTGTTTTAAAAAGGATGCCCCACGTGGTATTTTCCTTAAATGCCCTGCATTAAAGAAATGGTCATCTTTGGATGTTTAACTGCATCTGCTGCTTGTCTGGCAAGTCCAGAGATGCAGCTGCTAATAATAAAGCAGAGAAATGCTGTATTTACTGGACAAATTGCTCTTCACACGCAATGAGCTGCAACTCACTGCACAAATGCAGCTCCTCTGAGACTATCCCAGGTTTTGACAAGTACAATGTACCACCAGCCCTACCTCGTGTGCAGCCCTGCCTCTGCAGAAGTAACTATTCCTCCACGGACTGTGGACTTATAAATCATGGGGTTTATTTCTGCATTGCAGGAATGTACTGCAGATTTATAAAACATTTAAGACCCAGCAGTTAATGTTTCATCTGTTCACAAATATCCCAGGGGACCAAACTATTGTTTAATCTTCTACAAAAATAACCATGATTTATACAAAAGTTGTGTAAAACATTTTTCTTTTATTAGCAATACCACTGCATGTCAAAAGCAGAACCTAGATTTATCTACCCTTCGTGCTACCCATCTAATCCATAATGTGGTGTGCATTCAGGGATAAAAAAATAAATAGTGCTTCTGTTGAGTGAAGATCTACAGACAGATGGCTTAATTTTGGAGGTGATTCAGATTTAGATCAACATCCAACAGCCAGACAAGTTAATAGAGCCCTGAGTGTGCTCAAGGTCTGAAGCACTCGCTGTCTTTCAGGTGGCTTTGCAAGCCCAAAGGAAATGGAGGGGGGTGGGGGGAGTGGGAAATGGTAGGGTTTGCCCTGTCTGGCTGCTAGAGCGCTGCTGGGACTTCCTTGTACAACTCAGGTTGGATATCCTAAATTGGGTATACTAAAATTACCAGCTTTTGGAAACCTGGTTTAGAAAAGCCTCCTCCCTGGAGGCGTTTAAGGCCAGGCTGGATGAGGCCTTGAGCAGCCTGCTCTAGTGGGAGGTGTCCCTGCCTATGGCAGGGGGTTGGAGCTGGATGATCCTTGAGGTCCCTTCCAACCTAAACCGCTCTATGATTCTATGATTCTATGATTTACTGGCAATTCATATTGCCAAATGAGAGCAAGAAGTTTCAAAAGGGACTGTAAAAAGAGGGTGGCCAAAGGGCATGGCTATTATCAGCTCTCACTCACAGGCCACGTTTCCTATAAGTTACAGGAGGGAACCTTTCTCCCCAGCCTACAGACCGAAGGCAACAGGTCCTTCTGCATCACACGCTGTGCCCAGCCATCCTCAGGCCAAGCAGAGACCCTGGGGCCACTCCGCACCTGGAGCTACCCCAGCCTCACCAGCAGGGCAGGACCCAGGTCCCAGCCTTAGCTCACCCAGCTCTGCACAAGCCATAGGAGCAAGAAATAACGGGGAAAAAAATCAGGGTTGAACTTCCATAGCTCAGATGGCACACACCAGCAAGGAAGGAGGTGACAAAGATTTGTATTTAGCCACTTCTCAAGGGGCACGTTAAAGAGGGAAGTGTGTTTATTATTCCCCGTCAGAAACAAAAATGGGACTCAGGGGCTGAGGTTGAAAGTGCACATCAATAATTCAGTGCAGAATATATTATGGGGATAGGTGTAATTATCAAAAGCAAAACAATGAAATGAAGAAAAAGTCACTCCAGGTCTCAAATGACATTTGGTCAGAAACTGTTTTTCTTTCTGTTTTCTGATTTTTTATTTGTGCAACAGAAGGGAAGCCTTTGGTTAGCACCTCTGCACTTTCTATTTCAAGCCCATCAGAGAACCTTGAACTTTTCTGTGTAGAGAAGGTGAGCAGAGTGGAAAAATAAATTACATTGAGCTGGAAACTATTTTCTCTAAGAACAAAAGCTCAATGAATAGTCCCAGGACGCTTTTAACAAGTACTGATATGCAATAAATAAGTTAAAACTTCAGGAGGTTGATAATCTGCAAAGGAGACCAGAACTTGCCTAATGGGGAGCATGTAACAAGCATAGGATTGTAAAGCGAGGATTTTGGTGTTTCTGATCACACTGAGTGGAGAAAAATAGCTTTGTTGTCTTCTGTGTGTTAGTACAGTGAGGAGATAGTTCTGGTTCTAAAGCAAAGCTTGTGCCTGGGGGAAACTTACATATTGGGGTCCTATCTGATTGAAATTCATTTCAGTCCCCATTCAAGAGCAATGCTAACTCCCAGTACAGGAGTCCAATTCTCATCAAGAAGGGTAAAAATCAGCCTTTTATTTCAAGTCTGCTTTCATCAACACTACCAAGGCTGCACCATCTGGAGAGTGGCCTGAGAAAAGGAAGGATAGAATTATGAAGAGAGGAGAAATACAGAAGAGAAAATCTACTGCCTTACCTGATGCAGCTTGCCTGGACCAGCTGGTATCAGCAGAGGGATGGGCTTCAGTTTGTGAAAGACATCCTTCTGTTTTGCTTTTCCTTGTTAGGAAAGAAAGATTGATACTGCCAAGTCATCAGCACATCAGACTTCCTGTGGTTCCACAGTGCATTTACTCCATGAGTTTACCTGCTGCAGCAGAGTCTCTGAAAACAAGAACCAAGAGCCAGCATGGATATTAAAAATAAACAAATAAGACAATCTCTGACTTTAATATTGCCTCTACTTTGCTTTTCATGGCAGGAGCTAAAGTAAGAATTATCTTTCCTTCTCCTTTTCTTTTTTTTTTCCCCTACAACTTTGAGGCTACTGTTAGCTATTGATCTTGTGCCCTTGTTTGCTGACTGAATTCATTATTTAGGCTTTATTTTACTGTAATTCTTGGCAGATCTCCTTACTGGAACTCTCAGCTGCCAAATGAGGTAAAAACAGCTATAAAAATGTTCATTCAGTATATATTAAAAAAAATCACTCTAGCATTAAATCAGTGTCTTAGTTATGGTTTCTTTTGTCATCTAAATGGCTCTTATGGCCAAACCACAAATCTTAGCAGCAGAAGAGTACCGTGGAAATGGCTGCCTTTTCTCTAGCCTTAATGTAGGTCTGTAGGATATCTCCACTGTCAGAAATGATGGAGTTGTTCAGCCAAAAAACTTCTCAAGATCTCAGAAACAGAAGCAACATAAAGATAGTTTTCTTCTCCAAAGGTGAGGGCAACCTCTCTTTAGGTAACAACCAGAATATTAGGCGTAAGAGATGCAAAGTGCAGGAGTCACATCCTCACCAGTATCACAATTGTGGGTTTTGTTGGGTTTGTTTTGTTTTTTAATCAGGACAGGTGAAAGGAAATACATAGATACTCAGGAGGTGTGAAAAAGGAAAAGACTGGGGGAAAACACATGGACCATCACTCTTCCATTGAACTTGCTCATGTAGCTCCCAGGATGCTTTGTACAAAAAAAAGCTGGGTCCTTCTTTTTAACTCCATTGTGGAAACTGATGCAGGTAAAGTGTTACAGATTTGAGGTTTCAGGCCTATGCAGGAAACTTCTTTAGAAAGGAGCATGGTTCTGAGCAAGTCTCCTTCTCTCCTGTGTAAAAGTTTGGTTGGACCACATTTCCATCCCCATTCTACTAACTAACAGGGCAGTGACCTGTCTGTCAAGCCCACTGTGCTAGGTGAGCCCTATCAGATAGCTGGCACTGTGTGGCCTCATGCAAACTCATTTGCAGAACAGCAATTTGTAGCAGTCTGAAATGGCCTAGAAATGTTCTATCATAGTGGAAAAGATACCACTTTTTAGTTCAGTTGTCTAAAAAGATATTCTTAGAAGAAAAAAGAAAAAGAGAAGAGCAGAAAAGGAAAAAAAAAGAAAAGAAAGGAAAAGAAAAGACAAAAGAAAAGAAGAGAAAGGAAAAAAAAGAAAAGAAAAAATAGAAGAAAAGAAAGGAAAAGAAAAGAAAGGAAAGGAAAAGAAAGGAAAAGAAAAGAAAAGAAAAGAAAAGAGAAAAGAAAAGAAAACAAGAGACAAGAAAAGAGAAAAGAAAAGAAAACAAGAGACAACAAAAGAAAAGAAAAGAAAACAAGAGACNAGAGAAAGAGTAATTCTACCCATATTTGACCAGTATGATTGCTGTCACAAAATGTAAAGTAAGTGAAAGATCAAGAACCAAATTTAGCCTCAATCCCAATTTATCCATTAATTCCAGCTGCTATAAAAGAGCTCAAATTTTGACCCCAAGAAAAAAATTGGTTTTCCATAGATAATCAGGTGAAAGCACATTATGATATCCCTATAGATAATAATGGGGGGGGAAAAACCCTGGACCTGAGCAAAAAGCACAGCAATGAGAACAAATCTCGTTCTGAGCAGAAATCTTTCTACTTGGTTACCACGCAATCTAATCCTGACAGTGCACCCGGCTTGAAAAATGACATCCCCATCTCCAAGAATTGAAAGGTGGCAGAAAAAGCAGGCACTCGGTGCTTTAGTCTAAAGCAATTATGAGCTCCTCACAAGCTTGAAGACAAGAATTGATTTTCATTTCTAGATTATCAAGAGGTGGGGGCAATCAGGTCAGGAAACCTGACCCTATCTTGACCTTGTGGATTGGATTGTTCTCAGACCTGTTCAATATTGAAAAGGATTGTTTGGGATGGGAGGAGGAGGAGGAAGAGGAGAGAAATCCTCTGGCATATTTTGTGCCCACTGGTATCTAAGATTTTTAAAAACCATCTTGTTTTATGATCTTAGAAATTCAACATATAATCAACTATTTTGAAGTGCTTATTTGAAAGGCATTTTCCAATGAAGTATCAAATCTGACGACGACAGCAGAAGCTGCAGACTGCTGAATCAGGCGAGTGCAAAACCAGTATGGAAATAACAGTTTGGCTTTAGAGGGGATCACTCTTGTGCTACATATAAAGCTGCAAACCAACCAACTGACCTAGTTTTTTATCTGTTGTTGTGGCAATTCAATATTTGTATAGCACTGTCTGTTTCAAAAGACTCCAAGCTATTGCACTATTACTCAGCTTCCTTGGAAATGTTGCTGTTTACTGAGGTGATTGATGCACAGACAGCTATGCTTCAAGCTGAAATACAGTGGAATCTTCCTAATCTGAGTGCATGCTAATTAGTTCTAAACTATTGCTCTTTAAAAAAAAACCAAATAAGAATTCTGTAAAATTCTTTAGAGAAACTCATGCCTTGTTCCATGTGGTGGTGTTGGGTTTTGGTTGCTTGGTTTGTTTTTCTCCCCCCGCTGTAAATGAGTATTTTGGCTACATGGAATAATACATAACTTAATAACTTCACGGAGTTGATATGAAAAACATAAGTCTTGTAGAGGAACTAGAAGCAGCAGAAGGTCAGGATTAACCCAAACACTAACCCAGCCATTCAAATGAACCAGTTCTGCAATAGCAGGGTCCCACTTGCAAACTGTGTGCACAGCCAGCCACTGCCAAAATACTGCCATTTCTGGCAGAAGTGCCACAGCTGCTTAACAACCCACGGTGACACAAGCCCTCAAAGGAAAGAATGGAGCATCCCCCACACACACCCTCCCCAACCAAACCTTTAGCCGACTGTAACTGCAGGACCGCTCCAGCAAAATGGGGTTGATGGTTGGGAATTGTGTTAGCACAACCATCTGGTTTCCAAAAAGCTTCAAGAAAGCTAAGGGGATTATGAAAGGGTAATGGAAGGAGGCAAGCAAAGCCATGCATGCATTGCAGCTGAGTGTAGGCATTCAGGGCAGTGGAGCAGCAGCAAACACAGAAATGATGTTTACTGTAAGAATCTGTCTGGCTAACACATTATAGTGCCCAGCAATTTTTGTGCAGTTGTAAACTGATGTGTATCTTCAAAGTAAGCATCAAGAGAAGGCCATTTTGCCTTTGTTCTGATTTGTTACTGCCCTGGATCAAGCAAAGATTTGAAATGAGGGTGTCTAAAATGTTCCAAAGGAGATCTCTGCTGCTGCTGAACCTCTTCAGCCAGCTTTCTGATTTGAAAAGCTAAAGGGAAATTATCTGTGAGCAAGGCACACTCAGAATGACAAATGAACATGAGAGTGTGATGCTTGTTTTGTAGTTGTAGCTCTCACTTTACAGGACTCTAAAGCGGGAATCTGAGGCACAATGGCTCTGCATACATAAATGCTATAAAATTAGTGCAGACAGCTGGCAAATCATTAATTAACAACAGTAATGGTTTCAAACTAGAGCTCTGGGGACTCCACAGGAAATAGGAAGTACACTGGCGCTGGTTTCAGTTATGTCTCTGACCTGGTTTCTCCCTCATAAATAATAAAGAAAAAACAATCCATGTCTGAGCCACAATATCACACAAGCCACCACCAGTAGTCCCTGAGATAATGGGAGCTCTGACAGAGTCACAGCACAGAAAACCTCCTCAGGTATGCTCCAGACAGCTGCAAAACAGACTCTGGAGTATTATGCAAACGGTGCTAGGTAAATTAAGCAATCACAAAGACTGTTTCAAAGAATTAATTTTTAATTCTAATTTTTTTTTTTCCTTAAAGAAAAGGTAGCTTTCCCCCTCCCCCCACCCCTTTCTATTGTAGCCTAATTTTTACATATTAAATGATGCATATTGTTTCCTGGATTGTCCCCGGGAGTATCACACAAGTAGAAGTGCACATAAATGCTAAGCTAATATGTAAATGAGAAATCATCTCAAGATTTATCTATGAACTCCAGCTTCCTTTAGCAAATTAATTCATTGACAGCAGAAGGGTTACTGTCTCTCTGTGAAACTTATGAGAGAAAATGTTGGTTCACAGCAGATTTATTTGCACAATAGACCTAACAGGTTCGGTAATTATTATAGTTCACCATGTTGTTTCTGAGTTCCTGCTGAAAATTGGATTCCCTGTTAGCACAAAATACATCTGCAGGGAAAAGACAAGGAGAGCAATTTAAAGTGTGTAATATTTTCTCCTGAGGTTGAACTCTACTATAGCAGCATCTCCATATTCACAAGATGAGAGTGATAATCTAGAAATTATGTACTAGTGACACTCCAGGAAATGGGGAAAGAATAGTTGTGTTATGGCAAGGCAGAGACCAGCTGGTCTCAAATCACAGCATCACAGACACACAGAATCACAGAAACATTCCAGTTGGAATAGACTCCCAGCATCATCAGGTCCAGTCATTATCCCTACTCTACATAGTTCACCCTTAAACCACATCCCCAGCACCACATCCAGAAGACTTTAAAACACATCTAGTGTTGGTGGCTCAACCATCTCCCTGGGCAGCTCATTCCAATGCCTGACCACTCTTTCCATGAAAAAATGTTTCCTAATGTCCAGTCTAAACCCACCCAGTCACAGCTCGAGGCCACTCCTTGTTGTTCTGTCAGTATGAGAAGAGACCAGCAGCAATCTTTTCACAGTGTCCTTTCAGGTAGCTGTAGGCAGTGATGAGGTCTCCCCTCAGCCTCTTCTTTTTCAAACTAACCATCCCCAGCTCACTTGGTCACTCTTCATAAGATTTATTCTCCAAGCCCTTCCTCAGCTTTGTTGCCCTCCTCTGCACTCACTCCAGCACCTCAACATCTCTCCTGTAATGAGGTGCCCAAAATTGATCACAATACTCAAGGTGTGGGCTTACCAGAGCCAAGTACAAGGGGACAGCCACCTCCTTATCCCTCCTGGACACAGCATTTCTAATGCACGCCAGGATGCCACTGGCTTTCTTTGCCACCTGGGCACATTGCTGGCCGTATTCAATTGTGTTTGTCTATTACAACACCCAAGTCTCTTTATGCCACACAGCTTTCCCCACTTGCTTAGGGTTGTTGTGGCCCAAGTGAAGGACCTGGCCTTTGACTTTATTGAAGCTCATCCCATTAACCCTGCTCCATTGATCACATCTATCCAAGTCCCTTTGTAGAGCCTCCCTACCCTCCTGCAGATCAACACTGCCACCCAATGTGGTGTCATCTGCAAACTTTCTGATGACACACTCTATGCCTTCATCAAGGTCATCAGTAAAGATGTTAAACAGAAGTGGTCCCAATATTGTGCACTTTATGCAATCCTTTCTACAAGAAAATGAAGGTCTTTCTGTTCTGAGCTGGCAACCCTATGGGTCCTACCACCCCAGAGCCAGCCTACACCTTCCAGACAACACTGGGGACCAAGATGGGAAAGTGGGGGGAGGTGAGGGCAGGGTTTCAGGTGAAGAAAATCCACAGGCACACAGAGCTGGGAGGAGGCAGACTGCTGGCAGCATCAAATCACATGGGGCAATGCTTTGGGTTCTCCCGCTCCTTGGGCAGTTAGCACAGCAATCCCAGAGCTTTATGCCACTTGCTGCATGGGAGCAGAGGAAGGCGGATGCATGGAGACACCCATTTTAGTGGCAAAACCCTAGGCTTTTCTGTCTCCCATGGGAGAGGACTAAATGTTACACCTGTCCCTGACTCCCTGAATCAGAAATGCAGCAGTTTCACTGTGCCTGCAGCTGAAAAGTCTGTTTGGGCTAGTCAAGGAGAGTGAGATTTTGCCCTTTACTATTCTCTTTTGTGTTGGTATTGAGCAAGATTTCTGATAGTTCAAAAGAAAAACCCACACATTGAACAGGGAATTTGGCTTATTCATAAGAAAAGGTGCTGAGTGACCAAAACAAATTGCACAAAAGTGCTTAGCAGTGGAGAAGACTGTATGTTGTACTTGGGTAACTGTGTATAGAGCTGGCCAAGGAATGGAAAGTCACTTCATGTTCAGAGGGAACGCTAACCTGAACTTGCACAGCTCTCTTCGGAGCTGCATTTCAGTGACGCCTCAGTCCCCCAACCCCCGTGTGGCAGACTGAAGAATGACTTGGGTGCTCTGCTTCCTCGCACTTGCCGCAGTACAGCTTTCCTGCTCTGCGAGGTGGGAACTGTGAACCTGCCTCTGTTTCTCAGGGCAGCCTTTGGAAGTCAGTAGGACTTCAGAGAAGCTCATGCTGCAGCATAAACCATCCTGAGACCACACACAGTAACTTGGAGCATCTTAACCATTTTATCCCGTAGCACTCTGGTGTCTCTATTCAGTGGTCCAGCAATGTCCAGGATGACACATTCTTTTGTAAACCTCTTCCTTTTCAAGCAGACAAGGTAAAGTTTATGCAACAGGATTGTTTTACTTCAGGGATATGACCTGGAGTTCATAGTGAATAATCAGGATACACAAGCACGATAGACTTTTCCATGGATGAGTAATTCAAACAGAATTCAAGGGCAGCAGGAAGAAAACTCACTATCAAAACGTTCTATAGTAAGAAAAAGTCTGTAGCCTGCTCTGGGACAACATGCACTTATAGCACCAAACTGTAACATAATTCTAGTTTGACAGAGCTCATGGAGAGGAAAGTTTTTGTGACTGAGTTTCAGAAGCTCAGACATGGCTGGAAAAAAAACCCAAACAAACAGTTAAGTTTCAAGTGCTCAGCTTGTTCAAACAACAGAAGGTTTGTGGCACTAAAAAAACACTCTAGAAAAGAGAAAATTCACTGGACAGTTACCACAGTATGCTTTGCATCAGCTCTTTTCTTCCATGTGCAGAGAGTACACTTTCTCTACTTACTTTAAGGACTTCAATTTGTGCTTGCTACACAGAAAATCCATCTTCTGTTGCATCTGTGAATACTTTTCATTTACATGCAGAAGCTGAACATTTCTGGCATGCAGGAGCACTGCTCTTATTGCCTTTGTTTTCATTACTGTTTCTACACAACACTTTGTATTTCTAGAAATCTTTCAACAGGGAGCATTACAAACAAGATCTTTACCTTGTTCTCGTGAAGTGAACTCTGCCTTGCTATCTTCACACCTGTAAACTGAGACAAGGTCACACACCTGGTTGGTCCCTGAGGTCAGAAGTAGAAATGAGGGGCTGCATTGTCCTCATTACTAGGCAGCACAATCCCAAGTATAAGCCATTCTTGAATCTCTGTTGCAGTAAGTAGTAGCTGTGGTTTCTCTAGATAAGTAAGGAATCTACTCTTTCTTGCTCTGAGTAAGATATATGCCTGTATAAGATATTGGCATGAAATAAATAAATGTGGAAGAACAAATCCATTTCTCTAACACACCTAGAACAGACATCAACTGCAAAATGTTGTGTTGTGTAGTAGTTGTGCAAAGCACAGTAACTATAACACTGAGAAAAGCAGATCTAATGAGATTCTGTGCTTATTTGTTCTTTGGCATTACATGAAATATAGTGCATACTTCCTCCAGGGCACAACCCAGTGTCTGTCAGAGTCACTGGAAAGACTTCCACTTATTTTAATGGGGAACAGACCCTGAATGAAACAGGGAATATGTTGATTTATGATATTTTAAAAGGAAAAACATATATATATAGGCATGGGCAAAAATAGAAGTGGTTGATATATTTCAGTCTTCTCCTTCTGACAGATATCAGTCCCAGGTGACTCAAAGTAAGGGACAACAAGTAACTTGTAATAGACAATTACAGGAGGAAAAAAAAACCAAAACACTGGAAACACAATTTTTTTTTTGCAGTGTAAATCTAGTTGGTTTACCCCCTGATGTATGAGTATTTATACCCCTTACACGTGTTTGTATTGCCAGGACTTTGCTTTTTATTATCCATATAGCTATGTAATCCTTTTAGAAGTCCTCTAAGGTATTTGCATCTTTAGCACCTTCTGCCACTGTGTTCCAGATGTCATGATGATCTGTAGGTCAACAGTAATCTAGAAAGCTAAGCTAAACCAGAATTCAAGACACAATAAAAACAAGTTGATAGCAGTTGTTCAGCAATGGGTTTTTTTATTTGTTTCTTTGGGGTTTTGGGTTTGTTTGGGGTTTTTTTTTGAGGGGAAAAGGCTGATCCTATACCTTTATCTATCAAAAACTCCCTTTGCAGCTGAAGTAGATTAAATCTCAGGACCTTAATTGCATATAAATATGGCAATATCATAGATCTCCGTCTAGTGGGAAATGTTTCTACTTGTGCCAGTTTAGGTCAGATAAATAACCAAGGCGATGCTCTTGTGTTACCTCCTCTGCACCACAGCAAGAGTCTGCAATACTTTTATATGAAAAACCAATGAATCATTTGCATGTTTTAAAGTATAACAAGCAGCAGACAACGTTTAGGAAAACACACAAGTAAGCTAGAAATTTGTCCTTTCATATGGGTTTACTACAACCATTTAGCTAACTTTTGTCTCTGTTTTCAGTGCTTCACCATACAGCAAATATGCACAACTCCTATACTAAACTACACGGGTAGCTGGAAACACTGGAAAGCAGTGTACAAAGATTTTAACCGTACAAGAGAAAAAANCACGCTTTAAGTTTTAAAAATAACTTCCCTGAAGG
Source organism: Tricholaema leucomelas (assembly GCA_013400475.1). NCBI lineage: Eukaryota > Metazoa > Chordata > Aves > Piciformes > Lybiidae > Tricholaema lacrymosa > Tricholaema leucomelas. The sequence goes on from WAAF01003023.1 coordinate 597,027, forward strand.
CATGCTGTCAAGCACAAATATAAATTGCAGACTTGCTCTTCCCTCTCTCAGTCACTGAGGGAATTTCATACACTAAATATATTAAGGCGGTGAACTGCAGCATGACCACATTTTCCACACCACGCCCTACAACCATGTAGTGAGTGTATTTCTACTAATTTTATACCCGCATCTGACCCCTGAAAATGAGCTATGCTGGCATCTCAGATAGCTTCCTTGATTTTTCATTAGTTATTTTTTTTTTTCATTTGAAGGACTTTTCATTTTCTCGGTTTGTCAGCAGGGAGGTTGTCTCTATTTTTACAGAAGTTACGAACAATTTATCCTGGAAGTCTTGATAAATAGTAAGCACTCATTCCATTACCCGTTACAACGCCAGAGCCCAAACTTGCCTCTGTCCGAAGCTCAGGCTGTTGGTACACTTAACGAAATAACGGGGAGCAAAAATCTCTCCGTGTTAGAACGCATATTGTAAAGAGCCTTCAAGAAGAGAGAGCAGCACTACCGCAGTGGTAACAGCAGCACAAACCACCCTCACGTACAAAATGCGATGTGCTCTAGAACACTGGAGGAGAAACATTTGCTGACGTTCTGAGAGTCGTTATTTATGTATTTGCTTGGCCAGCTCTGTGGTAAGTTGCGAGGGCAGAGTTATACCCTTAAATCAGCCTGCGTTAATTCCCTGGAGTTTTTGTGCCAGAAAACAATTCGTGCAGAGTACAGTGAAGAACAACTTTTGAGCTACGGTGTCAGTGGTAAGGAACACTCCGTAAAGAAAAGAATAAAGAAAATCATCAAGGTGAGGGATGACCGCTCACAAATACCTAAAAATACTTTCAAATGTTCTTTATTCTTAAGCTGTTAGCTGAGAATAAACACTTTAAAATGGTGTCTCTAAGACTATTTGCCATCAAGTGCGTGTGTCGTTTTTTAAGTAACTAACGAAGATGCTGAGATAATCGCTTACGGCAAAACTATCACTTAAATCACTTCAGATAACCACTTAAATTATGGCGAGGTGAAGTTTGGGCACTTAAAAAGCACAAAACTGCCTAGAGCGAATAGTTCCAATACTATTTGCTTCATTTAGAAGTCGCAGGTGAAGGCTGGGGGGACGCTTAAATTGGTGCTTAGACACTTCAGTAGGTCGGAGACGGCGGCTCATTAACAGCATGTTTCTTATTAACCGCATAGACACAATTGACCTTATTTTCTTCCGCAGCACACGCAGTGAGCGGGATACAAATAAGGGCGAAGCCCCCAACCTCGCCACGTCCTGGTCGTAGTGAGACACCAAGATTTTAGAGCTAACCCTTTCTGCTTTCATCCGATCGTTCCTTTCCCCTCCTTCGACCAGCATTCCATCCTCAAGTTTGCCTGCCTGCCTGCCTGCCTCCTCCAGGTTGTCGCCCGCTTCCTGGTGATTTACACCTCACCGGACGCTGAGGAGGGCTCCAGGCGGAGGCAGGAGCGCGACCCCCCCGCCAGCTCCCGACTCTAATTGCCCTGCGCTCATGGTTGACTCATTAGCCGCAAACAAGAGGAGTTGGGACGACAACACCCCCACCCCCCCGACTCAGTCACGGGTTTATTTCCTTCCTCTCCTCTTATGTTTTCTAAACGCGCAGCCCATCACTGGCGAACAGCAGCCTGCTTCCTGTCATAGAGGTAACGGGGGGCGGGCGGGGATTCACAGCGTCCTTTGAGGGGCGGGGAACACGTCGGGGTGGGGCCCGGCCGGGTATGTGGGCTCGGGGCCAGGGAAAGGCACAGGAATGACCGTGGAGGGGCGTTCTCCCCTCTGGTTGGGTGGTTCCAGGTCGGCTGCCCAGGCGGGCGGGTCGCGGAGGCCGAGGGGAGGGACTGGAAGGGGAGGGGAGCGGGCGGGACTCAGAGGCCGCGGGGACAAACAGGGAGGAGAGCGGCCGGGACGCGAAAACCGCTCCGCCCCACGCTCCGCCCGGCCGCCCAGGTGGGAACGCCTCATTGCGTCATTCGCCCCGCCTTGCCGCGGGGCAGGCCCGCTCCTGCCGCCGGCCAATAGAAGAGCGTCTCCGCCCCGTCTGGCAGGGCCGCCCTGAGCCGTCACTGTGCACCCAATCCGTAGTGGTGGGATGCGAACCGCCCTCTGTTCATTTGCATTCATCGCTGCTATTGGCTGGACGGCACAGCCAATGGGCGTTCCTTGCGGAGGCGGGGAGGACGAGGGGCGTGCTCAGAAGCAACCCGAGCCAGCGTCCACAGCCATTGGAGGATCGTTCCGGAGGCGGGGCTATTGAAATGAAGGTCCGGCACTGCCCCCCGCGCCCGCCCAGGGCGGAGCCAGGGCGATCATTTGCATGGGGGAGGGGGGGTCCCTCTTGTTTGCATATGCATGAGGGGCGGAGGACACACGCCGCCGATGTCCTGCCGTGTTTTATGGCGTCCCTCGCCCCTCCGGCTCCCCGAGCCCTTCCGCCCCGCCGTGCTAATTGGTGTGATGTGTGGTCCCGGCTCCCCCCTCTCTGCTTTCACCTTGGCTCTGTAACCCAAGCCCGCTTCCTCGCCGTTTTTAATAACGCCGAAATCTGGGCCAGATGGGAACCATTAGCGACCCTATCCCCTCTTGCTGATCTTTATAATCTTATTAGTTTAATGGGTCACGCAGTGCAGGACCTATTTCCTACGGATCAAAGGGAAAACAAACAGGGTAATATCCCACCGGGCTTCCTCCGCTGTGCCCCCACGGGTGCTGCTGCCGGGCTGGTGATGCTGCTTGAAAATTTCCTTCTTATTAACTCACATCAGCCGCCGGTTTTAGACAACTTCTGGGATGCTCCCACCCCCGGCAGCTCTCAGTTCAGTCAGCCCCTACCCGCACTGCATGGCAGCCTCTCCCGGAGCGGAGCTCCGGTGGTCTCAGACCCGCGTTGACACCGCTGTCAGCCGAGGCTGGGGTGTGTGTGTGTTTCCCGCTTCTCCCCATTTAATCGGGATCGATTTCCTGTCGAGAAACATTCTATTTTAGCAGATACACCGGCAAGATAGTGCCTGGCGTATTACCGGGGGATCGCGTTGCAGTATCCGGTGGTGGTTTTGCTGTTGTACTTCCCCCCCCAAAAAAAAAGCATAAAAGCAGCATCACATGGGACGGATGATAGGGTCATATCCGATACCCTGTGGCTTAGCCCGTCTGTTTCAGAGGCGGTGTTTTCCGCCCCGTGGCAAAACGCTTGTTTGCAATCCGGAGACCCCCTCCCGTAGCCCCTGCAATAACTTTTAGCACAATCAATTAGATGTACGCGCACTGTGGTCCATTACTGAGGAGTGTTGTGTGACGGCTCCTGTCAAAGGTTACTGGCCTTCATGCAGCCGCATAAAGCGTGTGTCTAGAAGGTAAATATTTTGACTTATTAAAGGACCTGGAAGCTGTGGGTTACAGTAGGGAATCAAACCTGGGCGCCCCCAGGCAGCCAGGCGCGGAGTTCCCCCTTCTCCATCCCCTCCCCCTCACGCCGTCTTAGCTCCTCGCACCCTGCGCGGCCGTACCTGGCAATCGGCACCGGCACCGACCCCGCAGACTGGCTCCAGGGGGGTCCCGCGGAGCCGAAACTCAAACAAACTTAACTACATTTCTTGCTGTATAAAACACGTAAATGTACAGGCATATAACATATATACATATGCATAAAACATTTACCTATAAAATAGATACGAATTAGATTTGTATGCAAAGCCTAAGGAAAGCTAAGCCTGTGGACAGAAAGCTCCTAAATCCCACCAGTGTCCTTTCTCGGATTTGGTGCAAACCTCTACACAAAGCGGAGCAGTAGTGTGACCAAACAGGTAATGAAACAATTTAATGACCTCGCAAATCTCAGAGATTTTATTTTCCAAACTTCTAAAGAGCTTTCAAAGAAACTCTTAGTTGAGGGACTTCTATTTCACATAGAAATTCCATTATTTCCAGTTGGGTAGTCTGGTTTACAAAATATTTAAGACATAACTCCTCCCTTCCCTACACTTGCTAGAATATTAGAGATTATATATTGTCCTCCCAGATCGGAAACCAGATCTCAGTGTGTGTGCACACAAACACAGAGGTACGTGTTGTATCAGTATGTGTTAATGAGTCCATGTGTATGTCTCCTTTAATACTGCCTACCCTGGTTACCTAGTAAATTGAAAACTGGACGGTGAGCATAGCCATATGCACATAAACCACACACATACACAGAGTAGGATTTATTTTATTAGACACTATTAAAACACAAGCCCATAAAAATCTACTTCTATTTAAGTTTTATGATAGCCTGCACTTTAAGTGTGCCTGCTTGTGCGTGCAAAAGGAGATGTGAACATATGATTGCATCAGTACACTAAGTTCTCTCGCTCGCTCTCTTTTTTGGTACGTATTACGAAATACACATAACAAGAATTGCTACAAAACGACGGAATAAAATCTATAGTGAATGTAGTTATCTACTTAAGGGCCACTTTAGAGAGCACAGACCTTGCTTTCCTGTCTTCATTACATGGACTATGCCAAGTTCTCTTTCTGTGGGAGTTTTTTCCACTATATTTATGCCTGGAAACAGATGTGTACTTTATTTCAGGCAAGCTTTCTCACTTTCGTGGGTTTTTTTTTCTTGTTTCGTTTTGGTTTTTTTCCCCCATACCTGCTAATTTCCCGAGTTTATTCGTGCCATAGACAATAAAGCCATAAAGCTGACTGCAGAAATTTGTTTGCCGTAACGATGTGTTATTTGAGCCTCGACTTTCGGGACTCTGACACTTGGCCAGATCAAAGAGCCTCCTTAAAAACACCGTGTGATTCGGAGCCGATGTTTGCGTGTGCAGCGAACGGCGAGACAGCCCCGGACGGAAACCGGCGATGGGAGAGCCCAGAGGCACCTCCATTGATCCCGTCTGACAGCCCAGACCCCCCCACCGGGTGGGGCTCTCGGGGCTGCCGCGCCTCTTCGCCCCAGTGCCGATCCCAGAACGGCTTCACGTCCTAGGCTGGAGAGAGCCGGGTTTAGGGGAACTTTTCCCATTCCCCGGCGCCAAATTCGCCGCCTGGTTTTGAGTGTGTGGCCCTTCGTATTTCCTGTACCTCGACGCGGTTTTAGAGCGGCACGTCTAATTACCCGGTATTGGTTTTACTACCAGATATCGACTCCTGAAAAGTAGATTTAAATTACGTGTTAGAGACGTGATACTATGAAGCGGCAGAAAACAGAATCCCTCCTCAAACACATTTATACGCAAAGGCTGCAAAGATCACAGGCTTCAGGTTTTGCCTTCGGTGTAAAGGTTGTTTAAAGGCACGGGAAGTCATCTGATAAGCCTTCAAGTTGTACTTCATAATCTTTACTGCTTTATGGAGCTTTCCAAATCTTTAACACGCTGTAACCTCTTCAAGACAGACTGTCAGACAACATTTCGGTGTTAGGTTTACTTAGTGCAATTCTTGCTAGGAAGTGAATTTTCACGGTGCCCGTATTACTGCCGGACACTCCTCCAACCGCACCCCTCCCCCGGCCCTCGCCCCGCGGAGCTGTCGCCTGTAAAGATTTATTAAGCCTGTTGATTTATAATCCTTCCCGCACGGAGCGGGATCCTTCCTATGACCGCCTGCGTGGTCTCTGAGGCTGCCAATGGTAAAGGGAGCTTTCGGTGCATATTCCTCCGATTAGCTTTTTCCTGGAGGGGAGGGACGTTATGATTTATTACCGTGCTCAACCATTTAGAAAGCCAAATTAACCCCAGAATGCCTTCATCCCTTTTGAAGTTCACGGTTTGTTTTCCTTACTGTACAGAGCGGGGATCAAAGCCGTGAAACGCCCTCTTGTGTTTACTTTATTTGCTAGGGAAAAAAAAAAAAAAAAGGAAAAAAAGAAGAAAATGAGCAATTAAAGCATTAGCTCGCCGCCGCAACTCAACACCTGGCGACAGTCACGGTCCTGGCGCTGGCGCAGGGGCACCACAGCTCCGGCCCTAGGTACCACTCCATCCGTGATGAAACGTCCCCCAGCACCTCCTGGGGCCTGCTCCGGCCTTTATTTCTGCAGATAAAGGCTCAGGAGAGTCTGGACGCACTTGAAAGTGGGGGGATTTTAAAGTTGTGGGTTCCCCCCCCCCTTTTTATTTCTTTCCCCCAAACACGCATAGGAAGCTCTCAGCTGAGCCCACTGCGTTGTACCCCATCGCCGGGGTTCGGCGTGTCAGACAGCGCGGCTGCAGAAACCGTTTCACTGCGCCTTCCCTGCGGAGAGGGCGCCGCCGCTTCCGCTCTCACAAATGCCGGAGCGCTTCTGCATGGGGCGGGTGGACCGCCGAGCGCACGGGGCCAGCAGGACCCCTTCCGTGTCCTGCTGTCCGTGTACCTCTGTGCCCATCTCCCCCGGCCCCTCTAGGACCCCTGGTAGCATTTTTGGCTCCGTCTCTTGGTCGCTTTCCACGACGCGTAAATCAACAGCCCCGCGATCTTTCAGCCCCGCCGCTGATTGGTGCTCGGAGACGGTGACATCACGACCGGGGATAACGGACAGCGCCCGGCGATGACGTATGGCGTCTCGCCAGCGCCGAGGCGCCGGAGCACAGCGCAGTCGCGGGAGGTGGTTGCATCGCGGGCATCAGGGGCGGGGGTAGACTCGGAATTCGCTCGCCCTAGCTCGCTGGTTTTTCGCGTGTGCAACTGAAGGGCTACGGGCTGTGCTCGCTCTCGCGTCACTTTTCCCGCTGCAGAAGCCGCGCTCGGCACTGCCCCGTACGGAGGAGCTGTGTCTCTTCCTTGTGTTCACCCAGCGAAGAGACGCCGGAGCGCGGCGGGGCAGGTCTCACCGCCTCCTGCTCACATCCCGCGGGGAAACGAGGGACACTGCTATACAAGGGGACCGGCCGCAGCTGGAGAGAGGAGTGCGTGCATGCAACGGCATTGCCACTTCCTCCTGCAGCTGAGGAAGCCGAACAAACGTGTGTAGTCACCACATAATAGTACACGCACACGCATGGGTACGTCAGGGCTAAATTAATCTATTTTTACACATGCAGCCCGTGACTTAGCACAGTCACGCGTGCGAATAGAGAGCTGACGCTCGCCAGAGCAACGCTCACGGCTAGGGAAGCGATAACGAGCGACATCGTTACTACATGCATTTACTCCCTACGATCGGTAAACGCTGCTGCCTTTCTTCCCCACGCCCAGCTCCACAGCAAGAGAGCAGCGCCACTTGATCCTATGCTGCGCGCCCGATATGCAAATATCGCATGATTGACATCCCTGCAGGCAGCCAATGGGGGAGCGATCGGCGAGCCATTGGCCGGCGTGTCCGTGACGTCCAAGGTGACGCGATGAGAACGCCAACCAATCCGCTCTGCTTATGTAAATCGAGAGGGCGCGGGGGTGTGTAGAGGGGGGTGAGTGGGCTGTCTGACTGCGGGCGCCGCCACGTGGCCGAACGGGAGTTTGCAGCAGCCCCGGGCGCCCAGGCCACGGGCTGGCGGGCGCGGCAGGGACGGGAGATGGCTCTGCAGCGCGGCTTTGCTCCCATGTTTTCGTCTTGGGGTTCTCTCAAGCTGCTGGGCAAGCTGAAAATATGCATGGCTCGCAGCGGCCACTCGCGAAGTGGGGAGACCAGACGGGTGGCGATTGCGCCATTTAGCTTTGTATTTTTTGAATTTGCGCACTTATCTTAACGTCCGCAAACTTCACATAGGTACCAAAGCCCGTGGGCTTCACTGTCCTCCCGGCCCCGAATTTTGCACACAACAAATCTCTATTTCTTGGCCAGGGGAAGCGGGAAGCGGCGTTTTATTAAAGTTAATTAAACAAAGAATGCCATCTCCGGAGCGGCGTTGCTGTCTTGCCTGGAAAGGAACAGGGCGAGTGCTTCAGGGGGTTATTTCAGCGATAGCTGCAGAGCAGCTCTCCCGGCTCAAGCCGAGCATGGTACCAGAACGGCTTTTGGTGCTGGCCGGGGCTGATTCAGACGGCGGCAAGCTCCACGTAGGGGGCTGCAGGATTGGGAGCGCTGTCACACGCCGGACAGGCAAACGTGTAACCACCGGGCACGCTCGGATCGAGGCCGCCTCCCGTTAGTTCCCTTGCCGTGCAGACGGTGAGCTCTGGTTCCCAGCTCTCCCCCATCCCTCCGAGGTAGACAACCCAAAGCGGCAGCCCGGTGCGGCCGGCGGTTATCGAAGAGGTTCGGGTGTGGTCAAGGTCTGCGTGGCTGGGCCACATGCAAGTACACACGGGTACGGGTTTGTATTTTATGCGTGCCGTTTTACATGTCAAAAAGAAAAGCTATCCTCTAAGGAACGTCCCAAGATGATGGGCTCACTTGAGCTGCTTCTTGTTCTCAAGACTTGGGACTGCCCCGAAGCCCTGTCCCCCAGACCCGTGGCTGCTTGCTGTGCTACCACCAGCGCTCATAGCCACTGCTCCTTTTGGATTCTGCCCCTCTTCTCATCCTGCATTCACAGGGTTTAAGGATATTTTTCCTTCTGGGGAAGTTGCAGCCACTTTTTTTGGGTGTTTAACTTTGTTCAAGCTGATGAGGCACTCTGAGCATGTAGTTTGCAATTTAGGCAACTTTTAACTTCTCAAAGAACCATAATGCTACACCTCTGCCTGGTGTGGCAATAGTGCACAAGGGTATGGTGGTGGTCCGTGTCCCTGTGTGCCTATTGGACCTGAACTGTGATGAATTACAAGGGATCATGTATGTGGAAAAAGCACTTGAATTCAGTGCTCGACGTAAAAACAGTCCTGTGAAAGAATAAATGTGTTTGTATGTAGCAAGGAGTGATCTCCCCCCTTCCCCTCCTGCTTTGTTCTTTGGAGAGGAATTCTGGTTTTGTGACTTGGAAAATAAAAATCAATGCAATTTTTGTGGTAATCTGCAGCAGTTTATCCTGCAGAGACCCAACATACGAAAAACGTTTTCTAAGAGAAGAGAGAAAAGCGACTACTGCAACCACTGCCAGCAATATCACGAATGTGGCTGGCTGCATTGTGTGGGTGAGCGAGGGGCTGCGTGTGTGTGCACATGTGTGTGTGCTGGAGAGGTTAATGGGGGGACAAAGAAGCTGTGGGCATTGGGGAAGAAGCGATTCCTGAGAGCCCATGTGGAGTTGTTCCTCCTCCCCTTTAAAATTCTAAGTAGACATTCCAAGAAGGAGGAAACAATCCTGATTTGTTTTCATTCGAGGTTGTAAAGCAAGACCCAAACAGAGTTAGAAATATAAACCAACTGAAAGATCTCCCAGCTGTTTAGCTGCTGCTTCTAAACAAGCCTGATCTCCATTTCTCTCTCTCCCTTCCCAGATCTCCCTGGCTTGTGGTTTCTCTCTAAATAAGGAGGGTTTCCTGGAGAATAAGTCTCTGGAATTCACTCTCTCAAGAAATGACTGCATACTTTGGTGAGAAGTGAAAAGGGCCTTGAGTCGGGGATGGAGCAGGGAAATAGAGATGGCTCCACAGTAGAAGGGAGATATCTGCTATGGTAACAAGGAGAAACAAATGCTGTGCTTCAGCGCACAAGCCTGATTACCCAAAGGGCTTGGAAGGGATCCCCTTTCCCATCCCTGAATAATCAGAAATAACTGACCCTGTGCAAAACTGGTATCCCCTCCTCTGTTTTCCTGGTCACTCCCTGGGAGTGCAGCAAGAGTGGAGCAGACCCTGTGGTGAAATGCATGTGGTCCCTGATGAGCTTCATAGGGTCACTGCTAAATCCTGGCCCCTGGCCTTCCCAGTCGTTTTCGTCCCTCCTTTTACTGTTCCTCTGCCCCCAGGCTTTTCCCAGCCCTTCTCCAGTATCCTACTCCATTTCTGGCCTGCTGTTCCACAACTGTTTCTTTGCCTTTTTTTCTTTTTAATTGGACCACTTTGCACCCTCAGGGTTTTGAATACTGAACTTGTGGTTTCCTTGTCTGTTTTGTTTTCGTACAAAGAGTTGTGACTTTAAACTGTTTTCATCACATAGTTCGTTTGTTTCTATAGCAGAGGCTATCTGCTTACAATGGTGAAACACTGAAATCCTCTCTCAGCCGTGAAGTTAAGGCCCTGCACAAGAATGCTAGCCAGAAAACTGCCAGATTCATGCCGGAGGCAGCAGAGCAGGACAAAGTACAGCTTGGCATCTTTCCCACAGTGTCACATCTGCAGATTTGACAAGGGAAAGTGATTCTCTGGGGGCTGGGGGTGTCTCTAAAACTAACAACAACAACAACAAATAAAACAGAACAAAACAAACAAAAAGAGTTTTGAAAAATGTTTGCACATCTCGAGTTGCAAATGTTGCTGTGACCCAGATGATTTCCTTCCATACAGGAGATGTATTTGGCTTTGTTTGGGCATGTGTGTGTCTCTCATCTGTTACCTTTTTGTCCTTGGTTAGAGAACATTAGGCAGTGTCATTAAGTACTGTCCCCAGATTTTATGGGGGATATCCCTAATGGTATGAAAAATGCAGAGGCAGTTTGTGGTAGGGGGGAGTTTCTTGTTGAGAGACACATGATGCCCTAAAGAGGTACATATTTACACACAGACATCTGTATACATACCTGTGTGAATGTGTGTGTGTATACATTTATATATATATGTATATACATGTATATATGTGTGTGTATATATATGTATGTATATATATATGTGTGTGTGTATACCAAAATATAAAATAAATGTCAATCTCTGCACACACAGAGACATGCCATGCACACACAGATGTGCACGGATGCACATCATGCACAGAATCATGTTGTGCACACACATGTGCACCCGTGATGCACACATGCACACATCATGCGTATGTTCTGGACACACACATGCACAGATGGACTTAATGCACTGGCGTGTCACGCACACGTGCACACACACACGCACAAATAAATGCCGTGCACACACACACACACACACACACTATGCAGACACACAAATCATGCACCCACACAAATCATGCACACATGTGCACACACGACACACCCGTGATGCACACACACATCGTACACACATGCCATGCGCATGTACGTCATGCACATGCACACACAGTCGTGCACACACACACACACATGTCCACGCAAACACATTCACACTTAACACGCACATACCGCGGCCGCCTGCAGGCGTTTCCTCAGTGCGTCCGCCAGGGGGCAGCAAACACCACGGGCCGGGGCCAGCGGGCGCAGTACGGGCGAGTGCGGGCGGCTGTGCTGCCTCCGCGGTGCGGCCCTCTCGGCAGCAGCCGTCGGGGGCCCCAGCGTCCGCTTTCAATAGCTTTCGTCCTATGAGCAGGCCTGCTGGCCGGTTTTGCGATGAAACAATGGATTTCTTGGCTACAATGGGAAAGGAGTGAAAGTTTTGAGTCAGTTAAATTGTCGTGAATACTTGCAGTATTTCCATATCAATGGAAAAATTATTTCAGCCTTAGGAGGGGAACTAATACTTCTAAATGTATTTTGTGAATGACTGAAAAGTTAAAAAATGCTAGAATAAATATTTGAAATGACTCTAGCTGTCTTGGGAAGCTTTTCACGTGATGTCCCTTGCAGAAGACAGTAAGACAGTGCTGGCAAAGTTGTGGGCTCCCTTACTGGCATCTAGATGCAGAAGTAGCTATGGAAATCTTACAAACCCTTGGGAAAACACAGGGCTTTGATTCAGAAGAGAACTTTTAAACACAAAACCGGGCAATGGAGGCACAAACTGGAGGTGGATACAAAGCAGAGTATCTTTTCTGTAGGTTTTCCATCCACTTTGTCCAGCTTGATGTTTCCCTGAATTCTCTACAGCATCACTTGTGCAATGGAGTTTTGGGGCCCCCAGATGCTGCAAAAGGCAATTTGGCAGAGTTGCTTTCTGCTGGCACTTGCATCAGCAACGGCTGAGATGCTTGTTCGTTGGAGGCTACCACCAGATAATTTATTCAACCAACTGCAAAGCTGTGACAAGCTCAGATAGTCAGCCTAAGAAAATTCACTGGGAAAAAATAAATGTTCAGAGTCATTTCAGCAGAAAGTTGCATGCCAGAGCAGGTGAAAGAGACCAGATTAAATTTGTCAGTGATTTCACAGTGCTCTTGCTAAACAGTAGCTCACTAAGCGCTCAAAAACCCAATCGGTGGGAATTTAAATAGTTTATTTTAGCACTGTACAAAATAAAAGTGTTTCGATGGGAATGCTGTGCTGGAGAAGGTAGGCACATTCCCAACATTACACTCTGGGGTCCGAGTGATCACGGAGCTCAGCGGACTCTCTGAATATGTATGGAGTCCATAAGCTGTGGCTGAAGGTCCTGATCCCTCTGAATCTGCAGTAGCCGCCGGTGACATGGTAACCGCAGTTCCTGTCATGTCCGTGATCGGCAGATAAAAGGCCATTGAGCAGGGATGCTTGGAGCTCAATAGGAGCACCGCAGCAGTTTCAGAAGCAGAGTCTCTATACATGACATCCAAGACAGATTCTTTTTTCTCTTTTTCAGAACAAAGAAACAAATGAAACAGGAAATACTCAGTGAAGAAGCTCACATGCTTTCTCCTCTTCCTCCTCCTCCTCCTCCTTCTCCTCCTCCTCCTCCTCCTCCTCCTCCAGGCCACCATGCATTGCTGTGTGGGTACAGAGGGATCATGCCAAGCCTCGCTGTGAGACTGCAGCGAAGTGGGTGATAATGCAGATGATGTGAGGCATGGGCAAAGAAAGGCCTCTGCTGCAGACGTGCCCTGGCCACATTTCAAGTGCAGTTGATAAGCAGTTTTGGTTGTTTGTGATGTGATCTTTCCAAAGGATAACATACTTTAGTTAGGACATTGCAAGCCTCATTCTTCACCAACAAGATAAAGTGACTATTTTGACATTTTGCCTGTGCTGTCATCTACATGCACAAAATATGATCCTGAAAAGCAGACATTCAGTGTTTCATTACCCAGAAGAATGACCCAGGCTCCCGTGAAGGTGTGCCCAGTGTGCCTAAGTAGGTGTGTGCATGATCATATTCCCAAAGGATTTTTTCCTGACATCACCAGTTATTACTTGTACTTCAGGAGGCACCATGATACAGCAGTTGAGCAAAGATTCCTATCAGTATTCCTAGAAATACTCGTGGGAATTTCGGGCTGTAAGTTCTGATCATGTTGCCTGTAGCTTAGTTGTTTCAGGCCAAACTTTGACTATGTGAATGAAGTCAAGGGAATGGTGCTGACTTAGCCCATGTGGGAAATCAGTCGCACTGTGCTCTTTATCTGTTCACCAGCAGAGAGCATGGAAGCTTATGTACAGTGATCTGGGTAGTTTCTGGGTAAACTCTGGAAGAAAACCCTTTATCTATTTTTTTTGTTAATGTGGACCTGTTGCTATGGTTTTTCCTAGATATTAAATGGAAATTGAGAGCAAGAGACAGATCCTTATTTTTGAAGATGGGAAGCTGCTCTCCTCATGACCAGCTGTGAGATTGTAAACAAATTCATTTGGTGTAGAGCCTGTTGAGTTGCAGGTACATGGAAATAAATGCTGTGGTTGAAGCAAAAGCTTTGAGCTGCAGGAGGGGGGAGCAGAAGGGGAAAAAAAAAAGGTGCATTGAGAGATTTTGTTTTGGAAAAGAAAGAGAGCAAAAAAGAAACCAAGAAGTTTTCTTTTGTATGAGTCTGGACTTCAGAAACGAATGTTCCTGGACATGTCAGAACCATCTGTACAGGCTTAGGTATTTGGAGGAGATACTAAGTATGGAAAACATCTTGCAGATGCTGCTGAGAGCAGGATACTGCAAACTAAGAACTTTATTCCCATGATCTGCAATGTTATCTTGGCAATGAAAACTTGGTGGCCCAAAGGTGAGAATCTTGCAAGCCTCGTGGATGCCTTTCTGCGGGTGGTCCGTAAAAATGTGTCTTTGTTTCACGTCTTTATGTCCATTTAGGTCCCACCAGTGATATCAGATGCCATGAGATTTCCTCTTGCCCAACTTCTTCTGTGTGCCCATGAGCAAGAAAGAATTAGGATTCATTGATTGTTGTACCTATATTACAATCTAAGGAGCAACAGGAAACTTCATAGGATAGTAACAGTAATTTAGAGCACTTAAAAAATTGGCTTACGTTAAGAGCGAGAAGCATAGTCCAGGACTGTTAATGTGCCTAGGGCTAGGACATAGCATCTTTGTGGATGAGCTGAATAACTCTGCTTTCTCAGTGGTGGAGAATGGGCTCCTCCACAGGAAGAAAGTTGAGGTGCCCTGAATGAGAAGGGTCTTTCCAGTGGGTTGAGAATTTTCACCCTGGAATATATTTTCATGGATTTCTAAAAATGCTCAGGGCTGGGACAGTCCACATACAACCCAGATCTTCTCCTAGGTAAGGAACTGGTAAAGCTGTGGCATCTTTCTGCATGTGCCTTTTTTTGCTGTCTGTGATTTTTGGGCGCTTCAAAGACATGAGTCTCCTGGAACAGTGGTTATATATCTCCCATGGGAGGGCTGCAATCACCCTCTTGGGGCACCTTGCCTAGCGCAAGCTGCAGAGCCTTAGGAAGGAGGAGAGATGAGAAAGGTGCTGGGATGAAGAGCTGTGAAAAAGAAAAAAGTGATTTATGAAAGAGGTGGTTTGGAGTTTTCTCTGCCTCAGGAAGTTTAGCTGAGTGTGAATGTAACTGATGATTACCAGATAAGTAATGTCTAGTGGAATTTCACACAGATATGGGCAACATTTTCCGTGTAACTCAGCAGAGCTGCCTTTCACTGGAAAAGTAGGATTTCTTGGTTTCTTTTTCTTCACTTTCCACCCCTTCCTTCCCATGGTCTGTGGAATTAGTTTCTTGCAAATGACATCTTTCTCCTTCTTGCTTCCAGAGCTAGAGCTTCTGGAAAAGGAGGTGAAGGAGCCCATCGTGGTGTGCAGATGTCACCAGCACCCCAGGGACAGTGGGTGACTCCATCCTGTGATGTGGGTTTCCCTCTGCTGCCCTGGAAGCCGTTGCAGAATCACAGAGTGACAGGGAGCTCCGGAGATAACCTAGTCCATCCTCTTCATTGTGGCGGCTTGGGAGCAGCAGAGTGTGAAAGCATTTCAGGCAAAAAAGGCAGAGTCTCTTTAACCTGTGACTTAACCACCTTCTCCTCCCTGGCAGGTCTCTGCTTGAAGGATTTAATCTGCCCCTTGGTATTTTTTTTATTCAGACTTATCATCTTATGCATCAATCCCCTGGATTGTATTTTATTTCCTAAGTGGGCAATCTGCAGCATGGTAGGGCTTCATCATCTCTCTGACATGAGCTTTCAAGCCTAATATAGTGATATATTCAGAGGCTTCTGGGCAGAGCAGTTCTCCAAACAGGGAGGTGGTTTAAAGAAAGTAAACCTAAAAAGGCTTCTCCTTTCACGTTAGAACTGGCCAATTTGTGGTTTGGACACCCCCATCAGATACTGAACAGTGTATGGAAAAGGTTTGTTTGGCTTGAGTTTGACTTTCCCTCCTCTTGTAGTTTTTGGCAGGGACTTGAGCTGGGCTGGTCCCCTGCTGGCCCTGCTGGCTTGCTCTCTCCAAAGTGTTGACAGATTGTTTTTCAGCTGCACCAGGGGCTGTAGATCTCATGTCAGCTTTGAGATACATGTCTTGATAAACACAACTGCCTCCAGCGATTGGCTGTGTTCTTTCTGGAAAGGAAAACAAAAAAATGGCCTTATATAAACAGGCACAATGGTGTGAGCGGTGTAGCGTAGCGTGGCTTTGGAGGCATGGCTGAGTTTTTGCCCTGCCTGCTGCTGGGCTCTTGTTGATGGGGAAGCAGCCACTTGCTGACAGAACTTTGGCCTGGATGCTGTGGCTTGCCCAGCTGTGCTCTGTTGGCTACCTTCTGCCAGAGTAGAGGAGCTGACCAGGCCATCAGGACTGCCCTGACAGACAACATGGCCATCACACCGTTCACCATGGCTGCCCCAACCAGCCTATAACTATTAATATGATTTCTCTGGATCAGCTTCCATATAACTTGGTTCTTTATATGCCATCAATTTCAAGCACTCTCCCAAGGTGACTGTTGAGGGTACTGGTGTCATTCATAGCCTGTGGAGGTGGATGTGTATAGGTCTTGAGAAGGCAGCGTGGTAGCTGGGATTGCAGAAGCCATAGAATCATAGATNGAGACCAACCCCACCTGGCTACAGCCTCCCTTCAGGTAGCTGTAGACAGCAATGAGGTCTGCCCTGAGCCTCCTCTTCTGCAGGCTGCACACCCCCAGCTCCCTCAGCCTCTCCTCACAGGACTGTGCTCCAGGCCTCTCACCAGCTTTGTTGCTCTTCCCTGGACACATTCCAGCATCTCAACATCTCTCTTGAACTGAGGAGCCCAGAACTGGACGCAGCACTCAAGCCGTGCCCTGACCAGTGCTGTGTACAGGAGCAGAATAACCTCCCTTGTCCTACTGGCCACACTGTACCTGATACAGGCCAGGATTCCATTTGCTTTCCTGGCCACCTGGGCACACAGCTGGCTCAGTCCCCAAAAAGTGCCCTCCCTGACTTCCTCTTCCTATCTCTATTCTTCTTTGGTATTATCTGGTGGTGTGCTCTGCATCTGGAAGTTGGCTGGGAGAGGGGTCACCTCCTGATGAACGTGATTACTACGCAGCAATATTAATAATGATGTGAACCCCTGATCAAAAGTTGCCAGTCTTGGCTGTGGTGATTTTCCTTTCAGCTCTTGCACAGCCAGATCCCTGGGGTGTGGTGAAGGGAAAATGGGTTTCTATTACACTGAAGTAACAAGAATTTGGTCAGCAGTAGTCGTGATCCAGGAGGGTAAGTTCTCACATATGTCTCTTGTAAATGGGCCCATTTTTAACAGGATAAGACAAACACCAACTGGTGTTTTTAGAACTGATGCTGCAGCAGTACAATGACAGTTGCTAAACTCCCTTACCTGTTTGCTAGAAGAGTACAGAAGGGAGAGTGTCAGAAAACCAATGCAGTTCCTTCTGGCTTGTGGTTGTCACGTCCTCTTCTGCCATCTCCCACCTGATTGCTGCTGGAGGCTACCTTAGCAAAGCAACGTTTAAATTTCTGCTCAGGCACCTTTCAGGGCTGTTGAAGAACATTATAGAGCACTTTTGGTGGAGTGTAGTTTGTCATAAAACCATTCTCTAAGTGCTCCCCCACTGCAAATGCTTCTGTCAAAGACTGTTTGACAGACACTACCAGATTCAACATCTGTTTGTCAGGAAAATGCAGACTGCTTAAGCTATAGGCACTGGATAGGAAACTTGGGGGAAAAAAGTCAGTGGATTTAAGAAAATAGCAATCTAGAGCAGATGCCATTGGAATGGGCTGCCCAGGGGGGTGGTGGAGTCACCGTCCCTGGAGGTGTTCAAGAAAAGCCTGGATGAGGCACTTAGTGCCATGGTCTGGTTGACTGCATAGGGCTGGGTGCTGGGTTGGACTGGATGATCTTGGAGGTCTCTTCCAACCTGCTTGATTCTATGTTGATATTTTATCCCCCCTGGGAGGAGAAGGAAAGGAAAAACCTTCTCCCTAAATGCAGCTTAGAGAAGGAAATGGATTCCTCAGAGGAACCTTCTCTTATATTTTGAAACTCCTAAGGCTGCTGGCTGTTCCCTGGTTAGTTAGCAGGATCGACTGAGGCACAGCGACTGCAAACGCATTCCCTCCAGGGCTTTGGATGTTGAGCATAGGTGCTGGGAAGTTTTCCCTTCCCAGCTGGATATGTGTGGCAAACTTCACTTTGCAAGTGCACATTCGTAAGGTTTCCTCTGGGAGTTGTGATTTTCCTCTTTTTGAAGTGGCTGTGAAGCAGTAAGCTTCAAGGGCAGGGTGTGTTTGGAATGTACTCTTCTTTTTGTTCATTCTTCCCTTTCTTAAATCAGAGCTCGATGTAAGATACTTGAACACTTCAGTACAAGGGAGAGAAATAACACAGTGGGGGGTGAGAACAGAGTGTGGTTTGATTCTCAGTCATACTAATCATCTGCCTTACAACAGACTGCAATATGTTCGGGGGAGTGATTTATCCCTCAGCAGTGTAAGGTGACTTTAATAGGAGACTCCATCCTTTCATCCACAAGTGCTCATCCCTCGAAAATCTTTTATTCCTGTCAAATGTCTTTTTTCTTCTTACCTTCACTCACACAGACTATACTTTTGAAGCAGCAGGATCATGCATCCAGTGCCTTGTAAACGGTTGATGGCTCTGGCTGTAGGTTGGAATAGGAGTGTGTGAGAATCAAGGCAGAGAGCTGGTTGTTACCTGTTTATCAAAGGAGCAGCACTGACTTAAACAATAGTCTGGATGCAAATAAGAGGAAGGNATCTAGGTGCTCTGGAATGTGATGACTCTTCCCCTTTCCCCATCTACACACGTAGCAAGGTCACTGTGCCTTGTAGGTTTACTTCTGTAAGTGGAAAAACGTGTCAGCTCTATCCATTTATTTGTGCAGAGAGCTGGTTGTTACCTGTTCATCAAAGGAGCAGCACTGACTTCAAACAATAGTCTGGATGCAAATAAGAGGAAGGATGCGTGTCCTGGATTGGTAAATGGAGCCTCCGTGCTTGCTGTGACCTCTTCTTCCTCAGCTGATTGTGGACCGTAACGATCGCTGCCATTTGGACAGGAATAATTAATGAGGTAAGTATAGGTTAGTGGCTTGTGAGCAGCCAAGGGCAAGGCTGCCTGTCCATTTCAGCTCAGCCTAAACCATGGGGGCACTTCCTTCCTGAGTCAATAGTGATCCTGTAATGCTAACAAAAGACCCCCATTGATCATTGCCCTCTGGTAATTGCTGCCAGTGTGAGCCTGCCTCTCACAACTTGTTGACATCTCCGGGCAATTTAACTCAGCCCCTTTAAAAGGTCTCTGCAAAAGCAGCAGGCTGAGGTCTATAATGGTGTAGGCCAGGGATGGAAGGACAAATGAGATTCTTCCCCAAAGATGCTGGGGACACATGGAGTTCCAAGCCAGGCTGCTTTTGTGGTGTTACAGGTTATAGAAGGTCTTCACCTCTGTCTAAAGTACAGTTTTACTTCTGATTTACCTCACTTGGGAGATTTGTGTATGTGCATGCAGAATGCCACCTTTGGCCTGAGTCGGACCCAAATCGACGTTTTTTGAGGTGAAATTGTACCTTCCTCCAAGCTTTGAGTTTCCCATATTTAGCAGTGTCTTTATTGAAAGGTACTCTCAGGAGGTTCACTGTGGATTGACTGCTAGGCTATAGAAAACTGGTGTGAGCCTGTGGTACATACTCTTGCTTTGGCATTCGTCTTCATGGATTGCTTGTCTGTACCCTGCCTGTAGACAGATCTCCTGGGCAAGTCAGGAGATAAAGGTTTTATATTCCAGAGTCATCCTGAGGAATCAAGGCAAAGGCCACTGGAACCTTGGCTTGCAAGAACATTAGTGCGAAGTGAGGTGCTTTGGATGAAACATCCTGGGTACCAAGAAATTACCCACTGTCTTGCTTCCTTGATGCCACAGAGATGGAGCAGTGGAACGGGCTGCCCAGAGAGCTTGTGGAGCCTCCTTCTCTGGACACTTGCAAAACCTGCCTGGATGTGTTCCTGTGTGGCCTGCCCTAGGTGATCCTGCTTTGGCAGGGGGGATTGGACCTAATGATCTCTGGAGGTCCCTTCCAACCTCTGACATTCTGTGATTCTGCCCCAAATACAGTGTCCTTAAACAAAAGATAAAACCTGATGGTGGTTGGGTGTGTAGCACTATTGAAAGGGACTTACATTTGTAATGAAAAGCTGTCCAATTAGTAAGTACTGGCGCTGGAGATGTTTGGTCATGTCACCTCTCCAGCCTGTCAGGGTCTTTCTGGATGGCATCCCTGCCCTCCAGCCTGTCTGCTGCACCACACAGCCTGGTGTGGTCAGCAGACTTGCTGAGGGTGCACTCAGTGCCACTGTCCATGGCACTGACAAAGACGTTGAACAAGACATCTGTAACTGCAGCATTTATTACCTTTTTAAGCCACAGACCTCTCAACTTGCACCATTCCTCTTTCTAACTATTACTGTTCAGCTAATTGAGGCAAAAGATATGGTTTGCCCACCTGATACATTCCAAAGGAGAACTGAAGGGCAGAATATTATTTCAGGTGAAATTCACCACGGATTGCTAAAAAGAAGAAGCTAGAAAATAAATTCAATGAGAATCACCCCAGTGACTTCTACACAGAAGCAGAATGGAGAGGGATAATGTACCACAACAGCTGCTTTGTTCAGTGGCTCTGGGATGGAGTGGGGTGCCTCAGGGAAAGGTGGCCAAGGAAGAACTGGGCATCTAGTTTACACTAGAAGCTGTCACGAAGGAAGCATAGGGCCATGGCATCATTCCAGCTTAGAGGATGGAAGAATGATCACAGACAAAATCTGTTCCTTGATCAGAGGTTGGGAGCTGAATCCTTTGTGGAAACTTCACATGCCACTTTTCCTTCTAGGTTAGCAGGTAATGCAAGCAGGCCATTAGTGACTGAGGGCTGTCTTGCATCTGATGTGCAGGTCTGATGCTCCAGCAACACCAGATGACACTTTAGCCTTTACAATATGGTTGAATCGATAAATGCAGACCTTGCTTATTAAACGCAGCTGACACTGTCTTGCCAAGGACTCATGTAAAACAGGCTGGGGTAATACTGCGGTTCCGTAATGACAGCTTATATTAAAAGAGAAGCATAAGGCTGAAGCTTTACCACAGGATATTGGTTTCCTGCAGATTTTAGTAGGGCAAGATCAGTGTCTCGTTTTGCCAGTATGGACAAAGAAAGTAACACAGCATGTGCTACGTGGAGGTACTCTGAAGGACCCTGGAAACCCAAGGGCTATTTTCAGATGTCGGAAGTCTTGTAGCAGTGTTGGGCATGTATGCCCCCCTGCCAAGGCCAGTATTTGCCATTCCCTCTCTCTCACACTAATGCCTAGTGAACTGGTAGCCATCTGTTTGCTAGATGTAGTCCTTTCAAGTTGCATTTAGAGGATGGCTTGTTGAGGTGCCCTGCTCTGTACTAGTGGAGTGTTTCCCAGCACCCCAAAATGTGACTGCATGTGAGCCCAGCCCCATCCTTGTTATTGCTTTTCTATCCTGGCTACTGAGACTTGGCCTCTGTTAAACTCTGCTGTTCACCTGCCTGACCCACAGTCAAGATTGGTACTTTGCTGTGGTCACAGAGACCAGGGTGGACAGACTGAGCACCCAGATCTTAAGAGGAGGCTGGTTGAGGCACTTAGTGCCATGGTTTAGTTAACTAGAAGGGTTAAGTGATGGGTTGGACTCGGTGATCCTAGAGGTCTTTTCCAACCTGGCTAATTCTGTGATTTTGTGATTCTGTGATCTCAGCCAGGCCCTCAAAGCTGTGGCTGGTCTGTGAAGCATGTTACAGTGGTCCTCTGTAGTAAGTTGTGCACTGATGGGGCTGTGGCACATCATCGTATCAGCCCTCTGAAAACTGCTTGGTGCGTGGGAATCATGAAGTGGATTCATTAGTGAAGAGCTAGACACTTTCTTTTCAAATGACACTCAAAAGCAAACATCAGTCATGTACAGACCATCTTGGTCAGGTTTTCAAATAGCTGATTCCCAGGTCCAGGAAAGGTTCTGCTGTGTCTGCCTAGCTCCTCATGGCTGTCTGTCACACTGCTCAAAATGGCATACCTGAGAGCTTGTAAACCACAGGGGCATTCCCCACCCCCTCACCCCCCAGTTATGTATCCACTGAGAAAAATGACATCTCTAACTTTCTATGTCTTGCCCTGGAGTTTCTCCCTAGAGGATTTTCTCAACCTTGCCTGACTCCTGTCTTTCTCCCCACCTCACTGCCTCAGTGGTGGCACCACAAGGGTTACTAACAAAACTTTCTGTTGGAAAGACTTTTTCAGCGGTGGAGCAGATACAGACACAAACAGGCACTAGAGTCATTCTCCTGGCTCCTAGTTTCCTAAATACCTTCAACTTTGAGCCAGTGCATTGTGTTACAAAGTGACTCATCCACCTCATGCAACACATCTTTCCAAACCAGAAATCCCTCCTCAAACTGTCTCAGGAATTCTCACCTCCTCCCCAGTCCTGTGGGTTATTGCAGAGCTGATTTACTTTGCAGTGGAAATGTTTGCAGATGTGCAGGTGTTTCAAAAGGACCTGAAGCCAAAGACAGAGCTCTGATACTGACTGGCATTTTCTGACTCTGCTCATGTACCCTGTGATTCAATTCCAGTCCTGCATTGGCTCTGAGGCCATGGACCTGATAGGCACTGAACATTAGCCTCGTTGAATAGAATACTAACCTCCACCATGGGGGCTGCACAACCTTGTTCTGGAGAAGAGCAATCACGTCCTTGCATGAAGCTCCTGAGGAGGAATGGATACTGGGAGAAAAGAGAGGAAGGAAGCACTGAAAACCAACCAGCTGCCCAGGGCCTCCAGCACTGCAGTGCTGCTACTGTCCCCAATGTGACATCCTTCAGAAAGTCTTCAGAGTATTAATGGATAGTTATTTGCCTTTCTTTTCTCGCTCTCCATTTAGCCCTGGCTGAAAAGGTTTGTTTGGATTTTTTTCCCCCACTCTTTGCCCTTACAGCCTCACAATTGGATCCAGTCCTCAAATTCTCTGTGAAATCCCCTCCTACACCTGACTCTGAAAAGGGAAGGCAAAAGCCCTTCTATATCCAGTGGCTGAAAAGCAAACACTCATCTGGTGAGGCCATACCTTGAGTATTGTCTTCAGTTTTGGGTCCTGCCATGTTAGAGAGATGTCAACGTTCTGGAGTACGTCCAGAGAAGGGCAATAAAGCTGGTGAAGGGTCCTGAGAATAAATCTTATGTGAAGCAGCTGAGGAAGCTGGAGTTGTTTAGTCTGAAGGAAAAGAGAGTGAAGTGAAACTTCAGTGTTCTCTATAACTACCTGAAAAGAGGTTATAGAAAGGTGGGAGTTGGTCTCTTCTCACAAGTCACAACTGATAGGAAAAGAGGCAATGACATCAAGATATTCCAGGGGAGGTTTAGGTTAGACAATAGGAAAAAAAATTCTTGACAGGCTGGAGAGTTGGGTCCGTGCCAACCTCACAAGGTTGATTCTATGATTTTACTTTTGGCTATTGTTTTTGGTCTCTGACTGATGCAAGTTTGCTACATAGCTTGATAAGAATTATTTATTTTTAGGTCTTCTCTGTGGACAGAATTGCTGTTGCCAAATCCACAGTCATAGAATCATAGAATTAACCAGGTTGGAAGAGACCTCCAAGGTCATCCAGTCCAACTGAGCACCCAGCCCTATCCAGTCAACCAGACCATGTCACTAAGTGCCTCATCCAGTCTTTTCTTGAACACCTCCATGGATGGCGACTCCACCACCTCCCTGGGCAGCCCATTCCAATGCCAATCACTTTCTCTGGCAACAACTTCCTCCTAACATCCAGCCTGTAGGAACCTGCAGTGAAGTCCAGGAATCTCTTGACACTTTTGCATCTCAGGGCAAGAGAAGGCAGGCTGGGGACTTGGCTACTGGGAGCAGAGATAACACAATGCAGAGATAACCAAGTCAGTAATACTAAAAGATAGGAGATTTGATTCTCCCTGATGAATTCAGATATCCTTATGCTCTGGATCAACATTTCCTCATCGTAATGAGAGCTATAAATACATGGAAAGTTCAAATATTTTCCTGATATTTTGCATTACTTCATTCACAGATAGTTTTTTCCAAATAGTAAAAGGAAAGATGACTTCTAAAATGTCACACTGTCTGATGGCTATTTTAAAAGTAAGCTAGCTGGTTCTCTTGGGAGGCTGGCTTTCTTGATCTTAGCATGAACCTCATCGAGGGCTTTGGTTGCTACCAGCAGACTAACATTTCCTTAGCCAAGAAACTAGACAGAGGTACTTAGTGCCATGGTCTAGTTGACTGGATAGGGCTGGGTGATAGGTTGGACTGGGTGATCTTGGAGGTCTCTTCCAACCTGCTTGATTCTAGGATTCTATGACACAGGGTAGGTATATTTCACCACCAAAAAAAGATTTTTCACAGAGCTTTCCTACAAGAATACCAGAAGAAGCATGCAAACTTCAGGAAAGGAAGGAAAAACAATACAGTCCACTCAGAAAAGACACTTTAGCCATTCTAGCAGACAAACAAGACCTACAAAGATGGCCTCTGAGGAGAAGGTGCATGATGGTGTCTGGAGCCTTGCTTAGAAAAATAAGCTTTGGCCTCTGAGTCCTTCAACTCATTTTGGTGTGATTAGGGCAGCCTGAAATGTCAAAGGTAATAGAAAAAGGAGAGGAGAAATGGCAGAGAGAAAACAGGGACAAAGGAGTGGGTCAGTTTGAGGATGGGTTTTTGTGCACATGTGTATTTTGATCAAGGGGAAGCACTCAGGAAAGATGTAGAAATACTCTTTGTGTAGACTCCATCATGGAAAATGGAAAAAATCAGTCCTTGGGCTGACTGGGAATGAAGTTCTCCCTCATTTACATATCTAGATGCTTTAGCTTACTTCTAAAAGACTAGCCTGTGAGTTTGTTAGCTGCCACAGAGTGGGTTGGGGCAAAGGCTTGTGGAGCTCAGCTTTGGCCCAGCTCCCTCCATGTCCTCCACTCCACTATTCTCTGTCCTTCTGTGCCATTGGTGATGTGTGGAATTGTGTCCAAAGTGCTGCTCAAGGTGCTGCTGCTCTGAAAGGTGGCTGAATGTGGTCAGTCTTCCAGTGTTTGTAAAGCTTTTCACCTATTGAAAGCGTGGAAGAAAGGTAGAAACCAGCAGTGATGCTGCAACATAAGAGGTCCATTAGTGAGTGCATTTCTGTACACTTCTCAAACCACTGAAGCCTAAATCTCCAGAAATGAGTGTGTGGCTTAAAAAGATCTGTAATGTGAACATCATGCAATTGATTTTCATCAAAGACAATTATCTGGGTAACAGTCTTTGGGGGATATGTTTGTTCATGGTGCTTGGTATCCAGATGGGACTGGATGTCATTAACCATCAGGGAGTATAAAAATGAAAGAACAGAATATGTGCTATTCCCAGCATGGTGGCTTTTAACCCCTTGATGAAGTGGGCCAGAATTTCCTGAGGCTTAGGAGGCAATTCTGGTGCCAGAGCTAAAGGAGACAGGGAGTTTGTTTTATTTGAGTAGGTTTCATGAGCTGATCTCTGGCATTTCACACAGATGAATTCCACTGTGTTCTCAAGTGTATAATGATTTTCTTTCTTCCCTACAAAGTTAAAGTGGAGATGTGCAATGTGCATGGGAGCTATATGTATATCCAACAAGGACAGAAGACAATTGCCTGTTGCTGGAAACTACTTAGTGTAGTTGAACATTTTGGGTTTTCTTTCACCTCTTTGTTTTTTTTTCCCCCTAGGTGTGGTTCAAAATGCTGATACATGAAAACTTTTCAAGTTTTCAGTTTAGCTGTATTAGAGCTCCCTGCATTTTTGTATTAAGCTTTGAGACTACTCAGGAAAATAGAATTGCTTATCACAGAGTCACAGAGTATCAGGGGCTGGAAGGGGCCTCAAAACCTCATCCAGTCCAACCCCTCTGCCAGTCCAGATCACACAGGAACACATCCAGGTGGGTTTTGAATATCTCCAAAGAGGGAGACTCTACAACCTGCCCTGGGCAGCCTGTTCCAGTGTTCTGTCACCCTCACATGGAAAAAAACTCCTCATCATGTTTAAATGAAACTCCCTATGCCTCAGCTTGCACCCACTGCTCCTTGTCCTGTCATTGGGCATCACCCAGCAGAGCCTGGCTCCAGCCTGCTGGCACTCACCCTGCACATATTATCACAGTCTCACAGTATCACCAAGGTTGGAAGAGACCTCACAGATCATCAAGTCCAACCCTTTACCACAGAGCTCAAGGCTAGACCATGGCACCAAGTGCCATGTCCAACCTTGCCTTGAACAGCTCCAGGGACGGCGACTCCACCACCTCCCTGGGCAGCCCATTTCAGTGTCCAATGTTCATAACCATTGATGAGGTCACCTCTCGGTCTCCTCTTCTTCAAGCTAAAGAGCCCCAGCATCCTCAGTCTCTCCTCACAAGAGAGATGTTCCATTCCCCTGATCATCTTTGTGGCTCTGTTTCTACTCCCTGTTACCATCTCCCTCCATGTTCATTTTGAATTGAGTACAGTTTCACAGAAGGGTTCACCTGGGCTCATGAGGCATGCTAAATTGCAGCAAAATGAACTTGACTTTTTGGCTCTGCAACGAAACCTGAAAGCCCAAGCATTTTCTCCTGGTTTCAGCTTTCACTGGGGCAGTTCCATGCAGCTCAAGTCCTTTGAGAAGTACCAGGCTTCTAATGAAAAGGAGGTGGAATTGCTGGTTGAGGTTTCATGAGCAGGTGTAGGGGAAAGAAAGAGTGAAATTCTGCATTACCCAGAGCTTGTGCTGACAGATGAATTAAAATGTAAATCTAGGCTAAGATTTCCAACACGAGGGCATAAAGTTAAGCTCCTGGGTTTCTCCTCAGTCTCTTAAATAAATCCTAATTTGAAGTAGTCCTCACTGCCCCAGTGCTCCCCTGTAGAAATTTAAACAGGGATTTAGGAGCATCCAGTTATAAAAGCCTTGGCTCAGTTCTCCAAATATATGCCCCTGTAAATCACAGTGTGCTTCGCAGGTTGAGAGGGGAAGGAAACGGCAGCTTTACAATTGACTGAGGTGCTGCTCTGCTGCTCAAAGTCTTTCCAAAGTGCTGTGGAAATATTCAGATCTACATTAAACCAACAGCCAGACTCAGAGTAAAACTAACCAACCAGCTAATTACGGTCACATCTTCTCTGAAGTGGGCCAAGATGATTTTACAGATCAAACCCTATGAGGAGAGGCTGAGGGAGCTGAGGGTGTGCAGTCTGGAGAAGAGGAGGCTCAGGGCAGACCTCATTGCTGTCTACAACTATCTGAAGAGAGGCTGTAGCCAGGTGAGGTTGGTCTCTTCACCCAGGCAACCAGCAACAGAATGAGGGAACGCAGTCTGAAGTTGTGCTGGGGGAGGTCTAGGCTGGATGTTAGGAGGAAGTTCTTGCCAGAGAGAGTGATTGGCATTGGAATGGGCTGCCCAGGGAGGTGGTGGAGTCACCATCCCTGGAGATGTTCAAGAAAAGCCTGGATGAAGCACTTAGTGCCATGGTCTAGTTGACTGGCTAGGGCTGGGTGCTAGGTTGGACTGGATGATCTTGGAGATCTCTTCCAACCTGGCTGATTCTATGATTCCATGATCCGAAAGAAGTTTGGGATGCCTTTGAGTTGGCTGATGAGAAGTTGACTGAGATAAATAAAGAGTATTTTTTCATATGTGGCATGGATGGCATCAGGCCCTGCCAAGTGGCTGCTCTGAGGTGGGCTTTGAGTAAAATTTTCTCATTCATTCCACTGGGGTGATTGATCTGATGTGGTTTGTTTTGGCAGGATCTGTCTGTCATGGAATGCAGAAGAGCATGGGGAGCCTCCAGCGGCTAGGGGTGAGCATGATGTTTCTTAGGAGATATTTTGTGAAGTATTTTCAGTATTCTGAGCATCAAAAACTGAGATGCCTTTTTTTTTTTTTTTAAAGAAAAGGAAATAACGTCAGGAAAATGCACAAAGAATTACTTGTCATCTGCCCTTGTGGCAATAGAATCATGATGTGACCCTTTGCAAGGGCAGAGGCTATTGTTTTAAACAGGCCCATCCCAGCCTTGTCTATAGCTTCCCCAGGATGATTATTTCAAGAACAATGGTATCCTTACTAGTTCAAGGAATACAGCGTTGCAAAAACGAGGCATCAAAACAACCCTGCCTTTTTTTTAAAGTCAGGAATGTTTTAAAATCAGGCAGTAATCACCCATTCCAGCAACAAGTTCTGGATGAAAGTTCATGGTGAGTTCTGAAAAGTCACCAAATGCTTCTCCTTGTGAGGCTGGAAAGAGCGTTGAGTATCTGTGCCATGTAATACCCTGGGCTGGGAGCACAGCTCAGTTTTAATCTGAAACAGCCTTGTGTTTGGTTGTGTGTGCCAGCTGCTGCTAGGCTGAGTTAGGCAGCGATGCAAGCCCTCCTGGGTGGCCATGGGAGGGAAAAAGCTCACTTTCTGCCCGAGGCCACAGAGAGCCTGATGGCTGGCTCAGCTGGGCAGATGCTGGAAAAGGTAGTAATCAGTAGACAGAGGGTTTGACACAAGCTTTTCAGTAGTGTGTGTAAAGGCAGCCTAAACACATCCCTGCCAGGAGAGCCAAAGCCTGAGCAGGTAGTGATGCTGTGAAAAAAAGTTTGCAAGCTGAAGTGATGTCACTCCCTGAGCCTGGAGGCTTCTCAGCTGTTCCAGGCTGGAAACCGCTTGCTCCCTGCACATGGTGGTACCTTTACAACGTTTGACTTTACAAGATGCAAAAGCTGACTCTGCTCATGGGTCATCAGCTCATATTGGCTAATAAAATCCACACTCTGCCCACAGGCACTGTTGATCAATGTGCCTCCTCGCTCATGGCTGCATAAAATGATACCATACTGTTTGGCACAGCTGTACCTAGGGGAATTACATTTAAATTCGCCCATAAAAGAACCATTACTTTACAGCAATATTAAAAGAAACCATTTATGAGTGTTAAATCTTTATTTAAATATAATCCTTGCCATGTGTTGGGTGGAAAAAAGCTGCAGCCTGCAACATAGAAAATATATACGTAGTATGTGGGGGTTTAAAAGCACTTCAGATTTCTAGATTTTTCTTGTGGGAGGGAGGTCTGTCTTGGTGGAAGAAAATCCCAGCCCTGGTTGGCCAAACTGTGCAAGAAACTGTATTTATTTGGTCATGCAGAGGCATAATTTTAGTCATATTTATGTGATTGAACTCTGGTATCTGAAGGAATTGAAATGAAGGAGCTGTTATGCCTCACCCCCAAATACCACCTGATGCAGGGCACATACCATGGCCAAACAATATGGAAGCAGCTGTGCCCCCATCTCCTGCTGTGTCTTGCTGCTCTGAGTCTTCTTGGTCTGTGTGTTCATCCTGTGGTCACCATGCTTGCCATGCTGTCCAATTTTTTCTCCAGCACTCACATAATAGAGTTTTCTGTGGAGACAACCAGTGCTCTTCTGCTAGCACTCCATGATGGGCTGTTTCAAAAATCATCTTAAGCTCTTGCAAAATTCACTTCAAGTCTCCTAGACAAGGCAAGAGCTCACAGCTCATCTTCTTTCAAAAGCACGAGCAAAACAGTCTCGAGTTGTGCTGGCAGAGGTATAAGCTGGATGTTAGGAGGAAGTTCTTGACAGAGAGAGTGATTGGCATTGGAATGGGCTGCCCAGGGAGGTGGTGGAGTCGCTGTCCCTGGAGGTGTTCAAGACAAGCCTGGATGAGGCACTCAGTGCCATGGTCTGGTTGATTGACTAGGACTGGGTGCTAGGTTGGACTGGATGATCTTGGAGATCTCTTCCAACCTGGTTGATTCTGTGATTCTATGAAAATTCATCTCAGTCTGAAATCCCACCATCAGCAGAGGCAGTGAAAGGCCTGGGGAGAACACAGCTGGAGCCCTGACATAGAGTCAGTAAATGCCACATCCCTGAGCAGAACGACCTGCCCCTGCCGTGTCCCACACTGCTCTTTCAGAAAGACACAAGCACCCACTGCTGCTGGCTTCCTCACCCTTTCCTCCCCCAGTCACTCTGCCTACAGCCTCACTAACAATTACAGCTGGCCAGTGTTTCCTTGTTAAGAGGAAGTTTTCTCTGTGGAACTTGGTTTTGATCTTCCCAGTTTTTGAGAAGTTTCAACAGTTTTGCCAAGAGAAGAAAAAACTTCAGGCAAGCGAACAGACTTCTGTGAGAAACAGAACCTTTTGCTTTTGAAAGGGAACAGCTGCTGGATTCGAAAAAGTTAGTTTTTAAGGGAAAAAAAATCTGATCTGTGTTCTCTTTCTGCTTATCACAATTTTTCACACACACACATATTTGACCATCACTTCCTATGGCGCTAAACACTACTGGAGGCGTACAGTGAGGCCTCTACCTAGGAAGGCAGAAGAGGGAAGAGCAAGAAAGCTCCTTGCAGCCTTCTCCTTTTTAAACCATTGTTTTGGGATTGTATAGAGCTCTCTGCAGAACCTGCAGTGTAAACCACAGCAGCTGCCATTTGTATTTTTCACATCTCCAGGACAAGTGGGGAGGTCTATTTCTATTGACCCAAATAAATCATCTCTCACTAATCTAATTCGTACTGAACCATTTTGAAAGGAGCTCATCCTGTTATCTATGTAAATATTGAACTAGAAATCTGTGTACAATAACAATGTCATTTTTAATTAGCAAGGCAAATCTTGACAGCATACTAACCCTATTTTCTTTATTCTGCATCCATATCTGAAGACATGTTCATACCTTAGCAGACAATATCAAAACATGGTATGAAGTATGAATAATAACTTATCCCAGATAAAACATAGGATGGGTGCAAAGAAGAAAGAAAAGTAATTTGTGTTCTGACTTTTATTCTGTAGTGATGCATTTGTTCTATACTCCTTTTCCCTGCTTTTCTTCCAGAGTTTTTCTTTGTCTTCATGGAAATGAAGAGCATAGCAGAAAGGGGAAAATTTGCTTCTCTGTGTGTATAATTATAATGGGAGCAGGACATAAACATGGATTAAACAAACAGGAGAAAATAGTAAACTATGCTTAAGCATTTGTGATGGTTTGGGTGTTACCTGCCCCCACCACTCTTGTGAAAGTCACCCAGACTAGACTCAGCTGAGCTGGAAATTAGAATGAAGCTTTATATTTACAGCTTAGCACAATACACAAGCAGGTATTTACAATCTGTACAGCTATTTATACAAGTGAAAAAGGTAATACAGAAACACAACAGCCCTCCCAGAAACCAGAGGCCCCAGGAGGGGCTCCCAACCACCCTCCCACCTCCCTTCCATCTCTCTACCTTATCCCAGACTTTGCCTGGTGTTCAAAGTGAGTTTGGAGAGTTGGCCAGGGGGGTTAGGAAGCAGATAGATTAGTTACACAGACAGCAGGTTAGAGAGAGAAGGGAGGCAGCCAGAACCAGAGAGCAACTCTGTTACCTATATTTATGTTCTTGTTCTTATACATCTCAGCAAGCCTACGAGTGCAGCAGACATCACCATTGTTTCCTTCTCCCAGCCTATAATCTAATTTGTCTCACCGAAATATCCCAGCTAGCTTCAAACTATTACAGCATTATGCAGGCTAGCACAAAGCATTTTGTAATGGAGTGTTTATAAAAGCATTTTCATCTTTTTCTAGGCTAAACTCTCATGCTGGAATAACCAACTGTTACAAAATGACTGTCAACTGGTGGCAGGCTTTGAATCAGGCTTTACATCCAGGGTGGCTCTGCAGAAATCAGTGCTAGGACTTCAGGTTAACAACGCAGTGACTGAGATCAGCATCTGATCTACAACCTTGGCTCGCATTACTCCAGGAGGAGTATATCTTCTTAAGTGCATGGCTTTTTGCTTTTGAGCCGATTTTGTGGGTTCCCTTCAGTGCTCCAGCTGCTCTTCCTTTCGCCTGTGGTTACACGGAGGTTATTCTCATCAACAAGACACAGTGGATGTGCTGAAAAGTGGCAGAGTGGAGCAGTGCTTAGAATTGCTCTTGCAAATACATCCAGTGCCTTCAGGAAGATTAATCTGAGTGAAATACCTGAAAAGCTGGAAAAGCCTCCATGTACTTCTGAATGCACATATTCATTTGGAGCTGATTGCTGTTCCTCTGGTGCCCTGTAAATCCTTGAGGAATGCAGTAGAGGTCTGGGATCTTCCGTGAAGGGATTTAGAGAGGTCATGAACAGAAAAATGGAGGATTTGTCTGACTTTTATGAATCTGACAGTTTTAATGTATTTTTTTTTATTGAGAAATTTTTAGTCATGAATATATTAATAAACCCATGCAGCTTGAGAGAATCCACAATGGACCAACCAGGCCAATTAGCTGTGGTTGTATTCAGTATTCATAAGATTTCTGCAGAAAAAGTTGGAGCAAGAGTTTTCAGATTAGAGGTTTGGTTATGAGCTCTTTTACTACTTATTTGTGCTTGGTCACACAGCCTGTCTTTGCTTCCTTGCTGGGAAGGTGGGACAAAAGATGAATAATACATTTTTTTGTGCTCATGCAGATCCAGTGGCCACAAATCTTCACAAAAAGGAGTCACACTGAGATCATAGAATGAATGAATCATAGAATCAGCCTCCAAGAGACCTCCAAGCTCATCCAGTCCAACCTAGCACCCAGCCGTAGCAAATCAACTAGACCATGGCACTAAGTGTCTCATCCAGACTTTTCCTGAACACCTCCATGGATGGTGACTCCACCACCTCCCTGGGCAGCCCATTCCAATGCCAATCACTCTCTCTGGCAAGAACTTCCTCCTAACATCCAGCCTAGACCTCCCCTGGCACAACTTGAGGCTGTGTCCCCTTGTTCTGTTGCTGGTTGCTTGGGAGAAGAGACCAACCCCACCTGGCTACAACCTCCGTTCAGGTAGTTGTAGCCAGCAATGAGGTCTGCCCTGAGCCTCCTCTTCTGCAGGCTGCACACCCCCAGCTCCCTCAGCCTCTCCTCATAGGGTTTGTGCTCCAGGCCCCTCACCAGCTTTGTCGCCCTTCTCTGGACACATTCCAGTATCTCAACGTCTCTCTTGAATTGAGGAGCCCAGTAATGCAGCTCGTATTCAAGATGCATGAATGGTTGTTTTCACTTCATGCATCCTGGGTCCTACACGAAATTAGCTCCTCAGCTTTTTGTTAGAATGGGTTAATTTCATCCTTACTAATCTGGACATGGTAGTGAGTGTGATTCAAAGATGGAGAGCAACCTAAATCACAGAATCACAGAAACATTCTGGTTGGAATAGACCCCCAGCATCATCAAGTCCAACCATTATCCCTACTCTGTGGAGTTCACCCTTAAACCATATCCTCAAGTACCACATCCAAATGACTCTGAAACACATCCATGGTTGGTGACTCCACCACCTCCCTGGGCAGCTCATTCCCATGCCTGACCAGTCTTGCTGAGAAAAAATGTTTCCTAACGTTCACTCTAAACCTACCTAGTCACAGCTTGAGGCCATTCCCTCATGTTCTGTCACTACTTACCTGGATGAAGAGACCAGCAACAGCCTTTTTACGACGTCCTTTCAGGTATCTGTAGGCAGTGATGAGTCTCCCCTCAGCCTCCTCTTCTTCAAACTAAACAGCCTCAGCTCCCTCGGTGGCTCTTCATGAGATTTATTCTCCAGGCCCCAGGCTGACTTTTAGGTTCTCAGTCTAACTGAGCTATCTGTGTAGTCAGAAGCATTCACTGAACAATGGATTAGAGATACTGTTAAGGAAAAAATATATCTGATGCTCTGAGTGAAGTGATTTCTCTTTTTTTGGTGTCAAACCAATTGCTGACACGGGTCTAAGGGCAGTCGCTCTCTGGACTGTAGATTCCATGAGTTTAATATAGATGTGCAAATAATGGTTGAGTCAAATCTTCCACTAGAACAGTACCTCTTATATTGTGTGCTTCTCACTGAAGGGTCAGTTTCCAGTCACAGCAGTGACACAAAACAGTCAGTGCTTGAATAATCAGTCTCAGAGGCAAGAAGCCTGGATTTTTTTTGACAGAGTGCATTTTGGAGTGGACAATGATGATTTGCAAATGCATTCTGCTTTTGGCAAAGCTGTCACTGAGAGACCTCAGGTACAAACCAGAATTTCTGGACAACTGTGAGAGCAAAAGAATCCAGAGCACTGAGTAATCCAGAGGGCTTTCCTGGCACCTTGGAAGTGGGGGGAGGTCCTAGACCTTAAACACTTGGAAAAGAGTGTTTCTTGATCTCTCCCATGCAAAAAGTTCCACTTCATGAAATCACTGAGGATGTCCTCAAGCAGGGCAACAAATATGATCTTGAATACTGTGTTCAGTTTTGGGCTCCCCAGTTTAAGAGGGACAGGGATCTGCTGGAGAGGGTCCAGTGGAGGGCTACGAGGATGATTAGGGGTCTGGAGGGCATGGCTTATGAGGAGAGGCTGAGGGACCCGGGGCTGTTTAGTCTGGAGAAGAGAAGATTGAAAGGGGATTTGATAAATGTTTACAAGTATCTGAGGGCTGGCCAGGAGTGGGGGGACAGGCTCTGCTCACTGCTCCCTGGGATAGGACAAGGAGCAATGGGTGTAAGTTGCAGCAAAAGAGGCTCCACCTCAACACAAGGGGGAACTTCTTTACTGTAAGGGTCACAGAGCACTGGAACAGGCTCCCCAGAGAGGTTGTGGAGTCTCTTCCTCTGGAGACTTTGAAGGCCTGTCTGGATGTGTTCCTCTGTGATCTGTGTTGGATAGTATTGTCCTGCTCTGGCAGGGGGGTTGGACTCATGATCTCCTTGGTTCCCTTCCAACCCCTAGCATCCTGTGACCCTGTGATCCTGTGATGTGAGATACTGTGATTCTGGGACAGTATCTGAACTGGTGGTCCATCATGGCTTTACGTGCAAGCATGGAAAGAAGGAGAAGAGAAGGAGTTGTCTTCTGTCCAAAGTGAATGTTTTTGAGACTCCTTAACTTTTTCAGAGGGTGAAACAATTTTTACCCATCAGCAGTAATGGAGAGTGACCCTAAAAGCAGGCCATGACTTGTAAGCTGACATGAGCTCCTGTCAACAGCATACTGCTAGAAATAAAAATGTTTATGTGAGTTCTTTCCCCTCTTGCATTGTAAGGTGCTGCATTGAGACAAGGAGCTGCTGCTTCTCTATTCTGTGCCTTTTTTTGCACTGTATTTCTGTCTACAACTACCTGAAAGGAAGTCTCTTCTCCCAGGCAATAGAACAAGGGGACACAGACTCAAGTTGTGCTGAGGGAGGTCTAGGCTGGATGTTAGAAGGAAGTTGTTGGCAGAGAGAGTGATTGGCATTGGAATGGGCTGCCCAGGGAGGTGGTGAAGTTGCTGTCCCTGGATGTGTTCAAGGAAAGCCTGGATGAGGCACTTAGTGCCAAGGCCTGCTTGATTGGCTGGGGCTGGGTGCTAGGTTGGCCTGGATGATCTTGGAGGTCTCTTCCAACCTGCTTGATTCTAAGATTCTATGATTCTATGTGTTTCAGATTACTTCTGGTTTTTCTTTAGGACAATATAGGTGCTCTGCTGCCTTTCTGGATTGGCAGACCTAACTTCTGTGAACCATTTGTCTCATGTCAGAGCTAAAAAAAAAATAGTTATTTGTTTTCTCCTGGCTCAGATATAGCTTATAGTTTATGTTTTTTTTTTTTGTCTAGGACTAAGTGAGAGAAAACATGTTGGCAGAGTTTTGTTATTCAGTGCTCTGTAAAGCTCAGGCTTTCAAGGTGTTTTTTTCTGAATTGAATATTTGAAAATGGAGTTTGACTAATGACCTTTCAGAAAAGTCAGGCCATTTGTCATCTTGAATGAGAGAATATAGCTGCTTGTAGTCAGTTTTATTTAGAGATCTGGGTGGGTTTGTTGTTTTTTTTTTGGTTCCCATCCTGCTTACAGAAACTGGACCATTTGAATCCCATTCCCTTGAGGAGGAAGCAATAAACATGCTTTTGATCACTTGCTAACATGATTGTCTTCCTGAGGTGCAGATGTTGATCTGCGTGGTACATCATCTTTGCACATGTAATTTTGTGTCTCCTCTGACAGAAGGGAATAGTCTCACTGTGCTGACCACTTCCCAGGGTGAGTCCAAGAAGGAGGGAAGATTTTACTGCACAAAATCTTCTGCCTTTCTGCAGAGACACCCCAGGCATTCTTCTTTTTGCTCTCATTGTTGCAGGTGATTTGCATAATCGTTGTTAATCACATCTGATATGCCCCACCATACATCACTTTGTATGTGGTTTGTGCTCTTGAAAGAGATGAAATAGTGGAAGCTTAGGAGGAAGTTCTTCACAGAGAGAGTGATTTGCCGTCGGAATGGGCTGCTCAGGGAGGTGGTGGAGTCGCTGTGCCTGGATGAGGCACTTAGTGCCATGGTCTAGTTGACTGGCTAGGGCTGGGTGCTAGGTTGGACTGGATCTCCGAGGTCTCTTCCAACCTGGTTGATTCGATGATCCTGTGATTCTATGATCCGAAAGAAGTTTGTGATGCCTTTTAGTTGGCTGATTCTGCGGAATATTGTTGCCCATGTGCACAACTGTGGGAGTTGTTGCACATGTATGATTTGACCTCGGATTACTGTGGTTTTGTTTTTTCAGAAGAGGGCCAGCAAGGCTTGGTATGTAGTGGATCAAGCACTAGCTTTTCTCTCCGAGTATTTTTATTAGAAATTTGAATCATGGTTCAAATCACAATGAGAGACCTAAATGAAATGAGTCTGTGTTTTCATCTGAGTCTCCCCGATGGACAATAATCCAGATCATAAAATATACCACTTAAACTTTGGCAGTCTTCTGTTCTCAGGAAGCTTTATTGCTTTGTATTACCTTAACTCAAAGATAGTCCTTCCAGGACTCAGTTCAAGCTGAGGTTATTCGAAGAACAAAGTTTGTATTTCTAACTAAAGCTGTTCTGTGGATAACTGTAAGCTCTAATAGGGTTGCAAAGTGCACTCACATACCTTTCTGCTGTATCTTAATGAAATGTAGCTGTTTGGCAGGAGTGTATGTCAGACTGTGCCCTTGCTATCTCCAACGTGGAGCCAGAAGGAGGTGAGGAGACCTCGAGAGAATTATTCTGCGAACCCTTAGAGCCAAAAGGCTTCTGACATCACCACTGATGGCTCAGATATTTTAAAGGAATTCAGCTCAATTTAGGATCAATGCATGCAAAAGGTCACAATTGACAGCCTATATTTTCTCATTCTTACACCTTCTGCTTCTTACCTATGCGTCTATAGGTCACAGTGTAGCAGAAGGGTGACCTGTGTGGCTTGTTGGCAGTGCAGCAGCCTCCAAGCTACAGGAC
The DNA here is from genome assembly GCA_013400475.1 of Tricholaema leucomelas. Taxonomy (NCBI): domain Eukaryota; kingdom Metazoa; phylum Chordata; class Aves; order Piciformes; family Lybiidae; genus Tricholaema lacrymosa; species Tricholaema leucomelas. Next base: position 633,944 of record WAAF01003023.1, read on the forward strand.
CCTCTCTGAAGCCAGGTGCATTGCAGTTATAGAATTATAGAATCATAGAATCATAAAATCATAGAATCAGTCAGGGTTGGAAGGGACCACAAGGATCATCTAGTTCCAACCCCCTGCCATAGGCAAGGACACCCTGTGCTAGATCAGGCTGGCCAGAGCCTCATCCAGCCTGGCCTTAAAACACCTCCAGGGATGGGGCAGTCATGGGAGTGTAAGTGGTTAGAGATCTTCTGGACTTGTGTGATGTAACTGGAGTCTGAGTTTAGTGCTCTGCTTCGTGTGCTGGCTGCATTTTAGGTCATGAACATGAGCCATTTTTCATGCTTTGAAAATAGAAGTGATGCCTGGCTTCAAAGGAGATGTGGTGTGGAACGTCCTGTAGCATCCCAGAGACAAATGTGCTATCTTTATAGACACCCTCCCCTATATGATTGATCTGAGGCGCAGCAGTCCTTCCAAGAGAAAAGGTGTGGATGCACTGTGTATTAATATTTGACATCTTTTCATGCACACCAGAAATAAGGGAAAGAAGGTTCATATGAATGTCATGGATTGGGGATGGATCCCATCCAGGTGAATTCCTTCTGGTTATTTTAAATGTAACAACAACTGACATGAGTAGCATTTTTTTTACCCTGAAGGTGAAACTCTTTTCAGACTGTAGCTTAAAACCATCTCTCAGTTACACGAGTGTAAATCTGTGCCAAATAACTCCGTTGAGGCCAGTGGAGTTATTTGGGATTTACACGAGTGTAATTTTGAGCAGAGCTTGACCCTTTGTGGATATAGATAGGCACTCAATTTATTGCACTATTACACCACAAGCAGGTGTGCAGAGACATCCACTGGGGAAGGAAAAATATAAGTCCCAACTACAGGTCACTTCATATCCCTTTCCTCAGGCTTGCTGTATTTCCAAATCAAAACTCACAGGCAGAACAAATCAGCTTGAACTACTGGGTAATAACCACTCAAGGCCATTTCAGCAAGGCAAACGGAGGTGTCTTTTCCTTTATTATCTTCTTTTATGCTTTATCCCTTTCCCCAGCTGCAGTCTCAATCGGAGCTCTGATGGCAGGAACTGGGTAGCAATTTTTATGCTGTGCTGTTGTGGCATCTTGCTATATAGACATGCAAGTGAATGGCCATAACTGCAGATGCATACATAGGAGGGTGTTGTGCTTGTGATGGTACCTTTGATAATCTAAAATCATTTGTATGCATGCAGTTATCTGGAAAGGTTGTGACTGAGAGAGATCCATGCAGAGCCAGAGCTGTAGAGCAGGTTTATTGCTTATCATTTGATATTGATTTGAGGTTGTGTGCTGCCACAGTGGCAGTATTTCTAGGAGCAAGTGCTTTAGGTGGAATGGTGGGGTGAATTGTAGGAAAGTAGCATATGGAGACCTATACTGGAGTTTGACCAGCATGCCAGGGTTAAAATCCCTGGGGTCAGAATCTATGTGAAATAGAGGCAGCACATCTTTAATGAGAGTAAGCGATCCAGATTCTGGTTTTATGCTTCCAGTGAAATGGTGCCATCTCCAGCACCTCATAGCCCCTTTCTTAAACCCTAGGCTTAAGTGAAAGCAAGATTTTTATGTCCTGCCTCATCATCATTCACATATTTGTCATGCCTCCTCTTCGTGCTGTATTTGTTCTCTTGCAGCTCATCCTCTCTGTCTCTCACCTCTGCATACTACGTGTCAGGAATGCTTTCCTTCCATGCAGTCCCACAGCTTCTAGGTTATTGCATTTCTGCCTTGAATAATCAATAGGCCTCACTCACCTACCAAAGTGATGCAAAACATACTTGAAAAAGACCCTCTCCATGCTTTGTTTAACCCTGAAATCTTAGCTTATGTGGCTGAGGCACACCACTGCCAAACAAATCTTTTGGATTTTCTTGGGGTAAGTCCTTTCCTTGGCTTCATACTGGTCTGCAGTTGTCACTTCTTGAGATCAGCACTCTTTGGGCCAGGGATCAAAGTTTTCATACTGGTAGATACCATCATAGCTCCCAAGGTAAGACACAACAATTGATAACTCAAAATGGAATGATTACTCCCCAGGTCAGTGCTGGAGATCAGCTTTGAAACTTTGATTGCTGACATTTGGAAGTGACTTTTTTATGCTTTCTTGCCTTGAGAGAAGAGCATCATTTACTGCAGCACCTTTTCTCTCCTGGGGCAGCTGGTGATGCTTTGTTCATGAATGCTGAGCAAAACTGGGAGACAGTTATTTGTCACAGAATCACCAAATTGCTTAGATTGAAGAAGACCTTCAAGCTCATCAAGTCCAATCATTAGTTTCACACTGACAAGTCCTTGACTAAACCAAATCCCTCAGCACAACATCTAATCACTATGAATAGCTATGGTTGGAAAGGACCACCAGCATCATCCAGTCCAGCCTTCATCCCAGCATCCTTAATCGCTACACCATAGCCTCAGGCATCACATCCACTCTTCTTTTAAAACCCTCCAGGGATGGTGACTCCACCACCTCCCTGGGCAGCCTGTTCCTGTGCCTGACCACCCACTCAATAAAGAACTTCCTCCCAATGTCCAACTTAAACCTCTCCTGACGTAACTTGAGCACATTTCCTCTTGTCCTATCATGAGTAATTTGGGAGGAGAGACCAGATCCAGCCTCACTACAACCTCCTTTTAGGTAGTTGTGGAGGGCAATAAGGTCCCCTCTCAGTCTCCTCTTCTCCAGACTAAACAACCCCAGCTCCCTCAGCTGCTCCTCATAGGTCATGTTTGCCAGACCTCTCACCAGCCTCATCACCCTTTTCTGCACCACTCCAGCACCTCAGTGTCCTCTGTGAAGCCAGAAGCCCAATGATAAGTCAAGGAATGTGGAATTTCCTTCTGAAAAAAGAAGTTATTTTTTTAAGTGATTTTCTTTTTTTGATATCTTGGAAGATTTTAGATTAAACATCACCTTTTAGGTATTAAAATCAGTGAAAAAAGGAAAACTGTTCACATCTGTATAGAAGTAGCTTAGCTATCTTTTGCCCTTAGGGGTGAAATATCCAATGCTACCCCTTCCTTGTGTCCATAAAGTAGACTACTCCAACTGTTTTGTCAGCCTAAGGAAGGAGGGCAGGAATTTGGAGGGAAGGAATTCAAAAGGAATTTGGAGGAATTCAGAAGGAAGGGAGAGAGAAATTTGGAAGGAAGGAAATTGGGAGGAATTCAGAAGGAAGAAGGGAAGGAATTCTGAAGGAAGGAATTCAGGAATTCTGGAATTCAGGAAGTATAGGCATGGAAGAATGGTGAAAGTCAGCCTTTTGAGACACATTTGTGCAAACTCTGTTTGAAAAGTGTATCTGCTTTTAAAATGTCTTTCATGGTGGCCTTCTAGCCAAGAGGGCTGAATGTCTTCGCTGGGAAGTGCTGCTTCTATGCCGTCATTCCCAGCTGAGGGGAACTGAGCTGTCACAACTTCCAACACATGAGCAGAGTGGCTTGAGGAAGTGCAAACAGGGATTGGACAAGGACTTTTAATGGCTGCTGGCAGGATCTAGCCAGTGTGACAAAACACCTAAGTTTAGAAACTGAGAGGTGTCAGGGTGTTTCATGAAAGTTCTGCTGCCCACAGAGAGAGAGGATGAACTCCTGCCTGCTTTAGGCTAAAGCAGCATATGATGCTGGTGGCTCAGGTATGTGTGTAGTCTTTTCTAGTCCAGGCTAAGGACCTTGCAAAACCATATCCCATGTCAAAGCTTACAGGTTGGCTTACTTTGGAAAACAGTTTTCTCACTACTAATGTTTGCTCCCTCAAGGGCTACCAAAAGCCATTCAGTTTTTTTTCCATGGTTCACTGGAAGAACAATGAAATGCAAAGACATTGAAGCCAGGGCACCCCATCAGAAATGCAAAGCTCTTGGGCCCCTCCACAAGCGAGTGAAAGCCAAGATCTTTAGGCAGAAGGAGGTGTGCCTCAGATTGAAACTGAAAGCTGGAAGTGTGCTCTGCTGCTGTGGCTTGCTGACACCTCCCTTGGGGCAAGAAAACATACTTGTCTGCTGTAAACATCTCTCAAGAAGCCCATTTGAAAGTAGCTTTCCAGCCCTCATCTCTTGCAGCCCAACACCTTCACCATGTGGCAAATGTGGGGTTGAAACTAACACATCAATGGCACACAGTAACTAATAGCCTCATCTGACTTCATGTGTTTGGATTACAGGTTTCAGTGCAGATTTTATTATCCTGCAATTCAAATCCCTACCCTGCCACAGTTGCCAGATTTCCAGATGCTTACAAATGATAATAAATTAGAACTACTTAATGCTAAAACTATTATGTGAAGACAGAGACCTCCAAGCTGGAACACTGTGCCGTGTGTGCTTCTATCTCGAGCTTGCTGTGGGATGCTTGCCTAAGACTTTGTTATTTCATTGTATTTATTTTGTATATTTTATATTCTTTTGTTTTGTCTTACTTTGTTTTAATGTTCTCAGAGTTGGCAAGAGACTCAGATGCTGGAGCATTTCCTTTCAGTTCTGCTTGGAGGACTTCTGAGTATAAACATTATCAGGATTACTGGGCCCATTGTGTAAGACAGGGCATTGGGACTGATTGCAGCAGGCTTCAGTAAGGGAGATGTATTCATTTTGTGTGTCTGACAGAGTTTTGCTGCAGCCATGCCTACATGTAGTGTATAAACATCTGCCCTTTTAGGAGATCTTTTTAAGTTACCCATGGGTATAGTCTTGCTTGGTGCAGCTGAAGTTGTCTAAAGAGCTCTGAAGATTTCTCTTGAAGAACATTTCAGTGAAGTTTTATATTCATAAGGGAATAATTTGCAGCAGCTCCCTTCCCCAGCCATCAGATTTGTTCAAATAAGGCTCTTCCATGTTGTCATTTTAGATCTTTGGGTACACAAGAGATACAGAGAGGGTAAAATTTGGTCTGTGTTTCAAAGGAGTTTTATCAGCACATAGTACAAATATATGCCCCTCATCACAAAGAGGGCTTTAAAGCTCTGCAAGACCTTATTGTGGCCTTCCAGTATCTGAAGGGGGCCTACAAAACAAGCTGGAGAGAGACTTTAGGATATCAGGTAGTGACAGGACTGGGGGGAATGAAGCAGAGCAGGAGATGGGTAGGTTCAAACTGGACGTGAGGAGGAAGTTGTTCAGCATGAGAGTGGTGAGAGCCTGGAATGGGTTGCCCATGGAGGTGGTTGAGGTCCCATCCTTGGAGGCGTTTAAGGCCAGGCTGGATGAAGCTGTGGCCAGCTTGCTCTGGGGTAGGGTGTTCCTGCCCTGGGCAGGGGAGTTGGAACTAGATGATCCTTGTGGTCCCTTCCAACCCTGACTGGTTTTGTGATTCTGTGATTGTAAGACAGGGAAGGGGTTAAGACATCAGCAGCTGGGAAGCAGCTGTTGGGCTGGGAGGAAGAGTGCAGAAAGGAGGCTAAGTGCAAGGCTTATGGGGTGCCTCTGAGATGTTTGGGGCTGATCCATCAGAGTGTAGCCAGCAGTGACTGCAGGTGAGTGCTGGATGGAGTGAGGGGGCTACTCACCAGGGCTGAAGTGGAAATGATGCCCAGAAGCCTAGCTCTTAAGTCTTGGCCAGTGCAGGTAAAATAGCAGACCTGAGGGAGCAGCTGGCAGGGTGTGAGGATGGCAGAGATGAAGCTTGTTCTTATGCAACACCAGTGTTTGATTTTTAGGCTTGTGAAGAGTGGTAATGCACCTATTAGTGTCATTGCCATTTCAATGCTGATGTAGAAGACATCTGGGATTTGGAAAGAAGTTATTTTCTGTTTCGTATTCTTGCATCCTGATGCATTCCCTGATCTCTCAGGAGGAACCTCCATGTTTCCAAGACAATAATTTCAAAATTTATGTGGCTCTGTCACCACCAGCAGTGACTCCTAAACTCCTTTTTAAATGATAGTGATAGTCTGAGCTGCTGTCAGGTTGCTGGATGCTGCTAAGGTTTGCAGCTCCTTGTACACAACGCTGTTGTCAGGCTTAGGACAGAGGCAACCTCTTAGCCCCTCAAAGCCTATTGGAAGCTATTTAGCAAACTGGATATAAATCCTACATGGAATGGAACCTGAGACTTTGTTGTTGCAGTTCCCTAGCAGTGTTTGGCTACCTGCAATATGTGTAAAGTGACACAAGTGGCAGGGCTGTTTCTAACAAGAGATGTGTTCTCTTGTTCTTCAGCAGGTTACTCAGGCTGGAAGGCTTTCTTTAGGTTACTTATTTCTACCTTTCCCCACTGCATTTAGCTCTACTCCTATCTGGTAAATAGGTCATGTGAGACTTGTTTTGAGAGATACTTTTCATAGTCATAGAATCATAGAATCAGCCAGGTTGGAAGAGACCTCCAAGATCATCCAGTCCAACCTAGCGCCCAGCCCTATCCAGTCAGCTAGACCATGGCACTTGAAAGCTGACTACTAAGTGTTTTGGTAACTCAGTCCCTGCTTCTGGGTGTTTGTGGACAAATCTGTTGCAGTGCCCATCCATGTATGCAGAAACTTAGGTTTCAGCCAATGTCTTCATTCCTTGCTGCTGTTCTATCCTTTCTGGGACGCTTGAGGTGTCTGCAGTGTGAGCACATAGAAGTGCACAGAGTGGTACATGGTGTGGAAAACACAAGGGTCTTCAAAGCAATGACTTCTGTAGTTTACCTACAGGTTAGGAAACAGCTGAGCCTCCAATTCCAGGGAACAGCTGCCTGATGTTTGCATTTTTCTTATGTATTTCTGTATTTTTTCAGAAACAGAGATCCTCTGAACACTATAATTATATATATTTGTTATAATATAGATATAATTATATATATTTGTTATAATATAGATATAATTATATGTATTTCTGATCTGGAGTCATCAGGTGAATCTGTTTTCTAGTGATAAGGTTCATGGAGACCAATCTGGTAAATGCCAGTCCATTTGGAAAGGCTCAGGTGAGCAGAGCTGCATGTAGCACAACCTGGGACCGTGGTGTTTCTCGTCGATAACACAGAGCATTACCTCTGAGACTTCACACAGCATTGAGTGCTGTAAGGGTTGTACTGTTTGGCCAGAAATGGATAATGCTGTGCATCTCCAAACTACAGTCTCCATTTGAGCTTCCTAATAAAATGTTTGAGTTCTGTAAAGCAGAGGAAGATTTCCAAGGAATGCAGAGAGTCTCTTCAAGCCAAGCTGGAACATTGCCATGCTGGGGCTGGTGGTGCAGGATTCAGGGGTCATAAACAGCCTTCACCTTTGGACTCCATACACATCTCATCAGCTGCAGCAAGTATGGAGTCCAGGCTTTAGCCTTGCTGTGCACAGGGGATTTGAATGCAGAGACTGAACCTGGGCTGAAGCACTATACTAAGCACTTCTCCAGTATGTAATGGTAGGAAAATGTTGCTTGTATCATTATGAAGTGTGTGTACACTTTCTGAAGGGCTTGGTTGAGAAGGGAACCAGAAGACACCAAACACATGTTTATATAAAGCTTTTCTGTGAGTTAAGAGATGTCAGATTTAAATTGTCAATGTTTATACTCCTAAACATGAGAGGAAATAGCCTTAGTTGTTTTTTTTTTTGGCAGGTCAAATGATATATCCTTCTCTGAAGGACTCTTGCAGCTCCAGAGGAAGAGCTTTTTGAAGGGACATCAGCTGGACATGGCAAGATGCTAACATGGCTGTCCAAGCTGTGCTCCTTTGGAGTAGAATTTGATGTTGCTTTCATTGTGCCACAGCTCCTTTGGCCACTGTCGATGCAGAGTAGGCAGCAGTCCATGCATTGATGCCTTCTCCTCCTGCACAGCCCTTCTTGTCCAGAGGTTTGTGTGAGCAGTGGGCTCACTCAAGGGGGAAGGGAAAGTGAATGGAGGGAAAGGAAAGGTGAAGCCAAAACATGGCAGGGACACAGGGTGCATGCCTATTGAGAAGCCACCTCGGTTAGTTTTACTGTGTCTTGTTTCATTTTTGCGCACAAATATTGTGGAAGAAAGGACTGTAGGAGTAAGAGAAGGAAAATTACCAACCCAGAGTTGAAACATTTGCTTTTTTTTTTAGGCTCTGGAGGGGAAAAAAAAAAAGTGTCAAAAAGAAGTGTCAAAAAGCAGTTATTTTTCCATGAAAATACCAAAACTTAATTAGCTCCTGTAGAAGCTTTGGTTTTGATGCAGAGTAATGAGAAAGCATGAGACATAAACCAAAAATATTTGTGAAAAGGCTATTAAAGATTTCTCTTTTCAAGAAGTGACAAATTAACTAACCAAATAATTCATTTTATTGGACAAATTGGTTAGAGATGTATGGTGTCTGGCTTACCTCCAGTACCAACAGTCCTATTAACAGCAGCCATAGAAGAGATGCCAAATTGAAAGGAGAACAGTCTGAGCCCTGAGTGACAGAAGTGGCCTTCTGCCAGGAAAGGTAAGCATGAATGCATGAGGAACATTTTCTTCTTGTTTTTGTATTTACATTTGGCATTAAGAAGTCACCTAAGGGCTGTTGACATGGGAGGTGGTATAAATCTAAACAGGTAAAGGACAGGACAGATTTTGAAAGGCATTTCCCAGCAATTCATCTTGAGCACACACCTACCAAGTTTTCTCACTCTTTGAGCGCAACACCACAACATAAATCCCTGTTCCACGTTTTTATTAGCATTTAATTAGAAATAAAATCCAAACTGTTTGCCAAACCACGATTTTTAAGGTTTCTGAGGGTAGGTTTCAGGTGGGAGGGGGATTGTTGTTTGGTTTGTAAAAGGGCTAGGATTCGAGAGCTCTGCCACAGTCACATTTTATCACCGAAGATCCTTCTCCCCTCGCTTTGTGCCCTTCTTGTTTTGGTTTTGTGTTCCATTTACAGCACAGATCTCAGCAGAGCTCTTTCTTGAGAAGAGTGCTAGTCACCATGAGGAAAGGAGGTGAAATTCAGCCATGGAAAATAAATATTTGGGCAGCAGATGAAAAATCACTTTTGCCCAGCGGCTGAAACTTTACCGGCGTACTTAACACCGTAGATTACATCTTCAGCTGCCACAAGTTGACTTAGGTAGAGTTACTTTACTTCACACCAGCTCAGGATCTGGCCCCATATATCTGATTTAATGGCAGCTCTAGTGCAGTCTGGGAGGAAATGATGGTGTGTATGGAATGGCTACTTTCCAGGGGTAAGCTGGAGCACTCCAAGAGGAGAGGCTCAGACTGCCTTTGATTGCACTCCCCCAAACTGAAAGCTGTGAAAATAGTCATGGATGTGGGAAATTGTTACGTTGTGGTGCATCTGTGCACTTCCAATCCCCAACAGACTGCCTGTCATTGCCCTGGGAACACTTCATCTGCAACAAAGATAGGGGAATTTCTGAATCCAGGTCTTGATTGTGTTTGGTTGGTTGAGGTTTTTTGGTCTTATTGATTTTGTTTGGGGTTTTGGTTGTGTTTTTCTTTCTTTGTTTCGCTTTTTTTTTGGGTCTTATTTATTTTGTATTGGGTTTTGGTTGTGTTTTTCTTTCTTTGTTTTGGTTTTTTTTGTTCTTATTTTGTTTTGGGTTTTGGTTGTGATTTTCTTTCCTTGTTTCGCTTTTTTTTGGGTCTTATTTATTTTGTATTGGGTTTTGGTTTGATTTTCTTTGTTTTGCCTTTTTTGGGTCTTATTTGTTTTGTATTGGGTTTTGGTTGTGATTTTCTTTCTTTGTTTTGGTATTTTTTTGGTCCTATTTTGTTTTGGGGTTTGATTGTGATTTTCTTTGTTTTGTTTTATTGTGGCTTTTTTGGTTTGGTTTTTCTTTTGGTCTTGTTCATTTGATTTGGGTTTTTTGGTTGTGTTTTTCATTTGTTTTGTTGTGGGGTTTTTTTTTGGGTCTTCTTTATTTGGGTTTTTTGGTTGTGTTTTCCATTTGTTTTGTTGTGTGGTTTTTTTTTGGTCTTGTTTATTTTGTTTGGGGTTTTTTTGTCTTGTTTATTTTGTTTGAGTCTTTGGTTGTGTTTTTTTTTTCTTTGTTTTGTTTTGTTTTGGGTTTTTTGTTTGGTTTTTTTTGGTCTTGTTTGTTTTGTTTGGGTTTTTGTGTTTTTTTTTTTAATCTTGTTTATTTTGTTAGCATCTTTGGTTGTGTTTTTCTTTGTTGTGTTTTTTGGTTTTGTTTTTTTTTGGTCTTGTTTATTTTGTTTGGGTTTTCGGTTGTGTTTTTCATTTGTTTTGTTGTGGGTTTGTTGGTTTTTTTGGTCTTATTTGTTTTGTTTGGGTTTTTGGTTTGGTTTTTTTTTTGATCTTGGTTATTTTGTTTCCTTCTTTGTTGTGTTTTTTGGGGCTTTTTTGGGTCTTGTTTATTTTGTTTGAGGTTTTGTTTTTTTATCTTGTTTATTTTGTTTGGGTCTTTAGTTGTGTTTTTCTTTGTTTTGTTTTGTCTTGTTTGTTTCATTTGGGTTTTTGGGCATGTTTTTGTTTTGGGTTTGGGTTTTTGGTTGTGTTTTTTTTTCTTTGTTTTCTTGGTTTTTTTTTGTTTTGGTTTTTTTTTTTTGGTCTTGTTTATTTTGTTTGGGTTTTGGTTGTGTTTTTCTTTGTTTTGTTTTATTGTGGCTCTTTTGGTTTGGTTTTTTTTTTTGTTTCGATTTATTTGATTTGGGGTTTTGGGTTTTTTTGATCTTGGTTATTTTGTTTGCATCTTTGGTTGTGTTTTTCTTTGTTGTGGTTTTTTTGTTGCTTTTTTTTTGGTCTCATTTATTTTGTTTGGGTTTTGGTTGTGTATTTGTTTCGTTTTGTTGTGCTTTTTGGTTTGGTTTTTTTTTTTGGTCTTGCTTATTTCATTTGGGTTTTTGGGTTGTGTTTTTCTTTGTGTGGCAATTGTTTCTACCATAAATCCTAAAAAACAATTCATAACAAAACCAAATAAATAACAACTCCAACAACCCTGAAATCTGTTTACCTGTTGCAAGTCTTTTCAACTAAACAACTGCTTAGTAAGTAGGTGACTCTGCCCTCAGTATTTTCTTGTTCTGAGCAGAATCAAAGGTGTTGGTGCCAGAAGTCAACATAGCATGAGAGTGTCTGACTCAATCAGAGAGCAGGAAGAGCAAAGGATCATACAGGAGAGCTTTCCTTGGGCTTTTTAGCCTTCTTGGATTGAAGCATCAGAAAGTTTGGATAGGATCATAGTTATACTGGCACTCTCCAACACTTTTCCAGCCCAAGTCCAGTCTCCAAACCATCTGAGGTTTGCCCATTGTTTAATCTGATCTAATCTGTTTTCTATTTAAACAGGGATTAATTGCATTTCTTTGTTCTTTTGGTGATTTGATGCTAATCACAAGCAGCACACTCCTTAGGATCGGTTACATGAATGCCTGAATTGCTACCTTAGATGATGAAAAACATCTGGGAAAGGAAGTGCAGGAGAAAGGAGAGAGGAAAGAGGCAGATGGCTGCACCTAGAGGCCCTAGCTGTTGTGGCAGGAGCATTTGTAAAATGGATCTGTGAGTTCTTCTCTCTATTTAGGACTTCTAAGCATTTTTCTGTCTTATGCCTGAAGTTCTGATGTTACAAGGCTCCTGAAGCCTTAAATGATCCAAACCTCCAGCTTTTTGAAGCTAAAATTGGCACGTTTACATTCAAACCTTATTAGTTCTGTTGTAGGAGAGTTCCTGCATGTATTAGCACTGACAAAATCCTTAAGCATCCCACAGCTGTGCAGAGGGCTTGTGACATTTTAAGGTTAAGGCAAATGTAGAATAAGAAAATGAGGCTGTAGCTTGAAGACATTAAGAGTGGAAATTGAGGCCAGGATAATGCTGTGAAGTCCACTCCTCTCCTCTGGAGTGGTCTGTGCAATACACAATAAGACACATGCTGTTAAACATAGAAGCAGTGTCCATCAAGCTGGGACACCCACAAACTGGACCACAGTTTGGACATATGTAAGAAACAGGCCTTTAATGTTGTCAGCAGACCACAATACATCCCCTAACTGAGCAGTGCTAACATAACCTCAGCTTTTTATTGAGCTTAGCTTTCTCAGTGGCTAAGGGAAATGGCTTGCAACATTTTTCTGAGTGTGGATCTGTGATGGTTTTCCAGGGTGTCTGCAGAGAGAATTAAAGCCTATGCATGACAGATTGCTGCCTTAGAAACCATCCATCTATGCCCAAGGGTCCACTCACTGTCAGTAGAATGCCTTCAGTCAAGGGGAAATCCTGCTCCTAGTGAAGATCGTGAGAAAATGATGAGTTTCGTAGTAGTCAGAACGGAAACCTCAGCAGCTCTTGTGGTGGTCAAGGGAACATTTCATTTCATGACTGGATGGGAGGCTCAGAAATGTCGACAGGTTGCCTTGCAACCAAGCCAAAAAGATCACCTGTGCTTTACAATAATAAATAAAAGGATTCCAAGAGCCCATCTCTGAAGAGAGACAGATCAGTTCAAGAGTCAAATCTAGATCATCTTCATAGCAGTGCACAGCACCAGTCCAACTAACTGGGGAGAGACTGCTTTAAAAGGGCATTGTAGGAAAAGCAAACTACCCTTCATAGAACTATCAGTTAAAAGATGAACTATCAGTTAAAAGATGAACCAAATGTTCAACACTGCCCAGTGTCTAAAATCTAACCCCAGATTGATCAGTTTTCATGATAGTGAAAAGTAATGTTCTAAACATGGCCCAGGTCTACCTTGCTTGCAGTTGTATTGGCTGTCTTAGAAAGCCTGAAAGTCTGGTTGCCATGTCTTACTTCGAGTATGCCCTTGAGTGTGCAGCATATTTAATCACAATGTTCATGGTTAAGTGCATGTTCTTCCATACCTTACTTCAGTGGGAAAGTAAACTGAGGCTTACCTACAAGAAGCAGCATTTCAGGATGTCAGCATATTCCTATTGACTGCTGCTCCTGTGTAGGTCAGCAGGAATGAGCACTTAGAGAAGCTCTCTTAAAGGTAAGCTCTAGTATGAAGTGTGTAAAACATTTATTTAACTCCCAGAGGACTTTCTTAGGCTTAATTGATGCCAGCAAATTGGTTTTAAGATCTTTGGGTAAAAAACGATGCAAAAGTGCAGAGAGGGTGGCTTTTGGCTCTTGCTAGTGTTTCTGAGCTGAGAAATCTGCCCAGGCTTTGGGCTGAGCTGTGGAGCAGGGCAAAGCATGGGTGCATGAGTAGGTTTGAGCAGTTACAAACTCCTGACTTCTAAACTCCTTTGCTTATATTGCTGGTTGTTCTTCAGGCTGAAGGCTGACAGGCTGAGGTCAGGAGGTGAAGGCACCTGTGCTGCAGGGTCCCAGTCTGTCAGCATAGAATCATAGAATCATAGAATGGTTTAGGTTGGAAGGGACCTCAAGGATCATCCAGCTCCAACCCCCTGCCATAGGCAGGGACACCTCCCACTAGAGCAGGCTGCTGAAGGCCTCATCCAGCCTGGCTTTAAACACCTCCAGGGAGGAAGCATCCACAACCTGTGCCAGTGTCTCACCACCCTCACTGTAAAGAACTTCCTCCTAACATCCAGTCGGAATGTCCCCTCTTCCAGCTTAAACCCATTCCCACTCGTCCTAACATTACTAGACCGTGTAAATAGTCCCTCCCCAGCCTTCCTGTAGGCTCCCTTCAGATACTGGAAATGCATGAAGGAGGTTGTGCCAGCTCTACTCCTCATCACATACCTTTGAAGCTTGGGTTGACGTTGGCATTTTCACTTCTGAACAAGCATAAATGTGGTCTTGAGGACTGGCACAGACTGCTCATCTGTGGAGACCTGCCTGCCCTGGGTCCTCAGTACAGCTGACTTTGAAGAAGCAGCAAGCTTGGGGATGTACGGCAACAAGTGCTCATGCCCTGAGCACCTGGGAGCATTTTACTTGCCTTTCCCTTCCCTTTCCTCTTCCAGAGGGCAACAAAGCTTCACAGAACCCCCTTTTGCTGCAACCTGCACTTGAATGACAGTGCTGCACACCCTACAGAAGTAGCACATCAAATATGTGAGAGAACAGTTGTCTAGGAGCTTTGTCATCTTTTGCAGTTAATCGGATCCAGTGCTTATATGGTCTGCTTAAAAGCCAAACAAAGCTGAGAATTTAACTGAGGCTGGCCAGAGGAAGGAAAGGAGCAGAAGCAAATAGCTGCAAATGTGAAGTTGCTTATGTTGGAGCTTCTCTGGTTTGGGTTTTTTTTTTTTTGCATGGAACTCTGAAACCTGCAAATACTTTCTCAAAGCATTTCCTTAAAGCATTACCTTCCCTGTAGCAAAGGCTTGAACTACCTAGAAAGGATAGCCTTATTAGGTCTTTTACAAGTGGAAGCTTGAAGTAGATTGAACAATGACTTAATATCCAGATTAAGCCAGCAACAATAACCATCCCCATCAACTCTGAGCACTGATAAATGACTCAGAAATTAGGATGGAGTGATAGGCCATCTGAACTGGCATTTCTCAATCCATAAAAACCAAAGAGGAAAGGGCCTGGCCTCAAACTCTGCATAGCTAATGCTGCAATAACTTCTGTCTAACAGAACTAATTAAGGAGCTCTTTTTGGCTTATGGTGGCAGTGCTTTATAAAACTCATAAAGGATCCTCTACCTCAAGACATCTCTGAAGGCTGATACAATGGTGCTCAAGAAGGTTGTGATGTTTGATTAAATTTCCATTCAGCTAAATTGCATGTGAAGGAACTAATTGATTGTGTATCAACCCTGAAAATATTTGGACTCCTCTAGACAGAATGAGGGGTCAGTGGAAGATCAGACTGAAATAAACATCTAAATGTGCCCGAGGGTTTCATTCTGTGGGTTAGTGAAAATGAAACTAATGGCCTGTGAAGGTTATCCATTTACAGTAGCCACAGATCCATACAGTATCAGAGGCAAACCTGAAGGTGTTCCTTGTTCACACAGGCAAGTACTCAACACCCAGAAACCACTTTCTTTACTTTGAGAGCTTTCAAACACATGTCTTATTCAGAACATTGTTTGCATTTCTACAGAACACAGAAGATTAGCTGCAGATCTATGGTCAGCAATTTCCTTTAACCACTGTGCAAACAGGAAAGTTCCCTTACTTAGAGGTACAGTGTGCAATGGCAGAGAATTTCACTATCTAGCAAAGTTTCTGAATCCTTAAACTGGCATTTGGTAAGTCCCAGTGAATTTCAAACTTTGAATTTATAGATTATGTTGCTCTTTACCAAAGAGGTAAACATAAAACAGGCTAATACACAGCATCTAGGGAAACATGAAAAGCAACCTGGTTAGAAGTGTTTGAGCCACGCTGTAAATTATACACTAGAGGCAAGAAAACCACAGCTCCTCACTACAAGACATGAGCAAAGCTTGTAAATGCACAGTGGGAAATTGCATGAAGCCAGAGTGCATTTCACAGGATCACAGGGTGTTAGGGGTTAGAAGGGATCTCTGAAGATCTTTAGATCCAACCCCCCTGCCAGAGCAGGGCCATATAATCTGGCATAGGTCTCACAGGAATGCATCCAGACAGGCTTTGAAAGTCACCAGAGCAGGAGACCCCACAACCTCTCTGGAGAGCCTGTTGCAGTGCTCTGTGACCCTTACAGTAAATAAGTTCTAGTTGATTGGACAGGGCTGGGTGCTAGGTTGGTCTGGATGATCTTGGAGGTCTCTTCCAACCTGGTTGATTCTGTGATTCTATCATTCTACGATTCTTTGTTTCTTCCCCTCTAGTTTCTTTCCCTCTACCTAGTTCTTCTTTGTTTCTTTCCCTCTATCTAGTTGGAACGAGAAAAGGATTGCTTCAAAAAAGCCTATCGTAGTCTTCAGCTGCAGTCACTGTGTTAAAAGTTAAGGAATGATTGTTGTGAAATTCAAACCCAAGCCTTTTATTTTGGTTATTACTTAAAAAAAAAAAAATCATTCATTCTTAGCTACAGTCCTGTTGAAGAGTCAGCTGGGAGGGATTTTAACCTGATAAATCTGAAAGAATAGCAAAGATCCTGTGCAGAGCTTTGGTTTTGTAATTTGTGGGATATTAATCTGATACCTTTTCTTATTCCAAAGAGTAGGTATCAGTGACTTGTTCCTGGCTGTGCTGTTTTGTAATTTGTGGGATATTAATCTGCTACCTTTTCTTATTCCAAAGAGTAGGTATCAGTGACTTGTTCCTGGTTGTGCTGTTTTTCCCTGGGACAAAAAAAAAAGTATCTTTGCTTGTGAGGGATGGTTATGTTGATCAATGAAAAACCACTATTTGGGATGATCTGCAGTGATGAAAAAGTTACCCACCCTCCCACTCTTATGAAATCACCCAGACTAGACTCAGCCACGCTGGAAATTAAGGAATGAAACTTTATATTTGCATCATCTTAGCACAATATAGAAGCAGATATTTACNGTTAGACAGCAAAAGGGTTGGTTACAGAGAAGCAGTGCAGGGGGACAGCACAGACACCAGCTGTGACAGAGACCTACTGTGTTAACTGTTTTGTGTTCTTGTTTTTATCCATCTCAGCAAGCCTATGAGTGCAGTAAACATCACCATTGTTTCCTTTTCACAGCCTATCATCTAATTCCTCTCACTAGAATATTCCAGCTAGCCTCAAACTAGCACAGTTGTCCAGCAATCTGGACAGTTTGAGGGGCTGTGCAAAGCATCTGAGGAGGTAGGATGCGCTCCCTTAGTGCAGTGGGAGGCTGCTGTGGAAGAATCTTGAGAGGTCACCTGAGTGTGTTGCATCCTGGCTTGAGGCTTCCTGATCCAGCTTCTCATATGCTTCATGGAGAAAATCTTCTACATTTTTGAGTGGAAGCCCAGATCACCTTGTTTAAAGATAATAAGGAAACCATTAAGCAAATCCACCAAGGGGAAATAAATCAGGAGAACAGTGCCTTTTCTTTTTTTAGTTTGCATGTCCTTTCAGTGTTGCTGACAAACATCTTCTGCTTAGCCTCCCTTATTGCCTTTTATTTTGAATTAACAGCTCAGTTACCTTAGAGATGATGTATGTGTCCTTATTATTTAGGACATATTTTCTATGTCAGATATGGAATTTTTGGATGTTTTCCCCAATGAATGTGACGTTGCCACCACCTCCATGGTTTCAGACTGGTCATAGTTAGCATTTCTCAGGCTACACACAGGCCAACTTCTTACTTTTGGCAAGAGGCAGACAACTGGGCTCATAAATTATATTCATAAATATTTAGTGTACTCATACGTGTGGCTTTCTAAATAAAGAGGAGGAAAACCAAGACCTGAGGAAACTTAGTAATTCTAGGGGAAGGATAATTTATTTTGTCAGGAAGAAAAACCTTCTACGAAATCTGTAAAACTATAATTTACTCCTGACATTTAAAATAAATCATGGTTTTGTACAAGCATAATGCGAATGAAACTACTTCCAGAAAATCAGTATGGGCTTTGACCAACAGAAGTACTTGAAATATTGAACACTGGAGGTATTCAGCAATAGTGAACAGCACAGGAGAGTATGATTTATGGTGCTAGGGGAGAGATCATGGTGCTAGGGGAGAGATCATGTAGATCCCATTCTCAAGAGGAGGAAGTGGTCTCTTTCTACACATAATCCTTCTCTGTTAAAAGGAAAAATGAGCTGTGGTAGTAGTTATGGTGGCTTGAAGCTGGTGGGAATAGTGTATGGCCCTTCTTCAGACAGGACACCCACCAAGGAATGAAACTTCCCCAGGCTCCTCCTGTGGGCTCAGCCTAGCCAGGTGCTGCTCACTGTGCTCAAGCCATCTTTCTAGGCTCCTGCAGAAAATAGAACTGTCTGGGGTTTGTGTGTTAGGTCTTGTTGGTTTTTTTTCCTTCTTTGTCTGTTAGGTTGGTTTGTTTGTTTGTTTGCTTGGTTTTAATTTCTTTTTGTGGAGGAGCACCTTTCCTATGGAGGCAGATTGAGAGAGTTGGGGTTATTCAGTCTGGAGAACAGAAGGCTCCAAGGTGACTTTATTGTGGCCTTCCAGTATTGGAAGGGAGCCTACAAGAAAGCTGCTGAGGGACTTTTTAGGATGTCAGGTAGCGATAGGGCTGGGGGGAATGGAGCAAAACTAGATGTGGGGTGATTCAGATTGGATGTTAGGAAGAAGTTCTTCACCATTAGGGTGGTGAGACACTGGAACAGGCTGCCCATGGAGGTAGTGGAGTCCTCATCCCTGGATGTTTTTAGGTCCAGGCTGGATGTGGCTCTGAGCAACATGGTATAGTGTGAGGTGTCCCTGCCCATGGCAGGGGAGTTGGAGCTGGATGACTCTTGAGGTCCCTTCCAAACCTGACAATTCTGTGATTCTTTGCTAAATAGATGGCTTTTAAAGTGTTAAGCTCCATCCAAACTGACCTTCAGTTCCTCTTGATCTAAGGTCTGGCTGTGGTTTGTCCTTTTTGAAAAGGCTTAAACCACTTTCCCAGAAGGACTAAACTCTTTCCATTGCTGGTTGTTCAATTTGTATTTTTTTTTTGGTTGCCCATGTGGCACACTGCAAAATATTACAAGTTGGAGACAAGAGTGACAATAATGCCCAAGACAGGTTTGTTCTCTACAGTTGGAACATCATCTTGGTTTTAAATTTAACCTAGTTTACAGAAGACAGCAAATAAATCTTTCCTCTCAGCTTCTCTTTGAAATTCTCCCTCTCTTAAATACGATTACATTTCATATTTTCCACCAAACCTTATCCTAAACTGCCCTATATTGTTTCATCACCCTATATCATTTGGATAAAAGATTTGTGGGGCAAGCTAAAAAAAGGTCAGGGGAGATGTTTGTGTGCAGGACTCTGTCAAATGGTGGGAGTGGAAGAGTTCAGAAGGCATATGTGACCAATTTTCATGGTTAGCTGATAGGAGATCGATTGCCTGGGGTGAGAGCTGAAACTCATGCATCAGTGAAAATTATCACCCCTTGAATCTCTGGCCAGATGTGCACCTCTCATCTGATCCTGTATTATTTTCAGGTGTCCATGTCTTTGCCCAGGTATTGGAATGGTGGCTTTGAGGTATGACTTTGGAATATATTTCAGGCTCAGACATTTGATAGGGCTATGAGAAACCTACTACAGTGCTGATTGTTGATGAAATGTATCCAGAACATGCACAAAGTTGCTCACCAGATTTATGGCAGTGTAAACAAGAATAGAGTAGCCTACTCTGACACTACAAAGCTGAGGGCTAAGATGTGACAACCGTGAGTAATACTCTTAGCGCACACTGGAGCTACTCCATGTTAGTCCTGAGTGCTCCTTGTTTTACAGACACAGCCATTAGAAACATGTTTCTTCTGTGGAAGAAAAAATATCATCTTCAAAGGCATTATCCATCCCTATTCAAGAGCTGTGTATGCTTGTCTGTAGGCCCCTGGGACAGTACTCTGAGAAGTCTGGCAGGGTGGGAGGAGAGGGCTCAGGGCACATATTCCTCATGCTCTGTCCCTCTTTTTTATAGCAATGACCATTTCAAGCATTGTTTATGTACTCCTGTCCTAGTAATTAGCCCAGTGGGTCATGGGGTGGAGGGAAATCCTCAACCCCTTACCATCAAGCTTATGATGCATGCTTGAAATGTGGTGTAAGAATGCAAGTAAAATATTTGAAGACTTACAGTGAACAAAGCTCTCCAGATATCCCAGTTAGGAAGAGAATCTGGGGCACAGCTCGAATGAAGATTTCCCACTTGGAGACATGGCACTGTGGTGAGATCAGAGGGAAGAGATGTGAACTTCATGTATGTTCTACTCAGGCAAAACCTGAATGGATCCTACTTAACAGCTCACTTGGAGACATGGCACTGTGGTGAGATCAGAGGGAAGAGATGTGAACTTCATGTACATTCTACTCAGGCAAAACTTAAATGGATCCTACTTAACAGTAGTTCTATGTTCTGAGCTATGTAGCACTTGGTAAACTTAAATGGAGGTGAGATTTCTGTGCTAGACAGAGAAGTGCACTTCCCACCTACAGAACTTATAAAGGGGGTAAAGAAGCACAGAATTTGACCTCATTTTTTAGGTACCTATTTGGTTTTTGTTGGTATAGTGCTATGTACTTCTTATGTTGAAAATCAGCTGCATACATTAACTTGCAAGAAGCCTCTTGGATGCTTATTGCCTGACTTCTAAGCTCAGGCTCAGGTAATTCTTTGGCAGTGTTTGGCAGTGACCAGTGGTACTAATGAAGAATGTGGTATCTTCACATAATGTTCCCCTGTGATGTACTGACTACAGCTATGGTAAGAAATATGCCCCCCCAGTGTGTGTGTGTGTGTGTCCCACTCCTCACTTCTGGACTTTAAAACACAAGTCCAGAAAGATGAAGAGCATGTGCTGGAGTTTCAAATGATACATAAGGTTGATTAACAGTGACCTAGAGGGTCAACTGAAATTTAGGGCTAGAGTTTCTAGTAATGGAGGAGAAAATTACTGAAAAGCCTAAATCCTAATTTTCCCCATTTAGGCACAATAATAACCATTGTCAGATTTCAGAAATATAACACCATGGAGCTGTCTGCTGAAGGAAGCTGCTGAAAGCCCTATTAGTAAAGTCATAGGGAACAGGACTGAACAAATTTGGGGCAGGTGCCCTGGGGGAACAATCAGGAGGGTAGTGAGATGGTCTGGCGGCTCTGTCGATCTCGGCTATTTCTGATTTTAAACCTTGCTGTTATGGCATTCCTGGGAGTGAAACAGGAGAGAAGCAGCAGAATTGTTGGGGATACTGAAGAAGACAAGGAAACTTCTGCAATTGTAAGAAATAAAGGCAAATATCAGCAAGCTTTTGGACTGGAACAGGTGAATTTCTGGTGTAAACATATGGAGAGAAGCATCTGTAGGGGTGAATACCCAGAGTAATTGTCCAAGGGCCTAGGACACGGGCAGAGGGCCACGCCACACTAAATTGAGGAGTGCTGAAAGTCATCTAATACCTGGGAAAAGAGAAGGGCCCATACGTTAACCTCTGCCTCAGGCCCCTATAAATCTGATGCTGACTCTGCCTGAGAAGGCTGGAGATGAGAAGAGATGAGGAGAAGGTAAGCCCTGTCACACTGGTGCTGCTTATTTCACTCCTGTCACAGCTGCAGCTCCTGTCTCTGGAGGGCTGACACCATTCTTCTTGTTTCATACCTCAAGCTGAGGCTGCAGATCTGGTAACCGATACCAGGGCACACCACGGGGAGGGACAGAGTGGTGGCTGGCTGTTAACCTCCCTGTATTTTCATTTGCTTTGTATATTCTGAGAGTGAGCCAACAGAGCTTAACTGGCGAGGCTCACAGAAAGAATAAATCAGCATAGTGCTATTGGAGCTGCTGTGATTTATACAGCTGGAATCTTTGTGTCTGTGTTTTGAGTTTGCATCTGTGATTTATCGACTTTTTGTCCTTTTGGCTTGACTCTGCCTCCCTCCAAGGGTATCACACTGCCATTCCCACTTCGTAGTATTTCATCACAAAAAAGAAAGTCACTTGCTCTTCGGGGATTGTTTGTTGTCTAAGAAGTCTTTCATCTCCACGTTACTATTTTGGGATAAGAACCAAAGTCTTCTGGACGGTATTACAACTTAAAGAACACTTGTGCTGTAAAATATTTCATTATCAACAATGACCTGCTCCTAAGCCCTCCCTCATGAGAAATTCAGATCACACAAAAGTAATGGATCTTTCCTGATGAAGGGAAAAATAGCAGCTTTGGAAGAGAAGGTCCTCAAAGGCTCAGCTATGGATATTGACCCCACAAATAGGAATTGCCTGTGTTCAGAGTTTTTATGAATTTAGGATATTTATGGAAATTCTTCTGGCTGAACCACGTGGCATGGCTCTGCATTTTAGTTCAGTTCATAGGCAATCAGATGAGATTTTTCTCTTGGACATAAATAGTTGTGGAACCATCAAAATGCTAGGTGTTGCACCTGGAATTGAATACAGAAAGATACACTGGGGCTGACCTGAGACTCAAGCATGATTTTTACCTAAGTATGACAGGAGGATGTAACCTGTCAATGTATCATATTGACTTACACATATTTTTTTAATCCTAAGTAGAGGTAGATATGTAAGAAGGACAAGAAAGACATAAAAGACTTTTTAGGTAGCGGTTACAAACAAAGAGACAGAAGAAGAGTGACTAGGAAAGAGGAGAAAGCTGCAATTACTTTTAAGGGTGGTTGGATAGGTTCAAGTTCCACTTTGTACTAGTATGGATTTTGAAAAGTTCCCTTGGGCTCACATGGTACCAGTCCAGAGTTTATGCTGATGTAACTGAAGTCAGGGGCAAGGTCATTGGTTCATGTAAATGTCAACCCACTGAAAGAAACAGTGTGATTTAAGAGAGTTTGATAGTCTCTTTTACTCTCACTTGGTTTTTAATAATTAAAAGAAAAAAAAAAAAGAAAAGAGAATAAAATAAAGTAAAAAGGGAGGAAAGGAAAAGGGAATAAAATAAAATAAAATAGGAAAGAAAGAAAATAAAATAAAAAAGGAGGAAAAGAAAATAAAAGGAAAGAGAAAATAAAAGGAAAGAACAGGAAAGCAAAGGAAAGAAAAAGGAAAAGAAGAAAAGA
>WAAF01003023.1:656608-806557 GCA_013400475.1 Tricholaema leucomelas
AGAAAAGAAAAGAAAAGAAAAGAAAAGAAAAGAAAAGAAAAGAAAAGAAAAGAAAAGAAAAGAAAAGAAAAGAAGAGAAAAGAAAAGAAGAGAAAAGAAAAGAAGAGAAAAGAAAAGAAGAGAAAAGAAAAATGAAGAAAGAAGATCTTCGAGTTTAGTCCTATCGTGCAGTCTGCTTGTCACCATCTGTGTTATTATGAAGAACCAGGGCTAGGCTTGATAGTTTCATAACCTACATTTGCTTCTTACTGTGTGCCTTTCCACATAATGTCACTAATAATCTTTACATTATTACAGTTGTGGGGAAGTGACCTGCAATGAGATGAAGGTTTGGAAATAACATTACCCCCACTGGTGTCTGCTTATGAAACAATTGCAACACCTAATGAATTTTTTGTCTCTCATCTATTGGTTGCCACCACCTTAATGTTTAAGTTCAGCTGCTACATTTAGGAAGGAAATAGTCCAAGGTACATTCCTGGGGTCATTTTCCTGTTTGCTGTGGAATGAAGAGGACAAAGAACCTGAGTGGAGGTGCCTTTGTAAGCTGATGTAGCTGTTGTACAAGAGAACACACTGTGCAGCTTGAGTTTTTGCGTGGCTTCCTCAATGTTCTTCCATCCATGTGTAAAGAGATACTAATTATTTAAATTAAATAAGTAAGCTTTAAATAGAATGAGAATCATAGAATCAACCAGGTTGGAAGGGACCTCCAAGATCATCCAGTCCAACCTATCACTCATCCATATCCAGTCAACTAGACCATGGCACTAAGTGCCCCATCCAGACTTTTCTTCAACACTTCGTATATTGTATACTTAGCCTGACTTACATGAGGAGCTGGAATTACTGAAGCCTTAGTCTGCAAGCTGGAAACTTTCACCTAGGTTTGCTGAACTTGTGCAGAACTTGTATCTATCCAGCTAAGACAACACCTTCAGAGGCAGCACAAAATAGAAGGAGGATACAAGTGTCAACAGCAGCTTTAAGACGATGGTCTGCTGGAGACAGTGGAGGAACCAAGCAAGGACTCAGAAGGTGCTGAAAGATCTCAGGCCAGAATCACCACTGGACCAAGGTGTGCATGAAAGGTGTATGAGGATGGCACGAAGAGCAGATGCTCAGTCTCTAAGGGTATAAATGCCCAGAGATTTCTTTGGAGGTCTGTCTCTGGAGGCACCTGGCTCGAACTGCCCCTGATGCTGTACCATTCTATTAAATTTCATATTTTAAAGAGATTCTATGCCTGAGACTCTGCTTTGGGAAGCCTACAGCCCGGACTGCATTTCCTCAACACATGCAAAACTGAAAGAACAAGCTGAACACCATGTTCTGATGTTGCAAGTCTATTTCCCATCCTGCTTGTACAAATAGTAGTTTCAGCTAACAGTCTTCCATTGAAGAACTGTTGGAACTATTTTGAAACCAAAGCTTGTGTTGGCCAAAGGAATTGATATTTGCAATTGCCTGATTTGGTGAGCCCTTCTGATACCATAAGGAACCCACCTATCATTATTATTACCATTAATAAAGACCAAGAAGATGGTAGATATTAATAATCTAGACCAATGATAACAGTAACAATTCTGTTTTAATATAAATATGTGTTGCTTAAATCCCAGTCTCTTTTATTGTAGGATTTCCTCTCTTTTTGCTGGGTTGTCATGTATTTCCTGGTGCTTAGGCAGACTTTTTAGTTAACCATAAGTTAACTTCTGATTCTTAATTACAACAGTAAAATGTCAGGAACTGTCCTGCTTGACAAATGTTTTAAATACCAAGCTATGCTAGAGCAGCTTGCTTTATGTAAAGAGCTTTGTCAAGTCTCAGAAGCAGGGTAACATATGTGATCCATTTTACAAGAGTGAAATCTAAAGATTTACCTAAGGACACAGGAATTTTGTGAGGTAATATTTATAAATGGTGCAGGTGTTGTGGTAATTGTAAATTGGCAGCCTTACATCATTCTTCTCTAATTGGCTTTGGATTCTGGTCTCTCTGCACAGTCATCTGAATGTTAATGATTTCGTATCATGCTTGAAGCAAAGAGAAACAACCCTTTTAACTGGGGAAAACCAAGCGACTGTCCCTGTGTGCCTTCCTTTGAGGCTTGGAGATGCAAACTGGGAGGGCAGTGCTGGCATTCTGGGGACACTCAATATCTGTATGGATGATGCTGGGCCTTGGTGCATTGCAGTGTATTCCTGCTGATAGTGAAGTGACCTGAACTCTTGCAAGAAGTAAAAACTCAAGCAACGTGCTAAAGTTATCTTCTTCAGCCAGTAAATAAATCATGATGTAGAACATGCAGCTGTCACATACTCAGTGGGATAATTAACTCCTTTAATTAATTAAAGCCTGTGATTTAAAAATTCACAGATCTCATGAAATGCTCCTGTTAAGTCAGCCATAATTGTGTCCCTTGCAACTGTGCTATAAAGGCACATAAAAAAAGGGAAGTGGAAATCGAAGGATTGGATAAATAGAGATGCCATTTAAAATCCAAGTCCAGAAATAGCACATAAGTACAGGTTGATCTTTAGGACTGTGATTTACCCTATCCAAGTCTAATAAAGTGAATGGAATCATTCATATGTGTGAAATTTAAACACATGCTTAAGGCTTTCACTGGACCAAGGACTTTCTGTCCCTTGAGATTTGTAGAGAAATGTACTCTTAAATGTAAAAGAAACTTCTGTGTCTGTTTCCAGAAGCAAGTCTGTCTAGATTACTTTCAAGATTTTGGGCTCCTTAAAACCTTTATCCCTTTGATATTCTGGTTGAGTAATTCTTTTCAATGTTAATAAAATGATGTCAGGAAATTTCCTTGCACATCTTTATTAATTGATTTATTTGACCTGTTCCCAATACCTTTGCATTTCCCCTTCACATCATGAGAAGTGGCCATGTAAGTGGGATTCATGCCTCTATCGTTGAAAAAGGAATTCAAGTGCTACTTTCATTTAGAAAGTTCAGACTGCACAAATCTGTGGGTGATTGTCTTTGTGACAGAGCTAATCTTATATGTAATTGCCAAGGTATTAAACAGCATGCGACCCAGTGGGCTTTGTAACAGGCACCTGATTAGAGATGAGAAATTAGGTTTGTGTGGTGAGCTGCAATATCTGCAAACACTAAGTAAATTTAAAGCAATTATGTTCACCATAACATTATTAAATATGTTCAGCTGAAAAATAAATAGAAACCTAACTTCACTTACAGTTGTATGCCTTGCTGTTGGGAGGAAGGTCAGCTTACTGAGAATCATAGAATCATAGAATCAGTCAGGGTTGGAAGGGACCACAAGGATCAGCTAGTTCCAACCCCCCTGCCATGGGCAGGGACACCCTACCCTAGATCAGGCTGGCCACAGCCTCATCCAGCCTGGCCTTAAACACCTGCAGAGATGAGGCCTCAACCACCTCCCTGGACAATCCATTCCAGGCTCTCACCACTCTCAGGCTGAACAACTTCCTCCTCACGTCCAGCCTGAACCTACCCATCTCCTGCTTTGCTCCATTCCCCCTAGTCCTGTCACTCCCTGATTGCCTAAAAAGTCCCTCCCCAGCTTTTTTGTAGGCCACCTTCAGATACTGGAAGGCCACAATAAGGTCACCTTGGAGCTTCCTCTTCTCCAGACTGAGCAGCCCCAACTCTTTCAGTCTGTCCCCATAGCAGAGCTGCTGCAGCCCTCTGAGCATCCTCATGGCCCTTCTTTGGTCACACTCCAGAACGTCCACATCCCTCTTGTAACAGGGGCTCAAGAACTGGATGCAGTACTCCAGGTGGGGGTCTCACCAGAGTGGAGTAGAGGTGGAGAATCACCTCCCTTGACCTGCTGGCCACACTTTTCCTGATGCAGCCCAGGTTCTGGTTAGCTTTCTGGGCTGCAAGTGCACACTGCTGGCTCATGCTGAGCTTCTTGTCCACTTGCATTTAGTGGGCTTCAGTATGAGAAAAAAACCAACACCAGGACACTGCGGAAAACAAATTAGTGTCTATTATAGCAACTGTACAGAATTGCTTTTCCATGCAAAAGAGCTTTTCCTGTCTGCTCATTTATTATTCTATCTAGCTCAAATGAGAGAAGTTAGAAGAAAAATGAAAAAGAACAATAAAATGCTGTCTAAACCCAAAAGTTTTGAAGTCAAGATGATAGTCAGGGTACTGGCTGTAGTGGCTGACTTAAAGAAGACATAATCAAAACAGGAAGTCAAAAAAGACCTTTGATCACAGGCTCACATATATGTAAACATGCAAAGGTGTAATCTGTTATGGCATAACCTCAAATTTATATGCCATAATATCACCCTGAGTCCTGTGTCCAGTTCTGGGCCCCTCAATTCAGGAAAAATGTTGAGGTGCTGGAACATGTCCAGAGAAGGGCAACAAAGCTGGTGAAAGGCCTGGAGCACAAACCCTATGAGGAGAGGCTGAGGGAGTTGGGAGTGTGCAGCCTGGAGAAGAGGAGGCTCAGGGCAGACCTCATTGCTGTCTACAACTACCTGAAGGGAGGTTGTAGCCAGGTGGCAGGTTGGTC
This sequence comes from Tricholaema leucomelas, assembly GCA_013400475.1. NCBI lineage: Eukaryota > Metazoa > Chordata > Aves > Piciformes > Lybiidae > Tricholaema lacrymosa > Tricholaema leucomelas. Next base: position 661,149 of record WAAF01003023.1, read on the forward strand.
TCTTCTCCCAGACAACCAGCAACAGAAGAAAGGGACACAGTCTCAAGTTGTGCTGGGGAAGGTATAGGCTGGATGTTAGGAGGAAGTTTTTGCCAGAGAGAGTGATTGGCATTGGAATGGGCTGCCCAGGGAGGTGGTGGTGTCACCATCCCTGGAGGTGTTCAAGAAAAGCCTGGATGAGGCACTTAGTGCCATGGTCTAGTTGACTGGCTAGGGCTGGGTGCTAGGTTGGACTGGATGATCTTGGAGGTCTCTTCCAACCTGCTTGATTCTATGACTCTGTGATTCTATGATTCTATTTCCAATTACCTGTGAGAAGAGACCAGCAGCAGCCTCTCTATCACGTCCCCTCAGATAGTTGTATATAAGGAAGCACTGGAATCCACAATTTTTTGAGCATAATAAACAAAACTGTAATAATGAGCAAGAAGTACAGCTCAAAAGCAAGCACTGACCTATTGTGGACCTGTGTGAAACTCATATCAGCACAGATGAGATGAGGAATTCTAGGATAAAAACAGGATACAGAAATGAAATGTTGAAGTACTTAAGAGAATTATTGATTTTCATTTCTTGTGGCTTGATTTCCCTGATACTGAATGTATGAAGCTCTAAATTTATGGCTGAAAGTTAGCCTTAGGTCTTTATTTTGGAGTGGAAGGACCATGGGGCCCACTAAAACTCATCCAGTTCCTTTCTTCCTTCTTTAGCACTCTCCATGCCTGCTGTGGGCAGGCTGGAACTAACTGGATTGTTGTTATCAGAGTGCCATGGCATTGCAGGCTCTTGCAGAGATAGTTCTGCAGTTATGTTAGGAACTGTACGAGCTCTTATGTGGACATTTCCTAAGTGGAAGAACTGTTTGGGGAACCGTATGAAGCCATACTCTTCCTGCCTTCTCTTCAGGAGGTTCAGGTGTGGCATTAGAGGGAGAGAGAAACTATTCTCATGTTATTTAAGGAGTATTTTGGACTGAGGCTATGTGGAGGACCCCACCTTAGGTCTCACGACTCATATAAAGTTTGAGCAAAAAAAAGTACATGACTATAAAAGGTTTAAGCTGCTATTATCCATAGAAACAAGAAAGCCGAGTGGTTTTGGCAGAGGATCTGCTAAAAGCATTCCAGATCAATCTGAAAATGAAATGCACTGCACAAAGCCATTTCTTTAAACCAGAAGCAGACAAGTTTAAAGTTTACTTAAAATCAGGAAAGTATTGAAACATCAGCTTTGTTGTTCACCACCAGGGATACTGACAAAGGAATAAGATCTGTCCCATTATGAACTCAGCATGGAAAGGACATATAAGATAGAGTTTTTTGAGGTAGTCTGTTATAGTGGAATGTCAAAGGACTTCTATGACACTCTTACTTGGGATCAAGGTTTAAACACTGAGGTTATGACCTGCAAATGTGATCTTTTGTTCTGTTTACTGAATGGCAATTGAGAACCCACACTGGAGATATGTCTTTGAGGATCTAGATGCACATTTTTTATACTATGTGAGCTGGTAAAACAGCCGAATATGGAGCTGTGGATATATTATATCCTTCTGCTTTGATGTGTCTCTTTTCATATCAAATCTCATTTCTGATTCACTCCCAGCTCAAAGCACAAGGAAACTTCATCTCTCCACATTTTCAGAGCCTGAGCTGGACTGCTGGCCCTCAGGGCAGTGAGAAACCTCCTCCATTCCTCTGAGAGCTGAAATTCAGATGTATAATGTGTTAAAGGTCTCCACCACTCCTGATCATAGAATCATAGAATCAAGCAGGTTGGAAGAGCCCTCCAAGATCATGCAGTCCAACCTAGCACCCAGCCCCATCCAATCAACCAGACCATGGCACTAAGTGCCTCATCCAGTCTTTTCTTGAACACCTCCGGGGATGGCAACTTCATCACCTCCCCGGGCAGCCCAATCCAAGGGCTTTGCCCAATGATTTTATGTAGTGCTGTCCCTGTTGGCCTGTATCACTCAGACTGACATTTCTCTACTGTGCAAGTGGAGAGAGTGACGAGAAGCCAGGGTTCTATGACATTTCTGTACTTATTTTCTGTGGTACTTCCTGATGTTCACAGAAATAGTATAATCAAAGAAATAGTACTTGCTGCTTTTCTACCCTAACACAGAATCTGTTCTTCAACAGTGCTCCACATTCGTTAAAAATGTCCATGTTAAAGTAAGTGGAAGGCAGATAAGATCTGGAGCTCTTCTCACAGAGCATTTACTAATGCCTTCTACTGCACCAACACCATTTTTTTTCAATATGAACACCAGAAAAGTAGAACATGACATTTATCTTCCTTGATGTGAAGAAAAGGACACAGAAAAGAGAGAAGCCTGAGTGATCATTACCGCTCTCCCCCCAGCACGCTTCTGATGCCAAAATCTGGCAGCTTTGGTTTCCATGGCTTTTTGTGTGTGTGTGTGTGCTTGGAAACTGTCTTAATTTGCATGGTTCACTGCCAGGTGAGAAAGAATAATGCCTGAATGTACAGAGCAAACATAGATGGAGTATCAGACTACAGCTTGCTGGAGGGGATTGAAATGGTAGCTACTCAAGACTTGCAGACCTTTGGCAGGGTTGTGAAAACACAAATAATCATAAAAGGAGGAAGACATTCTGACCCTAGCAGCAGCAGGATGTCTTTGCATGCAGGTCCATCCAACTGTCTTGTAAGGTCTATGTGGAATGTGTGAAGATTTGCAATAATCCTTTACTGAAACAAGACAGAGAAACAGCTGAAAATGGTTCATCCAGCAAGACCTTGGCAGGGGAACAAGCCCAAGCCCAGTTCCATATGGAGCTGAGCTATTTTCCTTTTGTGCAGCTTGGCTTTAATATTAATGCTTGTACTGCTGCCTGCTTAAGACCAACTGACCAAACAAAGGACCAGCCAGCTAGCAAGAGGAGGAATAGAGAAGACCTGTGATCATTCAGCCAAGCTGGGCAATCTCGCAGCTATTCCCTGAGTCTGGATTTCAGTAGTGATAGTCCAGCCCTGACCCGGGTGTGATGTGAGACCTGGAGGCACTGTTCACAGGTGTTCTCTCTCTCTCCTTCCTTTCACACTGTTTTTTTTTTTCCTTGTCATTGATACTCACTTTCTGGCAAGCTGGTCTCCCAGCACCAGAGCAGAAGGCAGCCTGCTGAGCTGACTCCTGCAAGTGTAAGGATAGTGGGTGTGAGTGTCGAGGAGAGGGGACGAGTCTCCAGCATCTTGTTTGTGCCAGCACTGCTAGGCAGGACCACTCTGTGTCTTGATCTGTAGTCAGGCATTAGTCAGACAAAGTTATTTTGGCTCCCTACTAGTCCTTGGTGATCTGTGACAGGATAGAGAAGACAAAGTGTTCTGATTGCAACATATCCTAGCCTTTTTAGCTCCCTACTGGTCCTTGGTGATCTGTGACAGGATAGAGAAGACAAAGTGTTCTGATTGCAACATATCCTAGCCTTTTTAGCTCCCTACTGGTCCTTGGTGATCTGTGACAGGATAGAGAAGACAAAGTGTTCTGATTGCAACATATCCTAGCCTTTTTAGCTCCCTACTGGTCCTTGGTGATCTGTGACAGGACAGAGAGGACAGAGTGTTCTGACTACAACATGTCCTAGCCCTGCTTATCAGCAGACTTCACACTTAGAGCTGGTACTGTGTGGTTTATGCTTAACTTCTTTCCTGCTATCACCAGGATGAACAATTTATTTCTGCAGCAGCTTGGCCAGTGAGGAAGGCAGCCTCAGCTACTGCACCAGCAGTCTAAGCCCAGCTAGAACCTGGCCTCTGCACATACGCAGAAAAGCCTGGATGAGGCACTTAGTGCCATGGTCTGTCTGACTGGACAGGGCTGGGTGCTAGGTTGGACTGGATGATCTTGGAGGTCTCTTCCAACCTGGCTGATTCTATGATTCTATGATTTGTGTGTGGGCACGCACAGATACGCCTGTGTAAGAATAATCATCTACAAACGCTAATGTTACGACAAAAGCAGAGAGATTTAAGTGAGACAAGCTTTCGGAGAGAAATGTTTATCATCGCTGTTTAACTTGGAGTATTTCTTAAAATAAACCCCACTTTAAGATTAAAAAAATAATAAAATAGCCCAGGGGCTGTGCAACTTTGGCATAATACATTCCGAGTGGAAAAAAGACTGATCTGAAGCCATGCAGCCCTCACTTTTTGGCATGGAGTTCAACCAAGACCGAGTTTCCTTTTGTAAAGACATTTCGGGTTGGGGGGCAAAAGGAAAATATGAATCCCGCGCTGGAGCAGCGCTCCTGGGCCCAGCCTGCTAGAATAGGCCTAGAAAAACAGGGCAGATGATGTCATGGCAGCTGCTGATTGCCTGACAGACAGTTTCCGCAGCGCAACATGAGGCCCTTTGGTCTCCCTGTCAGGGAGATTGGCAGCTGAATGGCACCAATGAGCGCTGGACTGTATTCCCTCTGGGAATGCTGCCCTCATTGATGGACAGAAAGCAAAGGGAAAGATTGTCTTTGAACCTGAAAAGAATCCCCTTTTTTCTCCCTAAAGCTCCTGCCTCCGCTCTCTGCAGCTCTTTTTTCATCTCCTTTTTTTAAAGGTGTTTTGTTCTACAGCAGTTACTGAGCTTAATGGAACTGAATGACTTTTCCCCTTCACTATCTGTCAGTCAAAAGCTCAGCTCCAGGGCTGTTAAATGAAGTCCTTTCAGAGTCAGACAGAGGAGGAATGTGTCAGTCATTCAACAGACCCTGTTGTGTTTTAATCTGTCAGAGGGGTGATAGGGAGAGCCGTCGGGCTGGGCTGGGGCACATTCCCAGCAGCAGCCAAGAGGCCCTGACAAATCCAGGTAGCGGAGTCCAAAAGTCATAAACACGGCAGAGGTAGGGCACTCCGGGCCCCCAGATGCTCTGCTTCGCAATCAGCTCTGATGTTTGGGCACACTTTCAGCCAAGGCTTTGCAGCAAGCATTCCTAGCAGAAAGCAGCCTTTAAGCACAGGCTGGAGCTGTGTAAGGCATGGCTTTCAAATTAATACAACTCTTCACTAGAAGTCTGGAGACAGTAATCCTCCAGATGAAATGCATTTAGGTGGACTATGATTCCAAGCCATTTCTGCCGAATTACCTTAATTTTTTGAGTTACCCCCGTTCTATGACATTCCATTAATCTTACCTATTAGGTTAAGACTGATGTGCAATTTGTTCCGGGGCTGAACAGTTGGTCCTATTCACTCAAGCACCAGTGTTTCACTACACATTATGAGAAGTGCCCACTGTTGCTCTAACGAGAATAATGATCCTCTACTAGCATTTCAAGGCTTTGCTATTTCATGGTTCTTTGTTTGGGTTTTTTCTTTCTTCAGCAAGGGAGTACAAACAGGTCCTGTTTTTATCAGACCTCATAGGGAATGCCTCTTGCCTGTTTTTACAGAGGTGGCAAAGTGTGGGTCTGCACACAATGTAGTTCTGTGTTACTGTGGCAGCTGGACTCCTGATGCACTCAAATATGCTGACTTTCCGTCTGTAGTGAGGTGGGTTTATATCCCTCTCGGTGCTGCTCTGGTTACTCTCTAGTTTTGTGTACCTGTAGTGTGATGCCAAGCCCAAGAGGGTCAGCAGAAAAGGTCCTCTGCTTGAGATGCATGGGTGTAGCTTCTTGTTACCCATCCTGCCTTTTTGTCTTCAATGTCATGGAAAACCAGTGGCATCTCACAACCTGACCTTTGTTAGTTTAGACAGCAGCTAACATTTAGCATTTGCTAAAACGCTGCAGCAAAATGTGTTCTCCATCTACGTCCAGCAGATTTCTCTTTTATTTACTCAGAGAAATGGAATTCTGTCTGGTCCGTGGGGCTGTAGTTCTGGGCAAGAACTATTTTAGAGTTTCAGCTGCTTCTTGAAAACTACCTCACGGATGCTGATATCTATGGCTATAGAAAGTGTTACTGCTGTAGAAAACTGCCTGTTATGGTTATCTCATGGGTTAAACTCTGAAATACAGGGCTTGCTTGGACAGAGCCCTAAGAACAGCAATGGACTGATGCTGACAGGAGAGATTTACAGTGTTTGTGTCTTTTACAGTCAAGTCAGTGTGTATGTCCTAGGGTAAACAGAACCTTCTCCTTTCACTGAACTAGAACGACAACCAGTTCTAACAGCTATCAGGGTACAGAGCTGTGGCAGCATTTAAGGATGTGTAAGAAGTCACCTCTGCCTGGTTTTGACTTGTTTCCTTTACAGTCAAAAGAAAAAGATCAGAGATAAGTTTCTAGACAATAGCCTTGATGTTCCTGTATAATTTGGCTGAGAATTATTGTCAGTGGAGAGAAAGCTGAGTTAATCTTGCCATGTAGGACAGTCGTGAAAAGGATGGTGAGTTGAAGTCCTTTGTACTTGGCCTTAGAGCTCTGTCTGCATTTGTTCAGAGGGAATTATGTTCTCTAGGAACCAAGCTACTTTACAGCATAACAACATTAGTAGTGTATTGACTCTGCCCCAAAAAGATGTTGCATTGTGGTTGGGATGGTCAACACAAGTCCAGAAGAAGGGAGCCTGTTTCATCCACATGGACTCTTCCTCCATCTGTCACTCAAGGATAAGCTGTGGGTAGAAGGAGGTGTGGGAGGGCATGAATGAATGGAGCCTGTTGTCATGTAGATTATTTATCCTCTATGTGGAGGAGTAATTAGGCCCAGAGGGCAGTCCATCACTGTCCCCAGGCTGGATCAGTGGAGACGGACTGGCTCCTCTTCCAGCAATGCTTGGAAAAAAAAGCTGTGCTGCACACTGGGCCCCGTGTGGAGCACATGGCGATGGTGCATCTTGAAGTGGTCAGAAAGGTCACCATTCCCACTGAAAGGCAAGAGAAGACCAAGTAGCACTGGCTGACAACGGCGGTGGCCTCTTGTCTGTGCATGGACAGGAATGTAATTGCTGAACATAAGCTGTCCTTGTTTCACAGAGAAGGATCAGACAGCCCCGTTGGGGTTCAGCTGATCTGAGGGAAAGCTTGGACCTTTATGCATATTGAAAACCCCCCTGTAAAGAAAAGTTCCTTTAGCAGTGCCTTAGCCGATAGCTGAAACAAAACCCAGCTGTACCGCTCGGGTTAGTCTGCATCACAGGATACAAAATGTGGGAAATTGAATTCCTGAACTCTTAGAATGCACTGGGATCTTCCCAGGCTGGTTAGTGTCCTTGGTCTTTTTATTGTTGTTGTTTCGTTTGGTTTAGTCTTTTTCAGGTCTACAATTTGTGATGAATTTCTTTTGCAGGTAGTGTTTTACCCTATGTTTTGAAGTATTTATGATATGATCCCACCTACACATGGGCAAGCCAAATGCCATTCCATTGGTGGGAATGAATCTGATCTAACTGATAAATTTGGATGACTCCTTACCCTGTTTGTATGCTCAGATGTGAAAAATCATCAGGTTCTAGCAACTTGTCACTCAGCTGAAGAAGTTTCAAGCCATATCAACATCTGCTTAAAAGGGGCCTGACTGCCACTGAATTGCAAAGGTTTAATTCAGCCCATATAAATGGGAATTTTTACTGTTGGCATAAAAGGTTTTACAAGCTGAGACATATATTATAATGGGAATGAAAATAAACCCTTAAGAAATCTGCACCCCATTTGTTCAGGCGGTGCCTGAATGTTCCCATGCTGAGAAGCACTTCTTGCCATTTATTAACTGTGACTTTAACTAGAAAGTGAAGCTGTTCATTCAAATAAAGTGCATTCCTGGGTCTCCTACTGGAATAGCTGTCATTTTGCTGAAGGGCTGTGTCTCAGTGGCACATGTGCCAGCAGTAATGGCTGCTTGATGGTGCTAGGCCCTCATACATCCAATATTCTCCATTCCTTGTTACTAATGATATAAGAATTTAGAGTATAAGAGTGATTTAGTAGGTTAAAAATGTAGAATAGTAGAAGGAATGCATTGTGACTGTCCTGAAAAACTTTTCTGTCAAACAGGGGTATTGTGAAAGGGGTCAAAGGACAAAAAAAAAGGTATAGGAAAAGTACACAAAAAGAAGCCAGGCAGTTTACCATACAAACTGTCCCCAGTACAGGTTGGAGGAGATGATCCCAAAGTCACAGTAACCTTCAGATTTGAAGAAAACAACCCAAGTGAGCATGTGTAGATAGAGAAGATTGAAAGAGGAAGATTCTTACTTCATCCCCAAAGACCACCTGAAGACCACCACCCAGATGCGGAGAGTATTATAATGAGTTCTGGGAAATAATATGAATATGTTAAATGTTCACAGGAATACTTCCTCCCAGATCCTGGAGAAATCTGTATGGATATGCACATGAGAAATGTAAAGACACGCAGGTGCTTTGGGAATGATTCCCCACTGCGTCCAGCGCTGCAATAAAGCGTTCTTAGAAAACCTCTTCAAAGTTTTTCCATTCATTTTCCTTAGATCATTAACACTGATTGCAAGTCATAGAATCATAGAATCATTCAGAGTTGGAAAGGACCACAAGGATCATCTAGTTCCAACCCCCCTGCCATGGGCAGGGACACCCTACCCTAAATCAGCCTGGCCAAAGCTCCATGCAGCCTGGCTTTAAACACCTCCAGGGACGGGGCCTCAACCACCTTGCTGGGCAACCCATTCCAGACTCTCACCACTCTCATGGTCCTAAAACTTCCCTGTGAGTTTCCTCCCTGTTTCAAGACAAAGTACAAAATATTTGTGACAAGGCATTACGACTTATTTTGTTTTTTAATGTTTGTGCACTGAATCATTCCTGACAAAAATCTGTGAACCTGGACAATGACACAGTCATAGTCACAGACATACACTTTTAAACACACTCGGCCCTGCCTCTTACCTAGCACAATCTGCATCTGGGCAACCAATTAGTGATGTATGTGTGGGTGGATACATTTTTAAGGAGAAGTTATTAATAATTTGTACTTTTATGCCCAGAATGGTTTGTATATGCCTCTCCTAAGTGCATAAGGGGGAAAGTGCAGGTGTTTCTGTTTGAAAAATAATGCCTACAAAATCGAGGACCAGATTGAGAGCCCAATGAACAAGAGATCCTTCCTTCACTCATTTCCTTCAGTTAAGCCTTAATATGTTACAAACTTCTTCTGGTTATTGTTAAAACGGAATGGAAGGTTTAAAAGAAACCAAAAAATGTCTCTTGCAAAGAAGCTTCTATTACCCCTGAAAAGAAATGTGGGGGGACAGAAGACCCTGATCTGCGGTATGGCGAGTTCAAACAGTGGATTTAGACGTCCTGCTTTTAACCGAGGCATTTAATTTCAAACAGGTGCTGCTGCCTCTTCTTTTCGGGACCCGGGGGGTGAATCCTGCTGTGTATTCGGGATCCTGCTTGCCCCGGGGAAGAGCCATGTGGCTTTCCCTGCTGCTTGCCGGCAGCAGCTTCGGATCCCCCCGAGGGCAAATGAAGAGACTGGAGCTCGATGCATTGGTGGAAAGGGGCAGGAGGCTGGGGCCCAGGGGCCAGGGCTGGGTTTTGGTTTCAGGTAACAAGCCCCATGGCTGTGGGTAGATGTTTCTCGCTTTTGCTCGGGGGTCGAGATCCTCTCCTGTTGCTGATGTTTCCCACTTGGAGGGGTTGCAGACCACAAGGTGGCGACGTCTTCTCCGCAGCGATTTGCACTCCCCGCTGCCCGAGGTGCGTGCCGGAGCCTCCAGCTGTGCTGCACCCATACGGCCACATCCTCTCAAGATGTTTAAGCCTCTTTTCATTAAGTTCGGCGCAGTTCTTCCGATGCTGCTCTTGACCTTCACTGTCAGATATTATAGCAGGATATTAAACTGGCACCCTCTGTTACACGTTAATAAAACGGCCATGAAACTGGAGAGCTGAGCGGATGCACCTTCTGCAGGCTCCTCGTGGCAGCATCCTTTGAACGCTGACCCCTCTACACCCAGCTGAGTACAGTCAGACCGCACAGCATCATCCTCATCGTCTTCCCACAGGCCATTAGGTTTCCCTTTGAGCCAGGATGAGTGGCAGCTGTACCTTCTGGGCATCAACCTCATGAGGGCAGCAGGAACTATGAGGGTATCGCAATGCAGGGGCCTGGGAGCTGGCCTGGTCTGCCAAGGACTCTTTGTCTGTTCCTGCTCTTTTTCGGGCATAAACAATTATAAGTGCAATTTAAGTGACCTGAGAGTCAAACTGCTTTATTTGAAGGTGCAATTAAGTACCCAGACATGTAAATAGCCTAAATTGGACCTTTCAGTTAACGGTCAGACCAGCAATAGGGGCCAGGTTAGGAAACTTTGACCTTGTACCTGAAAATTAGCTGCACTGTACGTTTAAACTCCCTGACTGGTTGAAAGCTTAGCTTACTCACCCTCTTGTCAAGCCTCTAAATGTCAGCCTTGCTGAGTATATGTCCTCTGGGGACTGCTCATTATACAACAAAATGCCCTTCTAGAAGAATTACTATCAGCCTGTCTCTTTACCATTCAATCAAATGTAGCAAAGTGTGGAAGAAATGCTCCTTTCTCCTATCTCTTTACCGTTCAATCAAATGTAGCAAAGTGTGGAAGAAATTCTCCTTTCTCCTGAGCTCAGTATTGCCACATCACTTTGAAGGTGTGATGCACCCACCCTACTCTGTTGGGTGCACCATCAGTTCCACTGGTACAGCTCAGTGAACCTCTTGGAGAAGTGGATGTACCAGCTCTTGCTCAGATAGTCCTGTTAAAGTCTGCAGGGTAATTTGTGTAAGCAACCATAAGCAGGGTGAGCAGCTATGCCAGTGTATTGTTGCCTGTGCTGCACACAGATGTAAAGTTCTCTGCTACTGTAGCACACCACACTTTCCCTGGAAAAATCCTTTTTCCAGAGGGTATAAAAACCTAAAATCTATATATCTGAGCTGTTTAATAGCATTTATAGCATGCAAAAACAGACAACAGTCCTGGATTTTCTTTTGGATCATAAAGGGCTCTTCATCTGTGCCTGTGAAACAAGTAATTTCTTCTACTATCAAAATCCAAAATGCATTCTGAACCTTTGAACTCAGTAATAATCCACAACAATGCTTCCTGGGAACTATGAACTGATGTAGCCATCTGGACATATCTAGCTATTGTTAAACATGATGTTTGTATGATGTCATGTGCAGCTTTGCCTCTATAAAGAAAGAAATGTAGTTTTCTGCACCAATGATCTTGTATTTTTTGAAGCTAACACAGTACTTTGGCACCTTTTTATGATTAATGTATCCTTCCTCAACCATCCCCCAACAAAATCGTGAACTCTTTAACAAACAATACATCTGTAGATTGCTATCTAATATTTATTAACTTACTTTCTTTCATCCTCTTCCCTGGACCTAGAATCTCCCAGGGGTCCTCAGATCACAGGCTGAAAAACAGTGGGTAGGATATACCTTTTGTACCACCTGGGACAAATAATAGTGTGAAGCTGTTAATATTCCTTTTGAAGGGAGCATCAGGCTACACCTCATTCCTTTCTGGGAGCTGGTGGAGTGTAAGAGTAGGGGCAGCATCTGCTCTGTGTTCCCACTGCAAAGCCCTTTCCTTATAGGATAGCAGTGTCATAGAAATGAAGGACCAGGCAGGATGTGGCTGTCTAGGACTTGATGCGGCCATCTCCAGTAGTAAATAAAAATTTAATAAGCATTTTGTGACCAGATGTAACGTGGGCTCTGCTTCCTCTTAGCTCCACCAGCCCTGAGCGTGCCTAGATGTCACCTGGGAAATACCTCATTTGATGGGCTTAAGCCTACAGCAGTGACTGCCTTTGTTAGTGTACACACAAATACTCAAGGTACACAGGCCCTTGATTTGGGCACACAGGTCACTGGTTAGCAAGATGCACTGCCCAGGCAGTCCTGTCTGCCAGGACTTGGTCACTGCCTTAGCTTTTCAGAAAGAAACAGCAAGGCAGCCAGCACCATCGGTGTGATTTTAACTTGACTCTCAACACGCAGGGGCAGATTTGGCAGCCTTCTCTGCTCCTCGCTGCTCAGCCCATGAAGTCACTCTTCCTTTGCAGAGACCCATTCTTGCCTCAATAAATAGAGCTTTCCACTGCCATTGTTTATTTTACTGGGGGGGAGTTCTCTCCATGTCACCTTTCCTTTTTTTAATTTCAGCCTCTTATGGACTACATGCTGCTTTGCAAAACCTGCCAATCTGAATGAGTATCCTAGGGAATACAAGTTCCTATGGGATAAATGCTCTAGTTTATGACTCATAGACTAGAATAGTAAAAGCTGATGCATAAAAGGCCCTGGGCCTTAGCATACCACTGATGTTTTAAATTTATCTTCTGCAAATGAGAAAGATGTTTTTCTTCAAGACATACAAAAATATACCAGCTCGGTGCAATCTAAACGAAGTTATGTGGGAACACTGCTCTGCACTGTATTGCCAATCTCTTGTGTTTATGTATAATTTTCCATGGGGCATTCCTGTCTGTAAAACTACTCAGAGAGCTTTCCTGTGGACTCCTTTTGACTGGCAGGAATACTAGCAGCCCTAAGTGTCATGTTGTTCATTTGTGCACGCTGTTTTTACAGCTATTCAAGAGCATCTGTGAGTCATTTGCTGGCTGAGCCTCAGCTCTTCGGCATGTGTCAGGTAGAGGTCTTGGGCAAGTAAGGAGTAGAAAAGGAAGGCTTGGGACTGGGATTGGGCTCTGTGGGAAGAGGTCCAAGGGGAGAGTTGATGATGTGGTCAACCATCTCTGCCTCGTCTACATAGTGATTTTAGTCCCAGGGAAGATATCAAAGGGTTTGGCCCATAGTTCCTCCGGGGCAAATAAAGTCGAAAAGAGTCATAGAATCAAACAGGTTGGAAGAGACCTCCAAGATCATCCAGTCCAATAGTGGATTGTGGACCCCTTACTCTGCTTTGCTACTCCAAGACTCGTTTAGAGAGGTGACATGCTCCCCAGGGAGATGGTAAGTGACTTCCAGAGCAAACCAGAGCAAGGACTGATTGCTGTCATTCATAGGTGGGAATTGGTCTCCTGAGTGGCAGAGACTTCTCCTGCCCCTTACTGAGGGCAGCTGGGAAGTGAAGCTCACCTGGATCTGCAGACCTGCACATCACTTGGCATAGATTTATTTCTACAGCTTGCATGTTGATCTCCACACAGGGGCATCTGGTAGGAAGGTAGAAAATGTCAAAGCCATTCCACTGAGCACAGATGGGACCTGAACATTCAAGGATCTGAACATGAGGTGCTCCTTATCCAGAGCTGGAAGACAGACTGGGAGCCTCTCTTGGCAGCTGCTACCACCCTTCAATTACAAAACTGAGTTAAACTGGTGACTTTGAATAGTGAAGAAAAAGGCTGCTGTCTTAATTTCCTTTCCTTTCTCTGACCCTCCCCGTTTTTAATGCTGGTAGAAAAAGAAAGAGAAAGGGAGGCAGCACATGCAGTTCTTCATATTTCCCATGTGATTTCAAGTGAAATGAGGAAAAAGCAGAGAGGTGCAACACTGTGCAATGCTAGGCATCAACGTTTCCCTTGAAAGGGTGACAAAAAGCACATTTTTTTCCAGAGTTATTTGTGTCTAATCCTTGGACAAAATTCCTCTGCATGACTCATTCATTCCTCTGCTTTCCTTGTCATACTGAGTCCATTGTCACACAGGCTTCTGTGAATAACTCTTCTACAGATGTTGGGAAATATATCAAAAGGCCAAAGAGGTGAAAAAGAGTAAAAGGGATTTATAGGAAGGCAGAGACTACAAAAACAGAGCAAACCAACCAACCAAACCAAAACCACAGAAACTCCAGATTATTGAAAATATTCTGGAAAGTCCCTAAAAGCCAATGTCCTCTTTCTTAGTCACTCTTCCTTGTGAGATACCAGCTGCCCCCTCAAAATAAAATGACAGCCCAAATTGTCTTTGGATCCAGTTTATAGCACTGATGTCTGTGGCAGATGCAGAACTGAAAGTTGAAAGTGAAAACATTTTAGGATTAAGGTCATTATATTCTCCCATCTCTATTTGTAAGATTAAATGAACTGTTTTGATTTTCCAATTGCTAGTAAAAGACTGATCAGTTTTCATACTTAAGACAACAGCTGATGTGAATCCTATATTGGTCTTGAAACTCTAGTGAAATGCTGGAAAAAAAAGAGCAAAAGGAAACAATGAAACACTCTCATCTCCTCAATTATTTATTCACGGGTTTTTTTTCCCCTTCAATTTCACTCCAAGGATAGTAATGAGTTTTACGAATGGAAGGTGTCAGCTATAGGCTCTTCTGTGGAAACCTCTAAATTTATGGCTCCTCTGGGCATTACAGACACGGATAATGCATAATTTACAAACAGACTTGAAACTTTCATCTTCCTTTTCCCACTCCTTCTCAGAGCTTTTTGTTCACTGAGTGATTTGTTTTGCTGCAGTGGAAACCATATGCTCTTCTAAATCTCAGTGGAGTGTAGAAATTTTGCAGCGCTGCCAGATGTTGCCCAAGAAACTTCACCTGACATAGAACTACATGAACTTCTTCACTCTTAAACTGTCTTTCTAAGGGGACATTTTTTTCATGCTGTTTGAGGGTGGGTGGAATGAGACCAAATGACGGTGAGCAGGTGGAGATGCAGCTTTGACATCAATTACCAAGGCCTGCACTCTCTTTCTCATGGGGCAGGAGCTGAAAAATTTAGCGAGCCACCTCTCTGGATGGTCAATAGTTCTTAAATGGTAGTCCTGCTTCTGGCATCGACTCTGCTTTGTCATTGGCTGGAGGGAGGCCCTGAGGAGAGGGACTTGGGGATGCTGCTAGAGGAGAAGCTCAACATGAGCCAGCAGTGTGCACTTGTAGCCTGGAGGGCCAAACAGATCCTGGGCTGCATCAGGAGAAGAGTGGCCAGCAGGGCCAGGGAGGTGATTCTAGCTCTTTGCTCCCTGCTGGTGAGACCCCACCTAGATTACTGCATCCAGTTCTGGAGCCCACATTACAAGAAGGATGTGGATGTGCTGGAATGTGTCCAGAGAAGGGCCACAAGGATGATCAGAGGGCTGCAGCAGCTCTCCTATGAGGGCAGACTGAAAGAGTTGAGGCTGTTCAGTCTGCAGAAGAGGAGGGTCTTCTTGTGGCCTTCCAGTATCTGAAGGTGGCCTACAAAAAAGCTGGGGAGGGACTTTTTAGGCTATCAGGGAGTGACAGGACAAGGGGGAATAGAGCAAAGCTGGAGATGGGTAGGTTCAGGCTGAATGTGAGGAGGAAATTGTTCAGTATGAGAGTGGTGAGAGCCTGGAATGGGTTGCCCAGGGAGGTGGTTGAGGCTCCATCCCTGGAGGTGATTAAGGCCAGGCTGGATGAGGCTGTGGCCAGGCTGATCTAGGGTAGGGTGTCCCTGGCCATGGCAGGGGGGGTGGAACTAGCTGATCCTTGTGGTCGCTTCCAACCCTGACTGATTCTCCAATTCTATGAATATATGACCTACCATGCTGGATAAAAACCGTCTAGTTTAGAGCCAGTGTGAACATGGCCTTGCACTTGTCCATGATCAGGTGCTGTAGAGAAAGGTGGGAAAAAACCCATAGTTAAAGAGATAAATTAAGAGTTTCTTTGGCTGGTATTTGGTAGTTAGTGTTTGGCTTGAACTAAAAATCTTTTACTTCTCTCTAAAATGTCTGTAACATGACAAAACGTTGGATGCTTTTATTCTAATAATACCCTCATTATTGCATGTGTCTCCATATGTCTTGTGTGTGGCTCCATGGTTTGTTGCATCAAATCAGAAGGTTTAGGTGCTGGGAATGTGGGAGAAGAGGATAAAATTTTCCCTTCACCAAAAGGGGAAGAGTAGTGAGGACAGCCTCTCAATCCAGAAAGGCTGAAGGAAGACTGGCAGAGTAGAACCACACAAAGAGGTGTGGATCCTTTTGTGACCAATTTATTCCCAAAGAGAGTAGGGCTTGTGTTTCCCAGGTGCTCCTGTGGACTCCTTGGCTGCAGATCCTCATAAGTCTGCTAAAACCCAGCAGCCTGGTAAATGCTTCACCAACTGTCATTTAGGGTAGATCTAAGGTAAGGTGTCAGTAATCTGAGAATTGTGTTAACAATATGATTTTTCCTCTGCACCCATCCCTGGGGCAGCTGGAGGGCTGAGACCTGAATGTGTCTGCTGTCGTGCTGTCAAAGGTATCCCCCTCTGCCTCCTGCTGAAGACTCATGGCCCAATTGTGAGACTCTCCTTCTGATGAATCCTCAAGATGCCTTAAACCTAACCCAAATACCATACTTGCACTATTTTAGCACTTCTGCCTGCATTGTTGGGACATGGGCACTGCAGCTTTCATTCCCAAGCACCTGAAGCAGCTTTAAGCAGGTCTCTCAGGTTTACACCACGTCTTAAACATAAACATTCCCAGCCCATGTGGTCATATACTCCCTACAGGGAACAGATGACACCAGACAGATTTTGTTTGCTGCCTGAATATGTTGGATTTTTCTCAAGGTATTTGGATGAAACAGAGCAGAAAACTTGCTGAAGGCAGTGTCTCATTCTTCCTCTAGGGCATTGTCAGGTCTCCTTGTGTAGCATTTCCTTTGGTTTCCCAGATGCTGACAGGTAACTCCCTTCCAGATAAACTGCTGAAAACAACTGAAGACTTTGTTTTACCTTAACCCTTCCACATACCCAGCAAGATTCCTGCTGGCTTTGTTGTTCAGCCTTCCTTACTCTTTTCCTGTTCCACAGGCTCCTCACACCAGCTTGCAAACACAATGCTTCTCCTGGGTTTCAGGTATCTCACTGACCCAATCAGCATCCACTTCAACATTATTCACTGGGACACACCAGGTCTGCTGATGTGGGTTTTGCTGACAGGGCTTCATGTTTTGATAGCAACTGCTCTCAGCTCCGTGTTGACTGGTATTGACTCTCCAGATGGACAAAATTTGGGTTTTCCATGTATTTAATGTACCTTTAACCACATCTGCTATGCTGGTGAGCCTCTTGCTATACATGATGGTGTGACAGACTGTCATTTGGGCTACTCTCTCATTTTATCTCTTCTTATTGTACTGTGTTCAGCATCATTCAAAGTCCAAGGTTTCCTGCGTAAGTGAAATGCAGTGTTCAGACAATATGCTGTGAGGTTAAATGGAGTGGCATAAATGCATTTAATCACACATTATATATTGATACCTCAACAGTACAGAAAACCATCACAATATGGAAGTTGTGCCTTTTTTTACTGTAATATCTAGTTCATATGGAAAAAAAACCTATCTGATTGTTAGCCTTTTTTTTTTTTAACTTAAAAGTAGGATAAAATCTGATAGCTTTATTCAGCAAGACACTGAGGAAATAAAGCAAATCAGCAGAAATATACAACCTGTCACAGTTATCCTTGTATAAAATATGACCCACAATTTTGAAGCATATGGTAACACAAGTTTTAATTTAAGTGGCATCTTCTTTAATCAGCAAAATAAGGTCTGGCTTGCCTGCTGGAAGTGGAGTCAGCACCTTCACCTGCTGAAGTGAAAAGGCTCCCCCAGCGACCAGTGTTGGTTTCCACTGCTGATGTTCTGCTAAACAAAAATGTGAACCTTTGCACTTGATGCACACTGGGAAAAACCCAAGAGCCTTCCCATTCATTATCTGCAAGCTGCTAGAAATGCAGCTTATTGTACACCTTGCGATCACACCAT
This sequence comes from Tricholaema leucomelas, assembly GCA_013400475.1. NCBI lineage: Eukaryota > Metazoa > Chordata > Aves > Piciformes > Lybiidae > Tricholaema lacrymosa > Tricholaema leucomelas. The sequence goes on from WAAF01003023.1 coordinate 678,799, forward strand.
ATACCTTGCAGTCACACCATATACCTTGTGGTCACACACTCTGTGCTCTCACTGCTTGAAACCCCACCACGTGGAAAACCAGCTGCAGCTCCATACTAGAAGCACTAAACTTTCCCACTAACACTTGATTTGGAATTTGCCTCTCAGCCACTGCAAGGAGAACCTCATACCATTCCATCTGAACATATATAGAATCATAGAATCATAGAATGGTTTAGGTTGGAAGGGACCTCAAGGATCATCCAGCTCCAACCCCCTGCCATAGGCAGGGACACCTCCCACTAGAGCAGGCTGCTCAAGGCCTCATCCAGCCTGGCTTTAAACGCCTCCAGGGAGGAAGCATCCACAACCTCCCTGGGCAACCTGTGCCAGTGTCTCACCACCCTCACTGTAAAGAACTTCCTCCTAACATCCAGTCTAAATCTCCCCTCTTCCAGCTTAAACCCATTGCCCCTCGTCCTGACATTACTAGACCGTGTAAATAGTCCCTCCCCAGCTTTCCTGTAGGCTCCCTTCAGATACTGGAAAGCCACTATAAGGTCTCCTCGAAGCCTTCTCTTCTCCAGGCTGCAGAGCCCCAACTCTCTCAGCCTGTCCTCATAGCAGAGCTGCTGCAGGCCTCTGATCATCTTCGTGGCTCTCCTCTGAACCCGCTCCAGCAGTTCCATGTCCTTCTTGTGCTGGGGGCTCCAGAACTGCACACAGTACTCCAGGTGGGGTCTGAGGAGAGCAGAGTAAAGGGGGAGAATCCCCTCCCTTGCCCTGCTGCCCACACTGCTCTTGCTGCAGCCCAGCACACGGTTGGCTGTCTGGGCTGCATGTGCACACTGCCATATATGTGTGTGTATCTCATCACAGCCTATTTTGCTGATGTGTCAGATAGATGGAAAAGCCTCCCTGGGTTATAGAAAGGAAATAGTAATTAGCACCTACTCTCACAATAGGGAACTATCATATCTTCTGGATGAGAGGAATAAGGCTTGTCCTCTCATTCCTGACAGCTGCTGCTGTGAGAAATTTCTGGCCTGTCAGAGCCTCTTTATGAGCAGACTCCTTTGTAAGTCTTCATCATTCAGACCAAAAGGTCTACACATGGCATCTCTTTTTGCCTGTGATTATAGTTTTTTCCCACTTTTTCCCCACCCTAGTGCTTTCCCTAATTAAATAATTCTCTATTGCTTCTCTCTTCTGGTAGTTCTTTGTTGGTAGGTTGTTCCCCCACCCCCCCTACTTTTACTTGGTCTTTATTTGATGATGAAAAAGACTTTTTGGCAAACAGAATGTAAATTCGAGCTAGATTTCATATGGGTCTTTCCTGGAGTTTTGGCAAAGGGGAAGTTTTCTTTGGACTGGGTAGAAAGAGTTAATCAAGGAAAGAAAATTGAATGGCCACTGAAAAGACAGATATTTACTGTAGAGACCTCGTTGCAGAGTGGTGCTTGTAAATACGAGGAGAAATGTATATATAAAAAGTCTGCCCAGGCTTTCCCAGCACATTGAAACGGAGTCATCTGACTTTGTTTAAAGTTTTTTGATCCGAAGAGCAAGAGAACATTTCACTCGTAAAGAGTATCTACAACTGTGTTTGAACCTTTGACACGGGAAACTGAGGAAATTAAACCAGCTGCTACCAGCTTCTTCAGAGCCAGAAAGATGTAAAGCCTGCAGAAAAACAAAATGTTCTTCTCCCCCCACCCAGTATTCTCATTCCTTAAAACCAGAAAAAAAAGAAGAAACTATTTTTGGAAGGGGGAAAAGATCTGTGTTTACATTTCTGTCTGTAATACAACGTGTGGCTGATAAGAGGCTTATGTTTTAAATTGTTATCGCAGGGAATGTGATGACTTCTGAAGTCAGAGCAGGGCTGGAATGAGGCTGGCTCCTTCTGCTGCCTTTGTCCTTTCCTGAGCTGTGCCCTGCCAGTGAATTGCACAGTATCTTAAACTGACCTTTCGTTCAGGCTGTATGGAGGTACTTTTAGTCAACTGGTAGGAGCAAGTGACCTCTGACCTCCTGATATTCACTGAATGCATGGAGGCATTTTCTGCTGCTGATGGGTGGTCCCAGTAGACAGTGGCCACAGATGTCTGCTCCTGATAAATCCAGAGTTCAGCTAATGGGAGGGGACCTGTCACTGGCTTCACTGGAGAGTGAAATATGTAAACTATAAGCAAGTGTTTCTGCTGGCTTTTAAGCTCCATCACTAGCTGTGAAGATTGAAAATCCTTGACAGTGCCTTGAACTGCTTCGGATAGGTTTCAGTGCACCCCTTAAGTCCTTTCACAGCTGTCCCGCTCCTGTGCTAGGGACACAGCTGCACTGTGTGCAGACACCTCTGAGCTCCCTTCACCCTGATAGCTGGGAAGTGCTGTCAGTTGCTGGGCTCGTGGTTTTCCTTTTCGTTCTGGAAGTTGCTTTGTGCATCTGGTGGAAAACAAACTTGACAGCATCCACCTCATAGGGAGTTAGCCTGGTTAATTTGTAATTAGGAGTTTCTCGTGCTGGAACCCTTCAGCAGAAATCCCATTCTCACAGCAAATTCTGATTCTTTGGTCATAGCAGCTTTCAGAGCGGTTAGCCAAACTCTCTATCATTGTTGGCTAATTCAACACATCCTTCTTGCCCATCCCCTTTTTGGTCACTTCCTTTCTTCTGGTGCCAGTAATTTCTATAAATGATTGCATGCTGCTCGGTGGCAATAAATATTAATAAAGGTATATTGTTTTACTGCTGGAATAGTGGGAGAAGAGCTGAGGGATGTGTATTTCACTTCTTCAGAGGCTTGGCTCCCTTTGGCATGCCTTTTGCTCCCCAAAGAATTGCCAAATTATATCCTAGTTTTCCTTCCCAGATGAACTACATCCTCACATCTATCTGGCTCTACTCCAGGCTGCTCCAAAGCAGTAGGAGCTGGGAGAAAAGTTTAACATGCAAATTGAAAATGTCAAAATTTGGCTTTATTTATTGCTAGTTTTGTAGAAAAGAGGAAGTAGAAAGACTTTCTGTCAGAACAGCTCACTGTTATTGTTACGCTTTGAGCAAATGAACCTCTGAACTGCAGTAAAGGAACTGTTTGGAAGGTTAAGAGGGACCAAAAGGGCAAGGCTATGGGAGCAACCTTAGTTTTGCTGAAGGAGCATAGTGCTGGGAAATGCATGGCATTAGGAATGCACCTTTAAACAGCTGAACTTTTTGGACACTGGGAACCAGTTGAGAGGAGTCAATGATGGAATTGGTGTGTTGTTACACTGAGGCAAGTGTAGAAGGACTTCTGAGCTCCGTGCTGAGATCTTTTCATAGGAGTGCTACACACTGCACTGACCTAGTGTTTTGCTCTTTTCTGCTTGAAAGACATGACTCTGTGGCCACACATTCCATCAGACTGAGAGCATTTGTTTATGCAAATTTAACACATCCTTTTGGAAACACAGTTGTCACAAAGGGCTTTTGGGGTGCTGCATTTTAGTGACGGAGGAAGAGTATTTTATACAGGTGAGGCTTCAATCTGGGACAAATCAGACACAGATCAGAAATGCTTGGTTGAAATTAAGTAATTATTAGTAAGCCTGTGTCAGACACTAACGTATCAGAAACAGAAACTAACCCAACAAAGTGTGAGCAGTTCATGGCAGGATCAATGTTATCACCAGTACCATACTCCATCCTTGCAGAAAGGGATTGATACGAAGGCTCCTAACAAGGGGAAGTTTGTTCATGTGTGAGCGCTGGTGTGCAAAGTTGTCTGAAGAATACAGGAGACAGACGTTAGCTGAGTTTGAGAAATGGATGAGGTAATGAAAAGATACAGATTTGAGGTACAATACTGGCAAATATAAAGCTAATTTGTCCATAGCTGTTCCCACTGTTTGTACTTGTCCAGTTTTCCTTTGGATATGCTGTAAACCTGAAGCCAAGCATCTTTTCTGACACAGAAGTAAAGGGAAAAATGCCACCTGCCATCTAAAATTGAGTGTTAATATACAGACAGAGAATAAGGCCATGGGCTTAGCTTAGTGATGTAAAGAAGTTCATGCCCTTATTTATGGAAGCAGAAATGCTATCTGAAATGGACCATAAATCACTTGCCACCATTGCTAAATTGGGTCTGTCCAGCACCCTGCTTAGAATGGAGATGACTTTTAATGCAGAGATGTGATTTCTATTTCTAATACAAACCTGATTGAGAGGTGTTAATAGCATTTGATGGAAGTCCAACAGTATGTGCCATTTAAAATAACCCCTACAGTTCTAATTGAAATATGGATTATAATACCTGTGATGAGTCCATGATGAAAACTTGTATGAAGCCATTACCACAAGAACAGGGTTTTCCTAGCTTCCCTCTCCCGTTCAGAGAAGGGATAATAAAGGGGATTTTCTCTAAGACAGCAGCAAGGTGATTCATAAGGAGCTGCAGAAAATTTGTTGAAAAAGATAAATGAAGGTTACTTAGGGATGGAACAAGAGACAGGCTAGAGATTCTCAGTGAATAATGATACTGAGAAAGCTGTCTAGGCTTGTTGAGTATATCAAAAATATAGACCACACTGAGCAGAAGAGTGTTACACTTATGTTCCTGGGAAAAATAAGGACTTAGCTATCCATAGCTACCTACTGGACCAGTGAAAATTCCATTAAAAAGTCATAAAATAAAGGAAGTTTTACAAAGCTGAATATATTCAGGCCAAATTACTTTTGAATTGAAACTATGACAAGGCATTTCATTATACTTCTAGTGACTTCCATATTTTACCCAATTGGGTTTTTTTTTTTTTTCCTTTTTGACTTTCCATGGTTTGCATTAGAGTGAAGATTACTTTTGAAGATTGTTTTGAAATATTGCTTATGAACACCTAACTTTAACATAAATTCAAACAACATCATTTTTACAGGTAAGACGAGAAAACCTCACCTGTGATTACACCAGGATTGTTGATATTGTTCTTTTAGTTAAAGTGGATTGTCCTAGCTGCAGAGTAGTTTCTGCTACTAGATGTTAGGAGGAAGTTCTTGACAGAGAGAGTGATTTGCCATTGGAATGGGCTGCCCAGGGAGGTGGTGGAGTCGCTGTCCCTGGAGGTGTTCAAGAAACAACTGGATGAGGCACCTAGTGCCATGGTCTAGTTGAGTGGATAGGGCTGGGTGCTAGGTTGGACTGCATGATCTTGGAGGTCTCTTCCAACCTGGTTGATTCTATGATTCTTTGGAAAGCCTCTGTGGGACAAATTCTATTGAGTTAATCAATGCACTTAACTAAATCTGCATTTGAAATAACTGGGAGAGAGTATAATTCTCTATTTCTGTGTCTGAACCTGAAGTCCTTACTCATGGAAGTAGTGCAAGTTCAATCAATGAAACTATTCACATGGATAAGCATTAATCATATGAGTAATGAGAAAGGATTGAAGGCTCATTCCTAAAGTTGCTAAGAAATTTTACAGCTGCTTCATGTGGGCCAACTATCATTGTATTTCCCCAGTTATTGCTTCTAATACAGTAGTGATTAATTAAGCTAGGGTCATATTGACCCCATGCAGGTTTGCTTCCTGTTCAAGCCACTTTTATATGATGTCTTAAGGACTGAGGTGGATGTGAGAGATGTGCAGCCCAAAGCCTACAGCAGTTCCCCTTTGTGAAGTGCATTCCACCCTCTGCAAGTTTCAGATTTCCTTTCTCATGAAAACTGTCTTGGCGCCTGAAATGGAGTTTCCATCCCCCTCTTGATATCCCTGTCTGGGCGTATCAGTTAACAACTCCTGCCATGGCACACAGAGCCTATATTTATAGCCAGCTGTGACTATCAGGGGAGATTTGCAGGGCTATCCTCAACTGTTTCACTTGTGCCTATATGAATGAATACTTCTTTTCTCTGCAAAAGTAACTCCACATCTTCCAAAATTGCAGCACCCTTGAAGCCAAATATTCTCCCAGGTATTTCGTTCCTCAGCATCTACAGCCAGCAGGATGTCATTTCTGTTGCTTCTGACTGCCCAGGGACTGTCCCTGCTTATCTGTGCTACAGTTACCTGAAATCTCCATTAGCCTTGACACTGAATGGTACAGCAACCCATTGCTCCACTTCTGGATTTGCCTTCTGAAGGGACAGTCATTACCATATCAAAACCATCTGCTTTTCTCAAGCATACTGTATGGCTTGTGTCAATGGCAGGTTTTTTATCAGCATAGGAAAATACTATCAAGCCTCCATTCTTTTTTAAATTTACTATTTTGCTTGCTTGTTTTATGATGGCAGTGTCATGTAAGAAGAACCTTATTCTATTTACTTACTTTTTTAAGAGGAAACTGACTATTGGCCATTCCTCACTATTTCCCTGCTCTGAGATATTCTTATTTTTTTCTGATCCTTTGTTGTCTTTTGTCTCACCTTAAGAAGAGCCATAAGAGAAATGAGACACTTTGGTTTTGGAGTTTCACACTTTCTTTTGAAGTATGTGGCCAGAGACCCAGTACATAGCAATGTCCTGCATCAAAGTATCTGAGTTCTTAAAATTCTCACTCGTTCACTTTACAGGCAGCTTTTTGCTCTGAATTATGTGTTCAGTGAACAGCTTTCTGTGAGCTTGTACCTTCAAATGAGCTATCCAAAGAGACAAAATGCAAAGATAGTATAATGGAGAAGAGGTAGTTGTCTCATTCAGCTAAGCTAAAGAAGGTTATGGGTATGAATAACAATGAGGAACTCATTACAGGAAAAAAAAAAAAAACCAACAAAGAAAAAAAGAGAAAAAGGCATCAGAAAAGGCATGGCTGAATCTGGAAGTAAAAAGCAGGTGACAGCTTTTCTTATCTCTCCTTTTGGCAGTGATTCATTGCATGGCAGAGCACTTCTGCACACTATCAGCATTGTTTGAAAGTAAAACCCAGAGCAGAGAGAGCAGATTCAGCAATTGTTGGTTCTACAGTGAAAGGTGGGAAAACATCCACTCTGGGCTCTTCACAGGCTAAATGATTTTCCTATACTTCTGGCTAGATTCATTCAGCAAAACAAACTCTGAAACTTTCTACTAGCTAAGTCGACTATAAAAAACATAACACATCAGAAAATGTAAGCTTATTCCAAGCCTTGCATGTTTCATGGGCCCAAGCAGGCTCTGCATCCTTTATCATTGCTGAGTTTGTCAGTCAAGGTGTTGACCACTGCTTTGTGTGTAGAGGAGGCTAACATCCATTGCATGCCTTTCTTATACACCCTGCTTCAGGAAAGCACTTCAAGATATGTTCAACTTTAACTGGATACTGTCATTGTATTCATTTAAGCATGTACTGATAGGCTTTCAGAATTATGAATGCTTTTATGAAAGAAGTCCTGCCTTGGACCAGAGATGTCAGGCTGAACAGGGCAGGTTAAAATTGTCCTGATTTGCCCTTTTGAAAAAAATCCATCGGAAAAGGGGTGTTATTTTCCCCTCTTTGGTTCAGCTTCCTTACCTCCCTCAGTGAGGATAGATTAAGTAGGTTTTAGGCCATTGTGATAAGCCTAACTGTTGAGACCTAAGCTCAGGTACTTGCTTTGGTGCTTGATGGTCCCTTTGGTCCCTGTGATTTTGGAGAGGTTAAGCTCAACAAGTGTACATTTTAGAGCTCTGTGAGCAATTGTTACTGAGCTCATGTGGTACATCATTGAGGTTAGCATACCCGAAGAAGCTGGACAGATTAGTCAGACTATCATTTATCTTTCTTCCACAGAGTGACATGTTCACCTGCTCATTTCTTGTCTTGTCTTTTTCCAGGCAAGAGTTTTGTGTCTGAGATAGAAGAGAGAGTTATTGGTTCTGCCTGTGTAGTGTTTTGATTTACAGAGAGCACTCCATTTTTCTTCTCAGTGTGCTTCATGGCAAGGTTTTTACATTAATTTATTTAAAAAATGTTTGTGTGTGCATGGGACCAAATGGTCCAGAATGTGTTACTAAAGAAAACAGCTGTTTAATGCACAGAAGTGCATGGAATGATTCTTCTTGAAGCTATGTGCGCCTGGTCATTGGATCATAAAACCCAGAACAAAGAGGAAGAAGGACAGGTTCTGTTATCACAGGCAGTTAAAGTATACTGTCTTGTACAACTTGCTATCCTTTTAACAGAGAAGCTACTTCTGGCAGAAGAAAGGAAACCAAGAAATAGTGTGAAAGATTCCCACACTCGATTCTCATTCAGTACCTCACCAGCATGCCCAAGGAGAACATTATTTCCAACTTCAGAGGAGTTATTTCCTAACCCAAATGTGCACTTCACAGTATCACAGTCTCACAGTATCATCGGGGTTGGAAGAGACCTCACAGATCATCAACTCCAACCCTTTACCACAGAGCTCAAGGCTAGACCATGGCACCAAGTGCCACGTCCAATCCTGCCTTGAACAGCTCCAAGGACGGCGACTCCACCACCTCCCCGGGCAGCCCATTCCAGTGTCCAATGACTCTCTCAGTGAAGAACTTTCTCCTCACCTCGAGCCTAAACTTACCCCGGCGCAGCCTGAGGCTGTGTCCTCTCGTTCTGGCGCTGGCCACCTGAGAGAAGAGAGCAACCTCCCCCTGGCCACAACCACCCCTCAGGTAGTTGTAGACAGCAATAAGGTCACCCCTGAGCCTCCTCTTCTCCAGGCTAAACAATCCCAGCTCCCTCAGCCTCTCCTCGTAGGGCTGTGCTTGAGGCCTCTCCCCAGCCTCGTCGCCCTTCTCTGGACACGCTCAAGCATCTCAATGTCCCTTCTAAACTGGGGGGCCCAGAACTGAACACAGTACTCAAGGTGTGGTCTAACCAGTGCAGAGTACAGGGGCAGAATGACCTCCCTGCTCCTGCTGGCCACACCATTCCTGATGCAGGCCAGGATGCCATTGGCTCTCTTGGCCACCTGGGCACACTGCTGGCTCATGTTCAGGCGGGTATCAATCAGCACCCCCAGATCCCTCTCTGTCTGGCTGCTCTCCAGCCACTCCGACCCCAGCCTGTATCTCTGCATGGGGTTGTTGTGGCCAAAGTGCAGCACCCTGCACTTGGAGCCATTGAATGCCATCCCATTGGACTCTGCCCATCTGTCCAGGCGGTCAAGGTCCCGCTGCAGAGCCCTTCTGCCCTCCAACCCAGCCACATCAGCCCTCAGCTTGGTGTCATCTGCAAACTTGCTGATGACTGACTCAGTGCTTAGTAGTTCTTCCTTGCTCCTTGACATGCTTTTCTTTTGCATTTTTTATGAACAGCTGTCTGTTGAGCCAGTATTGCACTCAACAAGCTGGCTGTTTCCAACAAAGGAAGAGGGAAACAGGAACATTTCCCTTCATGGGAAAGAGCTTTTTTAAGAAAGGCCTGTCCCACTGGCATAAATCAACAAAAAAGCAAGTGCATTCATTTAGCTATCTGAAGTCCTAATATGTCATCATGTCATGTACAGAGCATTTGGCTGCTTTAATACTGTTATCGTTTTCTCTTTTTAGAAAGGAGTTCATTTCAGTGAGCTTGTAAAGTACAATATACAGTATTAGAGATTTCATTATTCACAGGGACCAAAAGAAAAGAGAAAGATCTTTCCACACATGATTAATACTTCAGCTGAATACCATGTGCTGGATGTGGGCCATCCATCAGCAATTTAACATCTGTAGTCTGGCCATGGTGAGTCACTGTTAACATCATGAACAAATCATGGATGCTTCGTGGTCTTAACATGGTTTATGGGCCTTGTATGAATTGAATATGTGTTCAGCCTGGGGATGAAATGAGGATGGCCTAAATTAGAGGTAAAGGAAGTTATGAAAAGCATGCTTGCCATTTATTTACTTCTTAAGCAGAATTTTCTGTGAACTGTTCGTTGAAGTCTGACTTTCAACTCTTCCCTCCCAGTGAAAGGTTAGAGGATGGGAACCAGTTGGGATTTAACAGAGAATGGGCAATAAAGTATAACAAAACAAAGGGAGGTGGACAAATCAAACACATGGGCACATGATTCAACCTGTAAAAGCATGCACATCATTTGATGTGGTCTGGTTTTGCTTGGTCCCACGCAGTGCCATGAGCTTCAGTTCCCTGCACAGCAGTATGGTGGGCAGGGTGTGGGCCCACCCCCTGCTGCTATCTCTTTCCCTGAGAAGACATCACCTGTTTGCACTGTGTTTGCTCAGAACCTGTGGCTCTGCCAGCTTCAACTTGAACAGAGGCTTAAGAAGTGATTGAAAGACTGATGAAGCTGCCCAGGGAATAACCTGATGATATTCATCTTTTGCTTAGGATGATGGTCACCTCTAGCTGCATTTGGTAATTTGTCAGCAGGGGAACCACTTCTCTGTCTGGACAAATTTCCCTTTGGCATGATCCCTTCATTCTGGGGATGAAGGGATGCTGATAGCAAACAGCACTTTCCCGTGCTGACTCAGGTCCTGCCATTGCTCCAGCTCCAGACACCTACAGAGATACTCATGTTGACAGTCTCCTGGTTTGTCTCAGAGGTTTCTAGGGACCTTTGGGACAAGATGCTTGGGGTGAGCCCTCACCCCTGGGATATCTTGCCTTCCTGGGTCTGACAGGCAGAATTTGTTGCCCATCAAGGGACATTCTGGTGTTTGGTTAGTCATTCACACATTCTCTGAAGAGGAAGGTGAATTTGGATTGGAAGAAACTTTTTCTTCCTTTGATGGCATTGGAAGTGTAGTGTGACTGCTGTCAGCTTAGACATATTCCACGGTACCTGCTTAAAGATACTAATCAGTCCTGCAACTTGATTATATGTTAGTTGCTTTTACAATCCAAATGAACAAATAAAATGGGACATGCCTGGTGCTATTTGGGGATGCAGAGCTGTAGAACTCATAATTTTCAGTCTTCTTCATTCATGAAGAATAAATCTGATCCAGTCCAGGCTCCTGCTGCAGTTTAATCTCTGCCTTTACAGAAAAGCAGTTCAATAGCTCCATCAGGGTAAAGCAGTCAGGATCACTTTCTAAAAGTTTAGTTGAATGGCAGGTTCTTGAGGGGAACATGAACAACTTTGGTAAATTGCCTTCAAAAATAGCCCAGGATCTTTCAGTGAATTTTAAAAGAACTGTTTACTGTTGCATATGGCAGTCATTATTTGGAATAATAAACCCACTGAGAATCTGAACATGCATGGGCCAACAGATGGGTCATCTTCCTTTGCAATTTAACCAAGTAATTTATTTCAATCACTAGGACAAAGCACATGAAGATTACTAATTCCCTTCCAAGACACATGGAACAAAGTGCCACAGCTTTCCAAATCTTGTAACCATTATGGAAATGTACACCTGCTCTTTGGCATTTGGGACCATTTTTACTTGCTTGAAGTAATTAATTTCATATTTCTTCCTAAAAGAAAGCCCATTTTCTGATTCAAACCAAGAGAAGGTAAGAAATTAATAACTGTAGAAGTTGTATTGCAATTTAAGGTCACCTGTATATGGGAAGTGCTATGAAAACACTGAGCACTAGGCAACAAAACCAGAGAAGTACTTCTGTTATTTTTAGTAGTAATTATGCATTTTGTTGTGCTCTGAAGTGATCAGCCAGGAACAATATACAAATATGTAGTTCAGTTCTCTCTGGTTGCAACAAACCAGAATACGCTACGGTATGGTTTGCCAGCTGCATTAGCTATTGCGGTTTCTTGTTTCCCCTCTGAATATAGATGTTCAGCTCCCAGAAGCCACTGAACTGCCTCTGAGCATATTAAGTTTTCTGTTACCCTAACGGATCAGGCAGTGCAGACAGCACAAGGACCTTAATACCATTACACAAAAGTCTTTCCCACTCTGAATAAGGGCTATTGTCTTCAGTGTCGTTCCGAGTCCGAGGAGTGTCCCACAGTGTCTGCTTTGGCTAATGGGAGGGTGCAACTCATCTTACCAGCAAGGATGGTTTGTGTAATGTTTGCTCACCAGTCCAGTGTGAAAATTTGCTGTGAGCTACACTGGAGCTCTAGCCGAGGAGTGCAGCATCACCGTTACAGAACCAAGCACTACCTCAAGCTGTTGTCTCTCCAGATGGGACAGCCCTTTTCCAGTGTCCCAGGTTTGCACACATGCATGAATTCTACAAGAGAGCTGCTTTGGACAAATATTGGCTCTGCAAAAAAACCCAGCACTCTATGGAGATTCATGGTGTTAGCATGCCTGATGACCTGAGGTTGTGAAGCAATACAACCCACAGTTGGTCATGAAACAATATGAGTGGTTTTGGCACTTGTTGCCAAAGCTGCTGCACACCAGTTCCATGAAACCTCCTGCAGGTCTCCTCAGTATATGTGTCATAGCACACAGGAGCTCTCCACTGGCAACTTTATGTTACTCTGATCTTGGCCATGTTCAGCTCAGTGACTGATCAAGCAAGAAAAAATAATTGGTCTTTCAAGAGCCTAATGGCCTGTGGTAGGAGGGGAGACATGTAATGAATATGTGTCAGAGATGCCATATCACAGAATCACAGAATCAGGTTTGAAGAGACCTCCAAGATCATCCAGTCCAACCTAGCACCCAGCCCTATTCAGTCAACCAGACCATGGCACTAAGTGCCTCATCCAGGCTTTTCTTGAGCAGCTCCAGGGACGGTGACTCCACCACCTCCCTGGGCAGCCCATTCCAATGCCAATCACTCTCTCTGGCAAGAACTTCCTCCTACCATCCAGCCTAGACCTCCCTCGGCACAACTTGAGACTGTGTCCCCTTTTTCTGTTGCTGGTTGTCTGGGAGAAGAGACCAACCCCCACCTGGCTACAACCTCCCTTCAGGTAGTTGTTGACAGCAATGAGGTCTGCCCTGAGCCTCCTCTTCTCCAGGCTGCACACCCCCAGCTCCCTCAGCCTCTCCTCATAGGGTTTGTGTTCCAGGCCCCTCATCAGCTTTGTCGCCCTCCTCTGGACACCTTCCAGCACCTCAACATCTCTCTTGAATTGAGGAGCCCAGAACTGGACACAGCACTCAAGGTGTGGCCTGACCAGTGCTGAGTACAGGGAAGAATAACCTCCCTTGTCCTAATGGCCACACTAACATCTCTCTTTGTGAGCCTTATTATCCTGTGGCAGATGCAGTCAGATACATTTACCTAAATAAGTTCATTTTATCTTCCTCTTAGCTGGCAAGTAGCTCATTAAACCTATGTAACTTGATTGTATGCCTGACTTCTAAGAAATAACAAGCTTTCATAAATGCTTGGCATGTTTATCTCTGCAGTGTGATGAATGTTGTCAGATAAAATTTTCCTACTGATATTTCATTTTGGGCCGTAAATGTTGCACAAGTTATTAAAATGAATCCTAAAGTTCCAATATTTACTCATTAGCCAATGCCCTTTGCGAGCAGAAATAAAACTTGGTGTCAGTATGTTGTCCCAGGGATTAAAGCATTGTGAGAGACTTGTGAAGAGAAAATCTTCCTCTGTTGAGAAACCCGTGGCTGGTTTTGAGAGTATGTTTATGGAACACTAAATGGCCCTAATGAAGCAGAAAGTGCTTTCCAAAGATAGAAAGGGAAGAAAACTTTTAGTCATTAGAAAAACAAAATAGCGATGCAAGTCCTCATCTGTACTCATCTCAAGGGCTACTTTTTGTCAGAATAACAAATTGCTGCCCAGCTTTTAAAAATGTTCCAAATGCTTTTCTTTCTTTCTTTCTTTTCTTTCATTTTTTTTTTGGTGTATAATTTCACAATGAGTGTTGAATCACGGAACAATTGAATTGGAAAGTCTTGGAGACAGCATTTTCAGACAGATTTTTGGTTTGATTGTTTCTGGGTCTCCAACCGGAATGCATTTGGTTTTCTTTCACCAAGAATGATGAAACATGACTGATTTTGAATCTGAAACTGATTTCCTTCTTAAATGATGCTCTTTTCCTTTTCCCTCTCTGCTAAGTGTCCACAGAATACCTGATGTTTTTAGCAGACTCCTGACCTGTGTTCTTCTCTTTTGGCCTCAACCTGATCACATTCCTTAGGCAAATGTTGCCAAGCATCGAGAGAAGTGGGAACCAGCACTTTCCTGTGCAGTCTGACCAAGCCCCTTCAGAACTGAAATGGAAATTCCTGTTGGGAACGAGCTGGTTTTGCAAGCGTTAGTGTTTCAGCCCTACTTTGCCTTTTATCTCTATTATTTCAGCAATGCCGTTGTGGTTTCCAAACTCTTTGGTTACAGCATCACAGTCTCACAGTATCACCAAGGTTGGAAGAGACCTCATAGATCATCAAGTCCAAGCCGTTACCACAGAGCTCAAGGCTAGACCATGGCACCAAGTGCCACGTCCAATGCTGCCTTGAACAGCTCCAGGGACGGCGACTCCACCACCTCCCTGGGCAGCCCATTCCAGTAGCCAATGACTCTCTCAGTGAAGAACTTTCTCCTCACCTCAAGCCTAAATTTCCCCTGGCGTAGCTTGAGGCTGTGTCCTCGTGTTCTGGTGCTGGCTGCCTGAGCCAGCACACACTCTCTTGCCCTGCTCGTTGCCTTCAGAACCTGCTAACCTCTTCAGTCTGCCTGGACAGCAGCAGTCTTAATGAATTTAGAAAAGAAAAAAGAAATTAGATATTTAGTAACCTATCACGATACACTGACTTTTCTTGTTGTGAAAAGCCTTGTTGCATCCTAATAAAAGCCTGTTTTCTTAGCCAAATGATTATATACCAGCCAGAGTTGTGAAACTTTAACAGAAAAGAACCATATGCCAGTTTCTGAGAGAAAAAAGACAGCAGCCTCCAAGTAACACTACCTGCATTCTAATTCTCTCTCCAAAAAAAAAAAAAAACAACAACTCAGCTTGGAAAAAAAAACCCAAAAAACTAAAACAAAAGCAGAATTCCAAAGGCAGTATTGAACAGATTGGCATGGAGGTTTGTTTATTTATTTTTAACCTCGGCCATAAAAAGATGCATTTCACAAAGTCCAGAGTTTCCCCCCTTAAACATACATTGAATGAGTCTTTACTGGGAGTGGATGGACTGGGCTTCATTTGCTGAAGTGGTGAGGGAATAAAGCTCAGAGATGCTCTAGTACACAGCTGACTTGCTGGAGGGCAGGGATGCCATCCAGAGGGACCTGGACAGGCTGGAGAGGTGGGCCCAGGCCAACCTCATGATGTTTAACAAGGCCAAGTGTAAGGTCCTGCACCTGGGTCGGTGCAATCCCAGGCATAGATACAGGCTGGGTGGGGAATGGCTGAGAGCAGCCCTGAGGAGAAGGACCTGGGGGTCTGGGTCGACAAAAAGCTCAACATGAGCCTGCAGTGTGCACATGCAGCCCAGACAGCAACCCTGTGCTGGGCTGCAGCAAGAGCAGTGTGGGCAGCAGGGCAAGGGAGGGGATTCTGCCCCTTTACTCTGCTCTCCTCAGACCCCACCTGGAGTACTGTGTGCAGTTCTGGAGCCCCCAACACAAGAAGGACATGGAACTGCTGGAGCGGGTTCAGAGGAGAGCCACGAAGATGCTCAGAGGGCTGCAGCAGCTCTGCTATGAGGACAGGCTGAGAGAGTTGGGGCTCTGCAGCCTGGAGAAGAGAAGGCTTCGAGGAGACCTTAGAGTGGCTTTCCAGTATCTGAAGGGAGCCTACAGGAAGGCTGGGGAGGGACTATTGACAAGGTCTGGTAATGTCAGGACGAGGGGGAATGGGTTTAAGCTGGCAGAGGGGAGATTTAGACTGGATGTTAGGAGGAAGTTCTTTACAGCGAGGGTGGTAAGACACTGGCACAGGTTGCCCAGGGAGGTTGTGGATGCTTCCTCCCTGGAGGTGTTTAAGGCCAGGCTGGATGAGGCCTTGAGCAGCCTGCTCTAGTGGGAGGTGTCCCTGCCTATGGCAGGTGGTTGGAGCTGGATGATCCTTGAGGTCCTTTCCAACCTAAACCATTCTATGATTCTATGATTCTATGATTTGCTGCTCCATGTATTGTAAATGTGAAGAGGCTGGTAAACTGATTCAGCAAAAAAAAAAATAATTCTCTGCATATAACATCTTGTTGCACATTGTGATTGTCTGAAAGCATTTCAGAGGAATGATGCTAAAGTATTTTCTGTCAGCAAAGCTCAGGGTGCTTTACAGAGAAGACACCAGGCACCTCGTTTCACAGGTGGGTGTAATAAAGGTGCAGCAGCTTCCTAGAGCAGAGCTGAAGTAGGCAGGGATCTCTTTAGGTATGAGACTTGACTTTACCTACCATTCATTGGAAAGCAGTCCTGTGGAGAAGGACCTGGGGGTCCTGGTGGATAACAAGTTATCCATGGCACAGCAATGTGCTCTTGTGGCCAAGAAGGCCAATGGGATTCTAGGGTGTATTAAGAAGAGTGTGTCCAGCAAATCAAGGGAGCTTCTCCTCCCTGTCTACTCTGCCCTAGTGAGACCCCATCTTGAATACTGCCTTCAGTTTTGGGCTCCCCAGTTTAAGAGGGACAGGGATCTGCTGGAGAGAGTCCAGCAGAGGGCTACGAGCATGATTAGGGGACAGGAGGGCATGGCTTATGAGGAGAGGCTGAGGGACCTGGGGTCTTTTAGTCTGGAGAAGAGAAGACTGAGAAGGGATTTGGTAAATGTTTATAAATATCTGAGGGCTGGCCAGGAGTGGGGGACAGGCTCTGCTCACTGCTCCCTGGGATAGGACAAGGAGCAATGGGTGTAAGTTGCAGTAAAAGAGGTTCCACCTCAACACAAGGAGGAACTTCTTTACTGTAAGGGTCACAGAGCACTGGAAGGGGCTCCCCAGAGAGGTTGTGAAGCCTCCTTCTCTGGAGACTTTGAAGGCCTGTCTGGATGTGTTCCTCTGTGATCTGTGTTAGATAGGATTGTCTGTCCTGTGAGCCTGTGACCCTGTGAAAGGGAATACAGATATTGGAGAAGTCTCAAGACAATGGTATAGCAGTGGGGACATCTGTAATCTCTGTCTGACACAAGTTTTGCTTTGTTTCCTAACCATAGTTTTTTTTAATGTAATTTTTTCCTCTCTAGCTCTCCCCTAGTTGCAGCTCTATGTTGCTTCTGTGCTTTTGCAGGGGTGTGAAGGATTTGCATGTCTGGTGAAGGAGCCTCTCCATATTGTTCCTGGTGGTGTGGATTGGAGATGGCATGCACTCTTGGAGAGCTGAAGACTGGATGATGTTGCCTCCAAAACTGCTGGGTGCCCCAACACAAACACTGTCCCCCTGGTCGGGGTGTCTCCCATACTTTTGCAATCTACCAAGCAAGATGCTGGTGGTTTTGTACAGTGTTGTCATGGCCCAACACTCACCAATTTGCACTTGATAGTGAGCCCAGCAAACGCAGCCCCTCATGCAAAGACACCCATAGTAATTAGGAGGGTAAGGGATAGACTCTTGCAGACCACACATGCTGCTTTGATAACTAGTCTCATGCTAATAGAAAGGCTCTTTGCCTGGGGCCACATTCCTACTGTGGAATGTGACATACTGTCCTACCACCTTACAGGGATTAAAGTCACCTGCTATATTTGAAGAACTAGAATGAAACCTGACTGTGTGGGATGATCACCCCTCACAAAGGGCTGGTGGTCAGTGATCTCTTCTTGCTGAGTTGAATACCAGGGTTTGTACTTTTTTTCCCTACTACTATTAAGCTGAGGCTGGCTTGTTATGTAACTTTAGTCCTATATGTCAATAAATTCAGGGCAGGATTGTGAGCTTCTCCATCCTTCCTGGACTGAGTGGCAGAAGGCAGTTAGACAAATGCAGTTATGTAACTTTAGTCCTATATTTCAATAAATTCAGGGCAGGATTGTGAGCTTCTCCATCCTTCCTGGACTGAGTGGCAGAAGGCAGTTAGACAAATGCAGTTATGTAACTTTAGTCCTATATTTCAATAAATTCAGGGCAGGATTGTGAGCTTCTCCATCCTTCCTGGGCTGAGCTTCTCCATCCTTCCTGGACTGAGCTTCTCCATCCCTCCTGGACTGAACGGCAGAAGGCAGTTAGACAAATGCAGGACTATATTAAACTTACACCTGTGTGTACTGAAGCACTTCAGAGTACCATCAGAGCTGCTCATTACTGCCTAAATAACAACCAGTAATGAGCTCTTCAGCTTCAGAGTACAACTGCAGCTCATCCTTCAGAAACTCAGAGAAGGCTTTGGGGAGTTTTGCCAGTGGTGACATCCATCATCTGCACTGCTTTCCTCACTTCTCCCCCCTTGTCTCTGCTCATGCACATGATGAAGTGCACTGCAGGTGTAGAGTCAGGAGGGATTTTTTTACTTTTTCCTCCTCGTCAAATCCCCACAACGGTTGCCTGTCCCCCTTGTGCATTCCTCTGAGGCCAGGGCAGTGGAGGAGAAAAGCTGAAGAGGCAGTAAGTCACAGTGGAGAGGCATTTGGCAGCAGAGCTCTCAGCATCTGCAGCTTCTCCTCCATGCAAACTTTGCTGCAAGCTTTGTAGATAACTTATGTGTGCAACAGACATAAACCTCTCTTGGGTGCACAGTGAGGCTTACGGAGAGCAGACAGTGTGTGCAGAATTGAGAGCTGGGTGAGATAGAAGATCTGAAGTTGAAAAGAATAACTAGATCAAGTGGAGTCACACAGAGTGCACATTGGTCCAAGTGAGCAGTGGAAATAAGCAGAAGGCAAAGAATGGGGGAAGATTATTTCCTTTTGCAGTAGGTCATACGGAGTGTGCACATGAAACCAAATGACAGCAGGGTTACTGCTCTGAGTGCATTTTCATAACAGAAAATGAATGGACCATCAAGTACAAACAAAAGGCCTTTTTATGTAGTCAGAGTTGGAGAGGTGAACATGATCTGGCTTGGTGCTAGAAAGAGTGATATAATCATTTCTTTGATGCTCCTCTGGCAGTGAAGCCAACAGAAAGTAGAATACAGGACCTAGAGCATTCCTCCTTTCTACAAGGAGTGGCAGTCTGTTGGCTGAATATATTGATATGCTGCAAACAGGAAGAAAAGGCATCTGCAACATCTTTAAGAAGATAAGATGCATCTATCAATGGAACAAAAGCATACTTAGTTTTTGATCTCAGCAAAAAGAGCCCAGTCCCCTGGAAAGGCAGAGAGTACATTTTCTGAGAACAAAGAGAAGCCTGCTCTTTAAAGGTGGCAGGAACTCAGAAAGAGGAGCTGGAAGACTACAAACTTTCCACTGTTCCAGTCTGAAGACAAGTTCCTTCTGCACTGTAGAAGAGGTAGCTTGACTTCTGATGGCATAGCCATAAGTAAACCTCCCAGGCACTGGTCAAGGTACGAAAAGGACATATTTCCTTGCACAAGTATAAGTGGAATTATCACAGTATCACAGTCTCACAGTACCACCAAGGTTGGAAGAGACCTCACAGATCATCAAGTCCAAGCCATTACCACGGAGCTCAAGGCTAGACCATGGCACCAAGTGCCACGTCCAATTCTGCCCTGCCTTGAACAGCTCCAGGGATGGTGACTCCACCACCTCCCTGGGCAGCCCATTCCAGTGGCCAATGACTCTCTCAGTGAAGAACTTTCTCCTCACCTCAAGCCTAAATTTCCCCTGGCGTAGCTTGAGGCTGTGTCCTCTCGTTCTGGCGCTGGCCACCTGAGAGAAGAGAGCAACCTCCTCCTGGCCACAACCACCCCTCAGGTAGTTGTAGACAGCAATGAGGTCACCCCTGAGCCTCCTCTTCTCCAGGCTAAACAATCCCAGCTCCCTCAGCCTCTCCTCATAGGGCTGTGCTTGAGGCCTCTCCCCAGCCTCGTTGCCCTTCTCTGGACACGTTCAAGCATCTCAATGTCCCTCTTAGACTGGGGGGCCCAGAACTGGACACATTATGAGCCCAGTGGAAGAAATTCAATGTGTAAAAGGATCATATCCCATTACTTCTAAGTGAAGACCTTACTGAAACCAAATATTTTTTCACTTGTGATGCATCAGCAGGGTTCTGGCACTCTCCTTAGGAGAAACACAGAACACGTTTGTTCAGATTTAACACCTTATAAATGCAAAAGAAACGATTTCCCCTGGCTACTGGTTAGGTTGTACTTGGCCCCTGTGACAGCTCACTGGAGAATGCAACAGATCTGTGATGGTCTAGAAGTTACCGGATTCTACCCTAGCTGACACTTTGTTTTTGTGAGAAAAAACATCACCAGAGGCTCCCAGCAACTCGGGACTGAGCCACATCTGCTGGACAAAAGCTAAACAAACACCAGCAGCCAAACAGCGTGGAAATAGCACATGTGAGAGAGTAGGTAATAAGGTGCAGTGTCCTGAGACATCGCAGTAAGGCTGCAACCATCAAGCATGGCAATGAATGAGCAAGGAGATGTTAACAGAGATTAAGAACCATTCAGGGAAATGCAGTCTTTAATTAACTACTGAAGGAACATTCCAGTATCATTAGGGCAGAAGGCAGACAAAATTTACAATAGGCCTGACAATAGTGAAGGAGTTACAGAGACTGTAGCTCCACAGCTTTCTGATGATAAACACAAAATTAGGATGTCCCCCCTCACTTCCACACCAAGGGCACAACACATACAGGTCTTTCTAGAGCCTGAAACTGCTGCTGCTGGCTCAGAGAAGGTTGAGCTGGGCACATGGCAGTGTAAGGCTATCTGAGAAGTGCAAACCACAGCTGTTATCACACTTTCAGGGCACAACTCTGTCTTATTTTCTGTTGGGTCTAGCAGATACTTGTGTCAGTAGCCCTGATGACTCAGTTTTATCAGTGTATATGAGTACCTGAAAGGAGCACATAAAGAAGACAGAGGTGAAGCTGCTAGTTATTGGGTGAAGACTTTCAAACTGTGAATTATTGTGGCCACTTACAGACAGGTATGCTGAGCAAGTGGATTGATTTTGGAGGGCTTGTTCTGTCAGTTTAGACAAGGAGCTCTCTTCTGCTTGCTTTGCTTTCATGGGCCCTGCCTGAGTGTGCTTATTTGCCTTCTGGAAAATGCTGCCCTATCAGAGGCCCATTCTATCCTCATCTTGAGGATCCTAGACCAACCCAAAATACTGTAAAATAGCACTGCCTATTGCTCTTCTATTTCCTCTTAGGAAAACACAGCAATTTGTTCTGCAGACTGGAGGGAGTCATTCTTTGACCCATCTGCAAAAGAAAGAGGTTGGTGAAGGAATCTTTCAGTAACTGCATGTAGGTAATTAAGTCTGCTCCTCATACACAAGAGGTTAGGACCAGCCTAGCTATAAACACCTGCTGCTTGCTGCTCTTGCAAGCTAACAAGATGGGTTATTAAGAAAGCTTAGAGAGATATTGCACTTCATGTGGATACAAGCATTAGGTGTACTTCAGGGAAGGAAGAAGACAACACCACAGGGAGGCATTAAGAAGTGACAAGAGGATGAGCCTTGATATGGAAAGCTGGACTTTTATTTGACTGTATTAGGATGAAAGAACAGACAATAGATAAGGGAGAGCTGACTGATGGTTCTCCAAGGCTAGCAAACCTTTAACTCAACATCAGCATGTTTTTTTTTCCTTATGTTTCACTGATGGATATAAGCAGCTGTTCCTTACATTAACTCTCAGCCAAGAACTGTGGCATATCTTTGTGCAATTACTCTGTCTGGAAGTCAGTCCATTGCTTTCCTTTGACTCCAGTAGATGGCTGTTTAAGCTGTGGTACATAGTGTCCACGGTGATGATACTTTTTGTTATGTTTTATTTTCATAGGATGTCCCAGGAATTTCTTTTAGGATATATTTGATACATCCTCATTTTCAATTTCAGTCATCAAACATTACCTTTTGATATTTGTTCAAGATAGAGTTCTACAAAGCAAAGTGATGTCTTGTGGTTTCCAGGAACAAACAGACCAGTGAAGTGAGAAATAACTGCAATAAACACAACACAGAGAATAGGGAAAAGAGAACGGATGCAGCATTGTACGGAGCAGTAAACCTGCTTATATAGCCATGGTGATAATTAGCAACACTTGGTTAAAGTTTCATGATGACCATTCACAATGCCAAGGTTCTGGCAAAAATTCTTTCCTCTGAGGAATATTCAAAGTCACTTTTCAGCTGGAAGGTGGTACATAAGCCAGCAGACACAGGTCCTTTCATGGGTTTTTCAAACTAGTCTTTTATACCACAATTTCGTGATTCTGAAAATGTCATTGCCAAATATCTTCAGATTTTCATATGGGATAGAACAACAAAAAGGCAAATTCTATGGTTTTAGACTGGAGAAGCAGAAGCATTTCACAAGAGGACCAACTTCACAATTGCTAACAAATTTTCCAATAGTCAAAACAGATGGCACAGATCATTGTACACAATAACCCCTTCATATGGATATGCCACAGATGCATCCAAATTAATCTTCTCTCCTTAAGAAGAATCTGCAATTTGCAGTGAATGGTTGGAAGGAATCCTCTGACTTTTCCAGCCACCAGAAGACACTTGATTTCTTGGTGTGTAACTCTAGTGAAATATTTTTTCTATAAATCATTTCCAATAGTCCAGGTTTTAAAACCACTTCTCTTCAGCAAGGTTACAGCTCAGCCTGCCAGATTTCAGTGACAGATTTCTTCCCAGAGAATTTGCGATTGCTTTTCAAGTTACACTGCAGAGCATTTTCCAGAGACCTGTAACCCGATGGTGGAAAACAGGAGTGTCTGTCTTTTCAGACAAGGCTTGTCTGCCTCTTGGTCATTTTTATTTTGAAAGGGTGTCTGCATTACCTGAAGATAAAGACACAACTGACCATTCAGTTACATCTTTTAAAAGTAGATGCTTTGGTTTGCCACTTTTTTTTCCCCTTTAGAAGTAGTTGAAAAAGGATCAAAGTTCACTGCTGGACCAGGAAACAGAATTTGAAGCAGAAGCTATTGATAGCTAATATTTCTAGCCTGTATGATTCTAGCTGGTCTTGAATGGTTATGGGAATCTTGTCATTGAAAACTTTGTTAGATTTTCTCATAATCTGATTGGTAAAAGCCTTCATTGCTATTTTCAGAGCTGCTAAGATCATAGAATCATAGAATCTTAGAATCAAGCAGGTTGGAAGAGACCTCCAAGATCATCCAGTCCAACCTAGCACCCAGCCCTAGCCAGTCAACTAGACCATGGCACTAAGTGCCTCATCCAGGCTTTCCTTGAACACCTCCTGGGACAGCAAATCCACCACCTCCCTGGGCAGCCCATTCCAATGCCAATCACTCTCTCTGACAAGAACTTCCTCCTAACATCCAGCCTAGACCTCCCCTGGCACAACTTGAGGCTGTGTCCCCTTGTTCTATTGCTGGTTGCCTGGGAGAATATGACCAACAAGAGTGTGCAAAGGTTTTTTTTATCAAATCCAGGTAGATCTGGAATGATAGACAGACATCTCTAAGGGGCTAATTCAAAGTCTATCTTCTACAGTGGTGAAGAAACCAGTGATGTGCAAGTTTAGGGACAAAAGTATTTATGGGCTCTTTAGGTTGGAGAGCAGGAGACAGAGGTGACCTCATTAATGTTAGTCAATATGTAAATGGTGAGTGCCAAGAAGATGGAGCTAGGTTCTGCTAGGTGATGCCCAATGACAAGACAAGGGGTAATGGATGGAAGTTGATGCAGAGGGAGTTCCAGGTAAATGTGAGGAAGAATTTTTTCTCTGTGAGGGTGATGGAACACTGAAACAGGCTGCCCTGGGGGGTTGTGGAGTCTCCCTCTCTGGAGATGTTCAAGACCCACCAGGATGTGATCCAGTGTGATCTGGTATAGGTGATCCTGCTCTGGTAGAGGGGGTTGGATTTCCAGCAGGGCAGCCCCCAGCCTGTACTGGTGCCTGCTATTATTCCTCCCCAGATGCAGGACCCTGCACTTGTCCTTATTGAAGTTCATGTGGTTAACCTTCATCCGGTATTTAGCCTGTTCAGGGCTCACTGGGTGGCAGCACAGCCTGACTGGTGTCAGCCACCTCCCCACCCCATTTTATATCATCAGCAAACTTGCTGAGGGTGGACTCAGTACCCTCATCCAGGTTGTTGATAAAGATATTGAACAAACTGGACCCCGTTCTGATCCCTGAGGAACACCACTGGCTACAGGCCTCCAACTTGACTTTCTGCCTCCCCCAGTACTTTCCAGTCTCTGGAAGACTTTCTTTATGGTTATACCTTTTTATATATATACCAATTTTATTTATATACCTTTATATATATATATACACATACAAATATATATACCTTTTACATATATACCAATTTATTTATATACCAATTAACCCTTATTTTCCCTTAACCTACACCAGATATTCTGTAAGACTTAAACTCTTTTGCACAACATCCTTTTGAGCACTCGAGGCGTTCCCCTTACGCTTCCTTCTAGAGCACTGGTGGACGGTGACCCCGTTAGGCAGTAACGAGGTGTGACTGAATGGCTGCTTCCTGCCTCAGGCATTTCAAATGAAGATTCAGCAACTAACTGAATAAAATAAAATGCATAGGAGGATTGTTGCTCATGTTCAGCTCTTAACCAGAGCTTACTTGTTTTGCACTGGTTAGACCACACCTTGAGTACTGTGTCCAGTTCTGGGCCCCCCAGTTTTAGAGGGACATTGAGATGCTTGAACGTGTCCAGAGAAGGGCAATGAGGCTGGTGAGAGGCCTCGAGCACAGCCCTACGAGGAGAGGCTGAGGGAGCTGGGATTGTTTAGCTTGGAGAAGAGGAGGCTCAGGGGAGACCTTATTGCTGTCTACAACTACCTGAGGGGTGGTTGTAGCCAGGAGGAGGTTGCTCTCTTCTCTCAGGCAGCCAGCGCCAGAACGAGAGGACACAGCCTCAAGCTGCACCAGGGAAAATTTAGGCTTGAGGTGAGGAGAAAGTTCTTCAGTGAGAGAGTCATTGGCCACTGGAATGGGCTGCCCAGGGAGGTGGTGGAGTCGCCGTCCCTGGAGCTGTTCAAGGCAGCATTGGACGTGGCACTTGGTGCCATGGTCTAGCCTTGAGCTCTGTGGTAACGGCTTGGACTTGATGACCTCTGAGGTCTCTTCCAACCTTGGTGATACTGTGAGACTGTGTGATATTTCTAGGAATAAATTTTCTACTGGAAGGAATGTGGATTTCTACTGGAATTATTAATTGTTATTATTACTGTCCCCATGTGAACAAAGCTCCAAGCAGAATTTTCTCCAGCTGCATTTCTATTCTTTTGGAGTTTGTTTTCTACCATCCACGTTTTACTCCCAGCATAACTGATGGCAAATGAATTAAGTTCACATGCTCAACCATTTGCATCGGAAGTGATGGATTTTACAGGGGACGAGACATCAATAGATCAGGTTTCCTCAAGCCATTTAGAAGTGCCCGAATATAGAGGCAATTAAATAAAACATATACAGGTCTGACTGCATTCTTCTCAGCTAGGAACCAGACACAGAAGTGATTATGCAATGCCAGTCACAAAGGTGCTGACAAAAATTACAATCAACGATGCAATAATGTAGCAAGCACATTTTATATGGGATCAGACACTGTTTATTAACAAGCACGGGAGTAGCAGGGTCATACACAGGAAGAGAAGGAATACATTTATACTCTGTTCCCAGCTAATAAATTTTATGGTAGCTTTAATATTTTTAGGTATGCTGCTGAAGGGAAGTGTTATGAGAGCCAAAGAGAAAGATTTAACATGCTCTAAAAAGCTATAATCCTGTTTATTGGAATTTTGTTTTAGTGGGTTGCTTGCTCTGAAATAGGCTCACAATTATGCCTCCTTGTAATGTGAATTAAACACATCTATCTGACCAGGGGAAAGAAGTGGTAAATTAGGCCTAGAAATGATTAATAATCAATACAGCTCAGATTCCAGAAATAATTCAGCAAAATGTTTTTTCTGCTTGTCACAAACTGCACTTGAACTGAAGAAGAAAAATCAAGCAAACCCTGTTAGCTGTGATGCTGAGTTAAAAACTCGAGAAGCTTCCATAAAAAATGCAGGTTAAATTAGTTGGAGGCAGTATTCACCCTTAGGCATCACTGCTTACCAAACTCCAGGAACTGGCTGGGATCCCTGGGAAGTCTGGATATGGTGCCCCAGAGATCGGCTCCCCAGCCCCTGCCCCTACAGCAACATCTGCTCCACCATCACAGAGGCCACCAAAGAAGCCTGGTTAGTCTGTCTTGATTTCCCCCCCCCCAGACTTTCAGCTGGTTTCAGTGAGCAGTCAGATGCTTACAGGGACTCTGCCCATCCACATGCACACAAATTACCTCTTCCCTTTGGGTCGTTTATCCAGATTAGGAAATATCTTTGGATCAAGCCTTGTCTCGCCAAGATAAAGAGTTGCACACTGCAGTTATTATTTCAGCTCTCCAGTTACTAAACCAGGCTGATGCCTTTAGTTGCCTCGAGCTCGAGATTCCTGACTTTTCCGTTTGTAACAGCATAAAGTCTATCAGTCCAGTGTGAGCTTTGGTAGCACTATTTTTCTAAGCTTCCACTTGGTTAGGGGTAGGAGTAGATTATCCTGTGGATTTATCATGATTTACCATGGCATGATTTTATGTGTTTTCTGTGACAGAGCCAATAGTATGGACAGGCACCAGTAACAAACCAGTTTTCACAACTTAGGTATGCATGAAAAAGTCTGGGTCGTCAGCTTGCAGGGTTCACTTGTGTCTTGCTGTTCATTGACTCTTACAGCTCATATACTTACAAGGTGACTTACAGTGCTGCACTTCTCATGGATTTTTGTGAGCCAGTGGAGCTCTACAGGGTTTGTTTAGCTTTAGAAGTTATTACTTGCCAAATTCAGACTGGTCCCTTTTTGCCCTTTGTAAGAAGAAAATGATGGGATAAGTTATTATCCCTTCCTGTGGGTGCCCCTTGACTTCTGCCAGAGCAGATCATCAAATCATAGAATCAGTCAGAGCTGGAAGGGACCACAAGGATCATCTAGTTCCACCCCCATGCCTTGGGCAGGGACACCTCACACTAGATCAAGCTGTCTAGAGCCTCATCCAGCCTGGCCTTAAACACCTCCAGGGATGGGGCTTCCACCATTCCAGGGTCTCATCACTCTCATGGTGAAGAACTTCCTCCTAACATCCAGTCTGAATCTACCCATTTCTTACTTTGTTCCATTCCCACTAGTCCTGTCACTACTTAGCAGCCTAAAAAGTCTCTCTCCAGCTTTCTTGTATTCCCCCTTAAGATACTGAAATATCAAAATAAGGTCATCTCAGAGCCTTCTCTTCTCCAAGCTGAACAGCCCCAATTCCCTCAGTCTCTCCTCATAGCAGAGCAGCTCCAGCCCTCTGATCATCCTCCTGCCCCTTCTCTGGACACCTTCCAGCATATCCATATCCCTCCTGTAACAGAGGCTCCAGAACTGGATGCAGCACTTCAAGTGGAGTCTCAGAGATGCTGCTCTGGTACTGCAAAGGGTCTTTCTAGAAATGGACCTGGTGGAAACACAAGGTGCATGTAAACTGATTCCAGTTCAGTCAGTGGATGATAGGAGCAGAGGTGTTGCACCAGGGTGGTGTGAACTTCAGCTTTCCAAAAATGGCAAGGAAGAGGCTGCTTTTTGATCCATCACCCTGTGATTTAATGGCACATACCATGAAGGTTAAGTCTCCAAAAGAACAGCAACAATCTTCTATTTCTTGACAAAACCATACATTTTTATTTGTAGCCTCAATCCTTTTGCTGTTCCCTGAAGTAAACATTCTGCTTGTGAAGGTAAAGTGAAGCCTGTTCTGGGGGCTCTACTAGGATAGAAACTAATGAGATGCTCAGTTTTCAGATACTCTCAGTCTTTCTAGCCTGCTGGCAGCTGATGAGCACATTTTTCCTTGCCATGTTTTCTGATGCTGATGTTTTCATCCCCTCTCTGTCTATTATATTCCTTGGTGAGCTCAAAGGAATTCTACTGCATCCGTGGAAAGCTAGGACATGATATTGGAGGCACAAGCCTCCCACCAGCTTTGCCAAGAGGGCTTGGGACAACCTTGGTTTCCTGAGGTCCATGGGCAGTGAAGACACAGATAGAGCGAGCCTAGGTACAGATGGAGAGGATGAGGGTCCCAATCCTTGGGACTCTGCAGTGTTTATTTAAGGGCATTTGTAAAGGTGTTTTCTCTTTGTTTGCAGTGGTATAAAAAACCTGCATTCAACCAGTATGGACTTCCCTACTAGTCAGTGGTATTCAAATACCCAGCAAGTCCTTGCCTGCTCCCTGAAGTGCTTGTAACTGAGGAGCCAGACTATCCTCTCAAAGCAACTTGAAGAGAAGCTGAAACGAGAGCTGGGAGCAAGAGAAATAACAGAGCTGAATAGGCAGCTGAAGGAAGCAGCACTCACATTCATCCTTGCTTCAGCTGAATCTGAGTGCTGCCAAAAGAACTGTTTCAGACACAATACATTGAAGGAAGAGGATATGAAGAAAGCATTTAAGGAGGCCAAGAAAAGCTTGTCCTCCTCACCTTTGATATCAAATACTTCTCCAGCACCTCACAGTCATGCACACAGGGCAAACTTTGAAGTACTGCAGCCAAGAGCCTTTTAACAAGCACAGTTTTACTTGTACCCAGTTTATCAACTTCCCTTGCATTTATTAGCAGAATGTTACAGTTCAGGAAACACAAGTAAGGGTATGAACAGTCTCCAATCCTAGAGCAAGATGCCTGCAGCGCAGTCAAGGATCTCTGCCAGCCATCCACAGGCAGTGTTGTTGGCTGGTGTGTATTTTTTAAATGGTTTTGGTCAGCCTGCATTTGATTTTTTTTTAATTGCATGGCCACAGTTTCACATTTATTGTCTCAGATTTCATGCCATTGAAAGAGACTCTCTGTTCTTGGACTAAACAGATTACTGCTGAATTTGAATGACTGCAGTTGTTTTCACCTTGGTTTGTGACATTAAGTTTAGTAATAATTTAAATCTCTGTTAATTAGGTATCCTTCAAATGCCTGCTGTTACATTAAGCAATCTTTTATCTGGAGAAGCATATCATAACCAGGGCAGTGTCCATTTATTCTGGTGCTAGGA
Organism: Tricholaema leucomelas; assembly: GCA_013400475.1. Lineage (NCBI taxonomy): Eukaryota > Metazoa > Chordata > Aves > Piciformes > Lybiidae > Tricholaema lacrymosa > Tricholaema leucomelas. The sequence goes on from WAAF01003023.1 coordinate 707,740, forward strand.
CACTGTGGAAGCTCTGCTTTCTTCCTTTCCTCTATAGTGACAAAGCAGTTGCTGGTAACAGCTCTTTGCTGCATTAACCTTAACTCCAGGACATTCATGAAACAAGTTTATATCCTCAAGGAGGATTACTACTGTAATTTATAACACAGCCAGCATTCATCACTTTATTGGAATGTAGAATGATATGTTTTGATCACTTCAAAATGAATACTTTCTACAGTTTAATGACTGAACTACTTCAACAATGTCTCTGTAAACAGGGACCTATCTGCCTAATAAAAACCAGCAAACATGGACCTGTATGAAAAGTCAACTATTTCCATTTTGGGCACAAAATGTTTAACAGCAATAAAAATGAAATCTCTACTCCTTGTCTTTTTCCTCAATGGATTTACTTTCTCCCCCCCTGTTCCTGATACATCAAATGTTTGAAGATTAAAAAGAAAGGTAACTTTTGGTCTTTGCTGAGGACAAAAAACCTAGGAGAGTAGTCCTATTTTATACTTTCAAAGTAACTGCTAGAAGAAACATGTATAAAACCACTTCTTATATATTTAAGTATATACTTATATATTTAAGTATATACTTAAGAAAATTCTGACAGCCTACTTAAACTCCATTTTGCAAGACTAACTCTCACACTGTCATAGAATCATAGAATCATTAAGGCTGGAAAAGACCTTTAAGATCATCGAGTCCGTCAGATGCTTGCTAGAGATCCCAGGTTGCACAGAGAGACTTTCTGGTGTGATCTAAGAATGGGCATTGCCAACTCTTTGCACCATCCTGAAGCCACCAGTTTCATTTCTTCACAGGCACAGCAGTGCTCATGACATGCATGAGGTGGCTTGGGCTGAAAGGTGCTGTGTCTTTCTGCTCTAACATACAGCCAGATAACCCAGAGTATGGAAACAGCTGTGCCCTTAGGCAAGCCCTCCAGGAACTGTGCCAGCTTTTTAATACTTAATAACAATGTGGCTTAAGGGAGATGGCACTTTTATAACAGTGGAAAGACATTTCATAAGGGAGAGCCACATCTTACACAGAACAACATCACACAGACTCCTTGACTCAACTGAGGCATTATTCTCTTAGTGAAATATTTTGCATCTGAAAGACAGTGCTGCTGGAGTGCTGATGCCAGTCACACAATTTACTGGCTATGTTTCATATTCACACAGTTCTTTCTTCTTTACTTCACAGAAAGGACCAAGCTTCAGAACTGGTTTGTGTGGGACTATTTGAATTAGTTTCTAGTTTCCTAATCATTCTCCTCTTCAAAGCCTAGAAAAAAGCCATTCAAACATGAAGAGCCTTTTTGGTTCCAAGGTCGGATAAGGCTAGGAAGCCCACTGAATACTAATTCCTGATCTGCAAACTTAAAAGCTGCCAAAACTTGACTCTGAAATATTATGAGAACAAGAATGTACATGCTAAGAATGCATTTCTGCATTAAAATCCACAGGAACTGTAGATGCTTCACAGTATCACAGGATTTGGCCTGAAATTCCATTACAAAAATCAGAAGGGAAAAGCAGAGTATTTTTCACAGCTAGGGCTGCTGCAGTCCTATGATGGAAAGAGGCAGAAGCACAGAGAAAAAGACTGCTGAAAGACCAGATGTTAAAGACCTTTCCAATTCATGCTGTAATAGATTCTACCAAGACTCTCCTGGAAAGCAGTGAAAGCTCACTATGGTGATCCCACATCAGATTTAAGATTAGAAAAACTCTGCTTGAAAGAACTAACACAGAAAATCCAAACCACCACCACCAAAACCACCAATAACACACAAACAAACAAAAAAAGAAACCCAAACCCAGCACTTAAATACTTTGTCACTTTTACAGGACTGTCAGTGCCACGAGACCTTTAATATTCACTAGAAGTTGCTGTCTCTGCCATGCATTTGCACTCAGGGCAAAGAAAAGAAATGAGAGCAATTTCAAAACTAAAAACTCTGCCCTGTTTTAGGAAGATATATGAGTCATGATGCATGCAAGATGTCGTCCAAACTAGTGGCCAAGGTCTTAAAAATGAGTGCACCACAAACCTCTGTGAAGTGCATATTATTCTCATTGTCCTGATTCACAGCTTCAGAGCTGAGTGATTTAAACATCTAAATTTAGATGCACTTGCTTGAAAATGATCTGCTTTCCAGACATCATGATGAACCAGCTCAGCCAATAGACAAGGTCATATTTTGCTATGGTCGCCTCTTTGCCTCCATGTGCAACATCTGCATTGGATTCACTTATTTAGGTGCTGCTAGTGCCAGTACTCTAGAATAGAATAGAATAGAATAGAATAGAATAGAATAGAATAGAATAGAATAGAATAGAATAGAATCAACCAGGTTGGAAGAGACCTCCAAGATCATCCAGTCCAACCTAGCACCCAGCCCTATTCACTCAATTAGACCATGGCACCAAGTGCCTCATCCAGGCTTTTCCTGAACACTCCCAGGGACGGTGACTCCACCACCTCCCTGGGCAGCTCATTTCAATGGCAAATCACTCTCTCTGTGAAGAGCTTCCTCCTAACATCCAGCCTAGACCTCCCCTGGCACAACTTGAGAATGTGTCCCCTTGTTCTGTTGCTGGTTGCCTGGGAGAAGAGACCAACCCCCACCTGGCTACAACCTCCCTACAGGTAGTTGTAGACAGCAATGAGGTCTGCCCTGAGCCTCCACTTCTCCAGGCTACTCTACTTACTCCAGGCTTCTCTACTTACCCACAACTAGTCTTTTATTTTTTTCATGCAATGGATCATCCAAGACTTCCCTGGGGGTGGTTTTCCAAAGGTTTAACAGATCTCACAATTTCACGGCATTTTGCATTGAAGCTACTATCCATTATCAGAGAAAAACAGACGAAAATTAGACTTATGATGCCTGAAAACTAATAAAGAGAACAAAGAAATAAGCTGATAGTTTTAAGCATACTTGCCAAAGGTTATAGCTATGTATTATATTGTGTTGAAGAGCTGAAATCTACAACTATCTTCACCTGGAGGATGAAACATCAGTAACTTGTAGCTGGCAACACCCAGTGAGACTAATAACTTGCAAATCTCTCCCCCAGCAGCAGCAATAGCTTCATTATTTCATTCCTCAGGCAGTTCATTTCACTGTGTTTGGCTGAACACCTCAACAGCAGAGATCACACTCTTCTCATTTTAAGATTATTTTTTCCCAGCAGAGAAAGCATTAAAAGCTGAGCTTCTTGAAAACTTCTGGCTACATATAGCTAAGAAGAGCTTAGCTGCCTGGCTGTTGAGTGGAAATGTGGGAGACAAGGTACCCATTGATGTCATGCTGCTCCTGGGATCCTCACTGGGGGCTTTTGGGACAATGCCTTACAGTACAGCACCATGTGCTTCTCTTGCCTGGCTTGTGCCTCTTCCCCTGCCTGATTTCACCACGCAGAAAAGCAAAAGCTCTTTTTAGCTGTTTTGCTATAAGTGGCAAATGAGGGCTTACTTGATTATTTTATTTAGCAGCACATGCTTCCAACTGCACACAGTGCACTGAAGCCTTGCAAAAGCCACGAGTAGAGCTTTTGTTGGTTTGTTATTTTTTTGTGGGCATATATCAAAGCAAAATTACCCTTTCACATCTTTTTTTTTTTCCCCCCCATCTTAACGTGCAGCAAAATCAAATGCTCTCAGTGTAAAATTGCCTTTTTGATACAAGAAGTCAAATTCAGTGGATGGAGTTCCAGGGACTTCAATGGGCCTATGTGTGTGGGGTAGAAAATTAAGATGGCCCATTAATATCAGAGGCAATGTCATTTTGACATCTACAGAGCTGCTTTTTTCCCTCAGATTTTTTTTGGGGTAATGTATGCATTTGTTTACAGTCTGGATGTACCTGTGCATGTTGCTGTTGTTTTACTTAGTGATTTTGGGCCAACCCACCCAGATTCTCCAGTCCTCCCTCCCCTCCTTTGTCTTTACTGCACAGGGCTGTCAAGAGAGTGATCACTTTACAAGTTGTGAATCACTCTATTGATGGAGGCAATGCAAATTCTTTAGATAAGTGATGACTTTTATATACAGCAAAGTATAGGTTACATTATTGTATATGTTAGTAACCCACAGCAAAGTATAGTTTACATTACTGTATCTATTACTAACTTATTCAGTACAGATGTATGTTGAAACACAGATATTAGCACATCAGACTAAATCCCATAGTACTCCACTGAGCAATACAGCAATCATTTTAGACAAATGGAAATGTTGCCAGTGTAAAACTACTACGTTCACTCTGTATGTTCTACCTGATCAGTTCAAAGATCGAACAGAAATGAAAGTGTGAGATTAAATTGCTCAGAGATTGAGCAGAAAGGAAAGTGTGGGACTGAGTTGCTCTGAAGCTTCAGGTGACTTTGGATTCAAAATGGAAGGCTGCTTTAAACTTTGCAATTGCCTCTGCCTTAACGAGTCAGAAGGAAATGCCAGATACATTTCCACCCCTGCCCCCCTACACATACAACACACACATTGTACACCTCAGTACCAGACAGGCAACTTGCAAACATTTCTGATTGCTTATGTGGAGAAATCTTGCCCAATATATTTTTTCCTTTTTGCCTTTGGAACTCCTTAGTGTTTATATTGTCTTCTTGGGCATGGTATTCCAGAAGAATGATATCATTATTTATACTTTGCCCTCAGAAATCTGTTTAATATAATTGTGACTTTTTTCTTTTTGTTTTTGGTTTAAGGTAAACATTAGCATTTGATGAAGGCTCAGTCCTTTACCTCCTCCCTTGGTAGCTGTTTGTTAAGGTCTGCTATAGAGCAGCGGTCAAATTAAGAAAGTGGTGTTATTTCAACAAAGCCAGAGACCTTCTTTTGCTTGTAAATATTAGTACATCCTGCAAGCACTGGTGAGTGCTGCCAGCCTTCCTGTCACTTAAACAGAGTCAAGGCTGATGGAGGCCAACTTTCTGTCAAGATCTGAAACTCAATGCATTAGCTCAGGAGCTCAGTGTAGACATGCATACATTTTTATTTTCACGTCTACTCTTTTTATGTCAACAAACTTTATGGGTGCTGGTTTCTGTCACACTCCAAAATAATTAACCCTGAAAGAAACATTTTATTTAATGTTTTAAGAAGTCAGGATTTGGTAACAGAGGGAAAAAAAACAACCCAACAGATCATGGGTTGACCTCATGTAAAACAGCCAAGTGGCAGGACATTTAATCGATGGGTGGCCCAGAAAGCAACAGAAAACGTGTATCTATGACACCTAAACTAGTGCTATCTTGAAGACTCAGATGTATCACAGTATCACAGTATCACCAAGGTTGGAAGAGACCTCAGAGATCATCAAGTCCAACCTGTTACCACAGAGCTCAAGGCTAGACCATGGCACCAAGTGCCACATCGAACCTTGCCTTGAACAGCTCCAGGGACAGCGACTCCACCACCTCCCTGGGCAGCCCATTCCAGTGGCCAATGACTCTCTCAGTGAAGAACTTTCTCCTCACCTCAAGCCTAAATTTCCCCTGGCGTAGCTTGAGGCTGTGTCCCCTCGTTCTGGTGCTGTGTTGCAGGCACTCTTCCTTCAGACAAAACAGGTAGGATGAAATGATGAAATAATACAGAGCAACGAGGAGCATGTGGTGATCTGCGAGCAAGTTACTGCGTGTATTCATGGAGCTGTTGTTACTCTGAGTGATGATTCATAAATATGCTACCAAGAATTGGTTAAGTTTGTGACAAAAAAAGGAAATAATTTTTGAACATACAAACAACAGGGTGAAAACCAGACCTGGACTGACTATCTGCCTGCACCGAGTGGAGCTCCAATGCAAAGCAATGGAAAGTTTAAAAGCGAAGTGTTTTTCTGTCTCCAGTTTCAGACCAACTGGTGAAGTTCTGAGGTTTGCATCAAAACACTCCTGTCTACCTACTGATGCATCCAATAAAGCCTCTATGTCTCCCACCTACCAGAAAAGCTTGCCTTTATTTTTAAGGTTTACCATAGCATAGAGAAATTGTCTCTCCACGAGAAATATATCTGGAAAAACTGAAGAATCAGTTGGGAAACGCAAAATGGTTTTTGGTATCACTTTCAAAACCTTCAAAGTGATTTTTGCTATAACTTTCAAACCCTGTCAAAGATGTATGCAAAAGCATCTGCATATGGGACTGGGAACAACTCATGAAAGTCAGAGAAAGCCAGCCACACGTGCTAAAGCTGAGCACATGCAAGAGTGTGTGCAAGACCAAGGCCTTCATAGCAAAGTCTAATAAAAAAAGAAAGCCTTCCCATATATTAGGGGTTTCTCCTAGGAACTGTGACTCCCAGCTATCCCTTTTAAATTGCATAATTAACAGTGTGCTTCTAATTACCCACTAATCAAATCAAGCTCTGCCACATGTAAATAGGACTGAGACTTTTTAATAAGGTCTCCACTGCATGATTGCTCTTAGAACAGCAATTAGTTTGGTTTCTGCTCCCACTGATAAAAGTGACAGTAGTATGGAATGAAACTGTTTGCATACCCTGCAATTCATAAATGAAATGGAGTTACTGGAAAGTTATCTCTGATGAGGTAAGGGGAAGGACTTGAAGGCCTCCACTAAATAGGAGACCTTGCTTTTATTTACATGTTATTTTTGGACTTCTCTTATTTAACGACAATCCCAGCTGTGACACCTTCCACTTCCACAACACTAAGGAAAATATTTGCTGCGCCGGTGTTAGCAAGGAGGCGAAAACCATGGCAGTGTCACTCACTCAGTGCCTAGAACAGATGTCAACAGTTACAAAAAATACCCAAATGTTGAACTTTCTCCTAGCACAAAGAAATTCTAATCTGGAAACATAACTATCACCAGAGAGACTTTGTGTGTTTTCCTCTATAGCTCATGTTTTATGTGACAGTCCAATTTCCTTAAAAACTGCAAGGAAAAAACATGTTTTGTTTTCTTGTCACATGAAGCTGATTTCTTTTGATTGGAGGGAAAGAAAAAAAAAAAAAAAAAGGAACAAGGCTTTCTTTAACAATTCATTCTTACAAAAAGCCCTCAGATCAACATTCCCTCCTCCTTTCCCTCTTGGAACCAAAACAGGCTGCCACTAACCTGCCCTGCATCTTTCATTTCACAAATGTTTCCTTGGTTTTTCCTCTTCTGGTCTTTCTGTGACAAAGATTCCACAGTAGGCAGATTCCTGACCCGCAATACAGAATGTTGCTAAAAGAAACATTGCTGTCAGCTGCCTGCATCAAATCCAATAAGCCATATCCAGCTTCACACTGACAGTTGCACTTTTTTCCTAATGCATATTTTAGCCTTGCTTGACCATCAACCATATGGCAGGTTTGTCCTGTGGGTAAGTTTATTATTAACTGCTTGCAGATGGAGATACAATAACTACATGTAACTGTGACATTGCACTAATTGATCAAGACATCTCCAAAACAAGATGCAGAAAGCGGCCACACCAAACAGCTTCAGATTAATGTTTGGGGAGAATTAACAGAAACAAACACCTCTGTCATGCAGGAAGTATCTTAAAACCTGAAAGTGCCCACTTAGAGCTTCAGCAAAAGGAATTAATTTCAAACAGACTTCTCCTGATGGGAAAAAGACATTGTTTAAGTCAAAGTTAAGCCTGCCCACCAGAAACTCAGACAATTAAATCACTGAATCTGCTGGGTACCTTCAGCCTATACCTTCTCTCCTAATCCTGCTGTCATAGCAGAGGGGGACTGAGGTTTAATAACAGCATGTGTAACATTAATCTATCACTTCACATTAAGTGAATCAGAGTGCTAGATTTTTGATGGGAGGGAGAAAAACCCAACCTTAATAGGGATTAGGTAGAAGTTAGCTAACTACTGTTAGGGGTAAGTAGTAAATAAGCTGCAGAATGTGAATTGCTTGCCTTGTATGTGTCTCCTGGTAAATTTATCTCTCAGATTTTTTTTGCCAAGCTTAATTAAATGATCTTGAAATGAGTGGAACAAAGCAACTGAGTTTGGTAGTTTGCTGATGTATCTTTGTAAGCTGAAGCTGTCAAACTTTGAAAATGCTGTCAAGTGTAGAGCACTTGTTAAATACCCTGCAAGCTCCAAGGTTTAAGAGAGAAAGCTCTCCAAACTCCTAATTTAATGAAGAGATTAGTTAAAGCTTACCCAGAAAAGTGTGTGTGAAGAAGAAATGATGACTCCGTGCAAAGTATCACTTAACAAGCACCGGGCTTGAACTGGAGCCAAAATGAAAAGTGCTTTGTTGGCACGTCAAGACAGCAAGGCATACTTTGCAAATCTGTGTCAGTTGAGCAGATTGGATAAAGCATGAGCAAAACAGTTCCTGGTGCTCTTGGTTTGATGCTTGGAGCGAGGGGATCAGCAATCACAGCATGTTGAGCCTTTTGTGAAGAATGCTTTACCTGCTGTATTTAGGTCTTGGTTCAGAAGTGTCCACAAAGTAGACTTCAGTTTGCACTTCAGAATCCACTCTTTGCTGGTGCGTGGTAAACACCTTGTGCAAGCAGGGCGTGTGGTTTACACCCACACTGAGCCCTGTGAGTAGGTGTCTGGGTATTTCAGTTTGCAGCAGAATAGGTGCATTTCAGTTGCAGGGTATTTTCTTCCCTTCCTTAACTGGATGTCAATACTTGTCAACAGCTGGAAGGCCAGACTGATCTCATGGGCTGCAATTCTCTAGTGATAGAGAAGAGCCTGTAGAATTTCAGTGTGGCCTTAATTTTTCCCCCAAATTATATTACCATAGGGGAATTTCCATAAAGGTATACCATAGGAATGTCTCATCTTTGAAGTCCCTTCCAACCTAAATCATTCTATGATTCTATAACTTTACGTAGGTAGTCCTTTCATACTGGTGCCTTTCCCCCATTGATATAGAAGGAGCATTCACCTGAAGTCTACTTTCTTTCTGTTCTGGGATAATGAAAAATGATTTATCATACTGATCATCTGTGGCAGCCCTCTGACAGAAACACATCTCTGTAGCTGCCAGTGTCAGTAGCGTATTTGTCACAGCTCTGCTTCAAAAGCCTTTGGTGGGATCCAGATGTTCCAGGAAAAACACCACTCCTGCAAAGTGTCTGTGGGCTTGAAAGCAGAGTTTGAGAGGAAAATAAGGTAGTATAATGTCATGAAATGGCTCCTAGGATTTTGTTTGCCTTTCCTACACTTTGTGTCAGGCTAGGGGGGAAGCGTGGTGCCAGATGACATGCTGGGGGGCAAACTGTCTTCCTAGGACACAGTCCACTTTGTCCTCCATTTCTCACTGTTCTTAGAGTGTTGCCTGTGGTAATTGCAGCTACTACGGTCAGGGGTTTCATAGAATCATAGAATCATAGAATGGTTTAGGTTGGAAGGGACCTCAAGGATCATCCAGCTCCAACCCCCCGCCACAGGCAGGGACACCTCCCACTAGAGCAGCTTGCTCAAGGCCTCATCCAGCCTGACCTTAAACACCTCCAGGGAGGAAGCATCCACAACCTCCCTGGGCAACCCGTTCCAGTGCCTTACCACCCTCACTGTAAAGAACTTCCTCCTAACATCCAGTCTAAATCTCCCCTCTTCCAGCCTAAACCCATTCCCCCTTGTCCTAACATTACTAGACCGTGTAAATAGTCCCTCCCCAGCTTTCCTGTAGGCTCCCTTCAAATACTGGAAGGCCACTATAAGGTCTCCTCGAAGCCTTCTCCTCTCCAGGCTGCAGAGCCCCAACTCTCTCAGCCTGTCCTCATAGCAGAGGTGCTCCAGCCCTCTGATCATCTTCATTTGTCAGGAGCTTTGCAGTAGCATCTTCTACAGCTTAAATTCCTGTTGCATCTGTAAATCCAGGATATAGCCACTTGGATTGTATTGACATGAAAACCACTGTCTACTCCTTTCCTGAAAAATACTCTGGCATTGTGTAGAGGATGAGTAGGATCTGTAAACTAACATGGAACAGTAGGACTTCGTTAAGCTCTCAAAATGGGTTTGAAAATGATGTAGAAAAAAGGCTTTCATAAAATGTCTATAAAAATGGTTAACCTGAATGAATACCACGAGGGATTTCACAGAGACCTTTCAACCTTCATGTTATATGCAAGAAATCCAAACAGAATAGCCAGTGTGGTTTTCAGTGCCCAGAAACAATTGCCTCTTGTGCAAGCCACCCCTGCATTTATGGAAAAGACACTGCCAGACAAATGGATGCTCTGCAGGTACCATTGTCCAGCACCCAGTCATCAAATAAAGACATCTTCAGAAATCTGAGGATTTGCTTATAATTTCCTTTGAGAATCTCTGAGGTTCCCTTGAGCTGCACAAATCCTCTGTGTATCAGCACAACTGCATGCTGCGTGCTATCTGCTACACCTAAATTGTTAGTTCCTAGTTTGCTTTTCCTGAGCATCCAGTGAGGTCTAGGGAAGGAAAGCTGCATAAAATATGAATCACATACACAAAAAGGAACTTGGTTTGGTTTTTATTTTGTCCTTTATGCATCCTATTACTCATTTCCCCCTTTATTTTCGTCAAGTAAAAGTCTCACTAAGTAGGTGTGAATAGATTTGTTTTTAAATAGATCCCCAAAATGCAGCTAAAGAGCCCTAATAAAAAAGATTTTGCCAGCTTCTTTCCACTAAAAGCAGCTTTCACTTTGGCCTTTAAACACCAGAGCTGAGGTTTAGGGTTTTAGGAAGTTGTGCATAAACAGTTTGGCATGAAGCTGTGTAACTTGAAGAGGAGAGGACTTCTCTGGTTCCCTGCAAACATCACAGATAAGAGTCACTTTCCCTATCACTAGTCCATTTTGACTGTCTGAAGGATATACTGATGCACAGAACATCAACCTCTGCACTTCCATCTACACATCTCTACATATACTTGCAGCAAGTGGACAACGTGCAAGTTGATCCTGCCTAGGTGAGCAGTTTGTATTTGGCTACACTGGAAATGCTTTTTACGGTATGGGACTGGTGCCAGGAGTTATGTGTAAGTGCTTTCAAGCCCTCTGCAGAGCAGAAAATAGCAACCAAAATAACTTATGCTCATTAGAGAGAAGGGACCATGAGGCAATGTCCCGTCTGCTTGTGGTTAAATCTGCCACTGCTGTTATTACTACTATTATTTTTCAGAAAGGCTAAGCATGACTAAAACCTGAGTGTCACAAAGATGCATAAAGACCAACTATGCAATGATCCTTTTGGCCAGAAAAGACAAGTAAACCACCTACAAGTTTGGTTTGTTTTGGGTTTTTTTTGAGGTTTAAAAGTTTTGGTTGGTGCCTTTCTTTCTTTCTTTCTTTCTTTCTTTCTTTCTTTCTTTCTTTCTTTCTTTCTTTCTTTCTTTCTTTCTTTCTTTCCTTCTTTCTTTTTCCTAGTGAATTTTTTCAAGCAAAGGAGATTTCCTTCTGAGTATTTGATTTACCTTGAGGCATTTGACTTTTCATTATATGATGGGGTCACTGGCTTTTCCTTAGGGGGGGAAAAAAAAACCAACAACCCCCAAAAACCAACAAAAACATTTTGAGGAGCTGAGGGAAAAATGACTTTGTGTACAGTCCATTAATTTCTGTGGGTGCTGAGCACACACCCGTCCCCTTTACACAAACAGAAGAACTTTTATGCCCTATCAGAGTGGTCCAGCCTAAAGCTTCCAAGAACAGTGAGTCTTTCAATGCTTGTGTGACTTGAAGTAAAATTGTCTTTGAAAACAAATACACTTCCACCCTCCCTTTTCCATCTCAGGATTTGAGCCATTTTGCCCTTTTTTTTTTCACATTTCACCACTGTGCTATTATGCATCCCACCTCCCACCAGGAACACCGCTCCCTCCGTGCAACTGACTAATGAAAATCCCAGATTCCTTCCTTAGAGGTTATCAGATTCATATTTCTTTGGGTTAAACTATTATTCTCAACTTAAAATTCAGCGTCAAGCTTTGCTTCTGGGTTTTTTTGCTGGCAGTTTTATAGCTTGACCCAACTTCGCGTTGGATAGTGTTTTGGTGGGCTGCCATATTTATCCTGGCTGTTAATCAGGATTCTTGCTGGATTGGAGTGGGGGCAAGGTGGAAGGAGTGGTTGTGGTTTCACTCTGTTAACAGGAGTGGCCATGCTTACTGTCAGGAGCAAGTGTCTGTACTTTGTAACTACAAATTCCTTAATGACGTATTACATTTCAAAGCAGAGCTGGACTTGGGAGGAAACCTAAACTGATAAACAAGAGCAGCCATCCCCTGCTCAGGCCTCTAGTCTCCCACAAGCTATTTTTAATTATGCAATTATTTATTCCCAGATAATGTTTCCCTCTTTGTTTAATAATAATGCAGAAAAATAAAAATGGATTTATTTTCCTGTCTGTCTGGGTTTGCTGGATGGGTTTCTCACTAGTTGTAGACTGGAGTAACTCCAGGTGTAAGTTCACTAGTCAACAAAGAAAGCAATGGCCTTGATTTAAAGACAAGCCCTCCTACTGAACACAAGCCCCCATATGTTTTAGGCAAATGGGGAAAGCCTTTCCTAAATTTCCTGTTCTTAGAATCATAGAATCAATCAGATTGGAAGGGACCTCCAAGATCATGCAGTCAAACCTATCCAACCAAGATCATCCAGTCCAGCCCTGTCCAGTCAACCAGACCATGGCACTAAGTGCCTCATCCAGGCTTTTCTTCAACACCTCCTGGGACAGCAACTCCACCACCTCCCTGGGCAGCCCATTCCAATGCCAATCACTCTGGCATGAACTTCCTCCTAACATCCAGCCTAGACCTCCCCTGGCACAGCTTGAGACTGTGTCCCCTTGTTCTGTTGCTGGTTGCCTGGGAGAAGAGACCAACCCCCACCTGGCCAAAGCCTCCCTTCAGGTAGTAGTAGACAGCAGTGAGGTCGCCTGCGTTCCTGTGACTTCCGTGAAGTACTACTGCACATCTTTTCTTCTCCATATATTTCTGCAATCAAAATATATTTGATTAATCACAATTTCTTTTTCCTCTGACCCCAGTAAAGCCACCCTGTATCCATTCTGTGTTTCTCAGATATTTCTTCCACAGCTTCTGCGCTTTCTTAGAGTGGGTTTGGGACATCTCAGAGACCTGTATGCATCAGAAGATGGGGTGCACTGGAGGGGTTTTTTCTCTACTGCCCTTTCTCAGGGCCTCATTGCACATCTCCCATAGCGCTCACTCAAGGCTTCCCATCAGTGCAGGCCACTGTGAGGATGAGGATCTGGGAGGAAGCAAGGAACCACAGATCTGGGATGGGGGTCTCAATGTGGGATGGTGAGGACGAGCAATCAGAAGTGTGTGTGGGGATTATTTATATTCCTGGCAAGTAAATGGTTCCCTCCTCCTATGCTCCTGGCAGTAATCATTTAGTCATCCCTTCTCTGCTTTCCAGCTCCTGGCACATGCAAATCATACAGGGAAACCAAGGCCATTTTACTGAGAATCTCCTGTGTTGGCTGTGGTTACAGCCAGTTCTGGCCTCTGCCAAGATTCAGCATGATTTAGAGCATGTAGATGCTTCACTTTGCTTCATTTGCAAGGCCTTTTTATCTGGAGTATCCTTCTAACTCTTTACCATGCCAGGTACAAAGGTGGACTGGATGCCACCTCGATTTTGAATTGCATCTTGAGACTAGGCTGAGAAAATCAACCAGATGGCAACCAACAGCTGTACAACTGAGGGCCCAGGACTGCAGAGGGATGGAGGGATGGTGCTGGCCACCCAGGGTCCCACATGGCTGATCACAGGTGCCTCTGCAGATTTACCTGCCCATCCTGGGCAGGGAGGGAGGGAAAGCTGGGTGGTAGCATGGTGCAGCAGAGAGAAAGAGGACCCAGGGAGCTGGTGCTCTGGGAAAGCCTGAAGGATTTTGCCAGGTTGAGCAGGACTGGTGTTTCACTTCTGCCCTCGCTCTCAGTTTGCCTTTGTGTCAGATGGTGAAACACAGACTCTTGCCTCACCTGCTCATTTCTAGAAGCCCAATAACCAGCACACACCACACTTCCCTCCTCCCCAGACTGCAGTCTAGCAATGTCCCTTTTTGCAGATTAATTTAGTGCCTGTGAACCAACCCTAAGCCTGACCTGAGCTGACCACCCACTCTGAAGGCATTTATATTTTCAACCCCAGGCAGCTTAGTAATAGCTCTCCATCAGGCTGTGGCTTGTTTCAAGATACTCTTCCCATAGGTTTGAGCAAATGACTGGCCACCATTTCAGTGATATCTGTCTTCATTCCAGTGATTTAATCACAAATGGCTGAGCTTCCATCTGTTCCAGCTAGATAATAGCAGAAGCTCCAGACATAATCCCCCTTCCCCCTGCTTCTTCCAAGAACTGTTTCTATATGTGACTCAGTGTTTCAGGAAAGGAAATATTTCTCTTGATTAATAGGTTTTTCTTGCTTAATATGTATTCACAAAAAAATCTAGGAAGACTCACTAACCTAGGGCAAAATGTATTTTTCATTTGTATTATCTGTAGCAATTTCTAAGGCAATAAAATATTGATGTAAAGGGGGGTGGGAGAAAGAGAAACATTTGATTTCATAGCAAACCCCAGAGAATATTGATACAAAACCTGTGAAGCACTGGTTATGTACTAAAGTGCTGAAAGTTTGCAAATGCCAGGGCTTCATCCCTTCCTTGCAAAAAAATGTGGAGAGGGCCCTGGGAGTGCTGGTGGATACCAAGTTAACCATGGCACAGCAGTGTGTCCNCCTGGGGTAGGACGAGGAGCAATGGGTGTAAGTTGCAGCACAGGAGGTTTCACCTCAACACAAGGGGAAACTTCTTTACTGTAAGGGTCACAGAGCACTGGAATGGGCTCCCCAGAGAGGTTGTGGAGTCTCCTTCTCTGGAGACTTTCAAGGCCTGTCTGGATGTGTTCCTCTGTGATCTGTGTTAGATTGTGTGGTCCTGCTCTGACAAAGGGGTTGGACTCATGATCTCCTTGGGTCCCTTCCAACCCCTAATATCCTGTGATCCTGTGACCCTGTGATCCTGTGAGCTTGTGAACCCCAGATTTCAGTAGCATATTCCAAGGGATATTTTTTGGTTTTGCTTTCTTTGCTACAGTGGAATTAACAATCTCATTTATACACTGCTATACTTCAAGCCAATCATTGTATTAGGCATCAGGTCCCCCAGCATGGAAGCCCAGTCTCTTAATTGGTATTTAGAAAAGGGCAGATATCCAGCAATGCAATGTTATCCTTCTGAACCCAGCCTGCTGACTTTATAGGGGCTTTTGCCTTTGGTTCTTTGGGACCTGATAGGGCCTTTCACTCAGGAGAGTCAAGAGCCAAACTCTTTTGTCATCTTCCCCCAGGCAAATTGGGTGCAGCTCCAAGAATTACCAAGCTGCTGATAACATTCACATTCTGACTCCTAATAAACCCCTGACTCTCTACTTTATTTTAATTATTCTTGATCCCTTAAATGTAAAATCCTTTTTCCAAATGTTCACTTAAGTGGCTACTATTAAGTCTTTATCAGTTCTGAGCATTTCAGCCTCTTGTACACAGAAATTTCTCGATCTGACAGAATAAGAAATGCATTTACATGGCCTAAGCTCTTAAATTGTCCCTTTCAATTAATGCCCCATCATGGAGTAATCTGGAAACCATTACTCAGTAACTCTTCATTGTAATTGCTTGCAGCTGAATATCCAGGCCTTGGTAATATAAGAATAAAAGAAAACTCAGTTAGTAACAAGTGCAATTGATTCCATTCAGAATTCCCCTGGTGCTCTGCCATGTTTGGCCTGCGTGAGAGGAAACAAGAGGATTTTTTTTCCTTTCTTTCCCCCCCCTCCCCCCCTTCCAGGGCCAGGAAATGAATTGGCAGACATAAGATGGTCTGTGTGCTGCTTGCCTTCATTTTTCAGCTGGTCCTTGTTAAAAATGAGACGGTGGGGCTCCTACCTTTTTTTTTCTTCCCCCCCCCCCCTTTTTTTTTTGTAAGTAGAGCACTTTTCTGGTAACAGATAAAACTACAATACCTCAATTTGCTGCATGCTAACAGCAACCAGAAGCCGTCACCTCCTGTGCTTTTAATAATCAGACCTGAAACTTTCTTCAGTTACTTCTAGGATTCCTTGCTATAGGATTATTTTCTTCCTTCATCCCAGCTTTATGAAGACTGAAGCAACTTTGGAAGTGAGCTTTTCTCTTCCTTCTCAACCCAGCCATCCACCAACACCCACACAGAAAGATGGGAGTCAGCTGGGCCTAAATATACACCTGCCTTGTCCACCTCACAGAGGTGAGTCCAAGGGCCATAAATCAGGACTAATGGAAACTTCACACTAGGTAGCTTTGGAATAACTATAGTTCCCTTCAGATAACACCCTGGCTTTCACAGATGTGGTACTGACATTTTACCTCCTGCCTGTTCCCAGGGCAGGTTGTTTCCCATCAGCTTATCTGAGTGCATCTGAGCTCCTGAGAGCATCTGGACTCTGCACTTACCCAGTCCCATGGCTGCTCCAAAGATATCAAATCCTAGCAGCCACAGCAAATGCCAGATACTGTGAAGACAGAGTAGCTTACTAAATATGTGAAACAATAAAGAGGGTTAGTAAAAAATTCCAAGCCACCAGAACATGGTGCAGGGGTTTAACAGCTATGCCGTATGGAACTGTATGAGGTTCAGCTTTGGTGCTTCACTTTTGCTTGCTGGTGATGCTTTAGTTCCAGTAAATACTAGAATTTTCCAGCAACACCTCCACAAAGCTGTTCCTCTGCTGGTCCAGTGGCATCCAGCAGTGATGACAGAGTTGCTGATAGGAGATCTCACCTACTGCTACAAGCAGAAAGAGGCTCCTGGTGCCTGGAGCACCTCATCCCCATGCCTGTGCTTTGGTGTTGGGAGCTACTGCTTTCCACAACCATCTCACATTACTGTGCTGCACATAACACGTACCATTAATAAGGTGTTGGGCTGATTCTAGTCCCTATCTGGGAGGTCTGGATTTCCCAGACTCCTTCAGAGTGGCCCCCAATGACTTAGGGTGGCATGCCCGGAGCAGATGCTGTGTGTGCACACCGGCTGGCCAGCCTAGTTGGTGATGTGCAGCAATGTGGTGACATCCTCTCTAAAGCACAAGGAAAGACATGAGAGCTGATGCTGTGCTACCACCCAGCAGCAAACAGTGGGAACAGATGGTTGTTGCCCTTACACTGGCAGCTGCCAGAGCCGCTTCAGAGATGGAGGCAGCCTCGACAGTAAAGCAAGCCTGCCAAATGATCTCCATCTGACTCCCCAAGTAGCCACAAAAGAGATGTGTCTAGCTACAAATTCTTACCTCCAGTAAAGCAGATGAACAATATAATTTTTTTACAGTTTTTTGTTTAACAACAACAAAAATCTAAACAATAATTTCAACTTTTCTCTTTAAAATGCTTGTGGAAAACCAAAGGGATTCTTTTCACAGCAGGGAAACTACCATTTCATTTGGGAAAGCTGTTTTTGCTAAGAAGGTAGAAAATTTCTTTGTAAAATACAGATTTTCTTGATTTTATTTTATTTTTTACCTTGCCTTGAACAGATGCATGGAAATGAAATACTTTCTGTGAAAGGTTAACAGTATTGGCTTCTTCCTCTATGGAGTTCATTGCTGCTGTAGGCCTGACTGCAGCTCAGCATTAGTTTCACATGGGTTTTCTAAATCATAGAATCAACCAGGTTGGAAGAGACCTCCAAGATCATCCAGTCCAACCTAGCACCCAGCCCTAGCCAATCAACTAGACCATGGCACTAAGTGCCCCATCCAGGCTTTGCTCGAACACCTCAGGGACATCGACTCCACCACCTCCCTGAGCAGCCCATTCCAATGCCAATCACTCTTTCGAGGTCCCTTCCTGACATTCTGTGATTCTGTGATTCTCTGTTCCCTTTCATAGCTTGATAGTTTATTACCTGCTCTAGGTGTAAGGAGTCTGCCCTTCGTGTATTTGCTTCTTTACACCAAATCTCAATCTTGTACTTGCACAGCTACTAGAGATAAATAAGGTATTGTGTACCACTGCCAGCAGCTCCACAAAGAATGCTGAGCTTCCTGAGAGCAGAGTGGCATCTCCTGGGTAAATCTTTGGTTGAAGCTGTTGTTGTGGAGGGTCCCTCTGGCTGCCCACAGACACATATGGCCTACAAAAAAGCTGGGGAGGGACTTTTCAGGATATCAGGGAGTGACAGGACTAGGGGGAATGGAGCAAAGCTGGAGATGGGTAGGTTCAGACTGGATGTGAAGAGGAAGTTGTTCAGCATGAGAGTGGTGAGAACCTGGAATGGCGTGCCCAGGGAGGTGGTTGAGTCCCCATCCCTGGAGGTGTTTAAGGCCAGGCTGGATGAGGCTGTGGCCAGCCTGATCTAGGGTAGGGTGTCCCTGGGCATGGCAGGGGGGTTGGAACTAGATGATCCTTGTGGTCCCTTCCAACCTTGACTGATTCTATGATTCCATGATTCTAACTACCAGAAGTGTGGCTTTTCCATACTGCCACTGTCTTGAGCAGGAGGCTGGACTGGATGATCTCAGACCTTTTCTTGTTTTTGTTTTTGGTTTTGGTGGTTTTTTATGTTTGTTTGTTTGTTTGTTTTGTTGGTTTTTGGTTGTTTGTTTTTTTTTTCCTCTCAGCATTGCACTTACCTCTTTATCTCTCACTCACCTGGGAGAGTTGAAAGACACAAAAATACATTGAACTGAGGGCAAGTCTGAAATTCTTAAGTATTATATTCCAAGATAAAGGAAGAGGTTTGAAGCCTTCCTGTTATTTTTGTCATGACTTTATTCAAGCTGCATTCTCACTGCCTCCTAGGTCTTCAGTTTCTATGACTCAGCATAGGTCTGCTGAAGAGAATTTGAAGCTTTATTGGATATCACCAGCTGAACGCTGGCCAGAATATCTACAACTTATAAACCGCTTCAGGTCTTTTGTGCTAGTAGTGAATCAACACAACATTACTCCTCTGTCATGAAGGAGGCACACTATGACTTTGGAGGCCTTTGAAGGGAACCAGTCCTGTTACTCTTTGGTTATATTCCTCTGCACTTTATAGCCTGGAGATCTGTGAGAATCATAGAATCATAGAATGGTTTAGGTTGGAAGGGACCTCAAGGATCATCCAGCTCCAACCCCCTGCCATAGGCAGGGACACCTCCCACTAGAGCAGGCTGCTCAAGGCCTCATCCAGCCTGGCTTTAAACGCCTCCAGGGAGGAAGCATCCACAACCTCCCTGGGCAACCTGTGCCAGTATCTCACCACCCTCACTGTAAAGAACTTTCTCCTAACATCCAGTCTGAATCTCCCCTCTTCCAGCTTAAACCCATTCCCCCTCGTCCTGACATTACTAGACCTTGTAAATAGTCCCTCCCCAGCCTTCCTGTAGGCTCCCTTCAGATCCTGGAAAGCCACTCTAAGGTCTCCTCGAAGCCTTCTCTTCTCCAGGCTGACGAGGCCCAACTCTCTCAGCCTGTCCTCATAGCAGAGCTGCTGCAGCCCTCTGAGCATCTTCGTGGCTCTCCTCTGGACCCGCTCCAGCAGTTCCATGTCCTTCTTGTGTTGGGGGCTCCAGAACTGCACACAGTACTCCAGAGAGTAGATTCCCAAAAGGCTCCAAGAAGAACAACTAAAATTTGGGGAAGAATAAAAAGTCTTGTTCAAACCTTTTGGGGAAGGAGTCATATTCTTGCTTCAAAGTGGGCTTTTGGTTGTGGCAGTGCTACTTTCCAATGAGGCTGAAAAAAAACCCCATTAATACTTTTGAGATTCCTCTCCCAGTTTGTTGTTAAGAAGACTTGAATACAAAGCATCTCTTAGATTTAATCTCATTTATTTGTCTGACAAACTATCCAAACCCTCCAATTTGTATGCTACATGGAGGCAACCCAACTCATATCTCTTGAGGCTGGAAAACTGGATCAGATGCCTTGGAGAGGTCAGAACCTTTATGCATGTGCATAGATGTCTGTTTGACTATTTCTTAGGTGAAAGCCAATAAAAAAAGCACCTTTCCTTTTGTATCTGTGCAGCTTTCTTGCTTTTGGTCAGGAGTAGCCATTGTAGAAATACCCCTTTGTAAGACTGGTCCATTGGTTTTGATTGTGTCCCACCTAGTGACAAGCCCTAAGCACAGTCAGTAATGATACTGTGAAAGAGCTTCATATATCAAGTCACTGAGGCTTGAACTTTCTAACAACAGCTTGTCCCACTCCTCTCTTGCTGCAGTATCTGTAAGAGTTTGGACACTGCTAGTTTGTTACAGAAGAATGCTAAATGGTTTGTTTTAAAGATCACTTGGGAAGATTCAGTACAGGCTCTGAGCAGAAGTTCAGATGTATCTTGTCTTTTCGCTTCCTCCATTTGTCCCCAGCAGTAGGGACTTAGAAGGTAAAGAGACCGCAGCTCAAACCCTTCCTCTTGTATTTGTATAAACTACCTTGAGAAGGAATACAGCTTTTGTAGATGTGATTGAGATCCTCTAGCTTGTCATTTACCCTTCTTTGCTAGGTAGATGTAGGCCTAAACAGTACACTCCTATATTGTGTGTGAGAGCCTTATTCAGAGTTACTTGCATAGTTGCTGTGTATAAATGGACTACCTCCCCTTTTCTGTCCAATTCTGCAAATGCCACTGAAATCCCTTTGTGCCACTACTTCCTCACCAAATTCCCTTTGCTTTTACTAAAAAAAAAAAAAAAAAAGAAGAAGTCTGAAAAATATATTTATTTGGATGCAAAACATTGTTTTTAGATTAGTTGAAGAAGGAAATATTTTCCATTCCAGATCTAAAAGAAACAAATTCTCTCTTTCCAGTTCAGCCACCAAATTAAAAACAATTGATTTGCACAGCTCTTGTGACAGCCATGGTCTCTGTAGCAGCTCATGACAATTTCCATGACAATACTGTACATCAATATGCTTTATGTGTACAGCTTCACACTGCAATGTAGGACACTTTTACAATGATCCTCAACTACAGCACATGTGGCTGTAGCAAACAATGAATCTAATGCCGCACTAGTAAAAGATTTATGATTCAGAGAGCAGAAGATAAATGGTTCCAGTCCCTGGATACTTTAAGAGCAAGTTCCTTTAGTTCATATGGTTAAAATTGATCTTTCCATTGTCTCTTGTATGAAATGACCAAAACTAATGATGTTAAATAATCAATATGAAAAGTCGTGCATAAAGAATTAAACCCAGAAATAATGGATTGCAGTGTCAAAGGCCTGCAGACAGTAAGGGATCAGCGCCGACTGGACATGTCAAAGAGATACCCACCCTCTGAGTACTTCACTTCAGCCTGTACACACACCTAGAACAGAGAAGCCCTTGTTATGTGAAGGAGAGCCAGCGCCAGAACGAGAGGACACAGCCTCAGGCTGCGCCGGGGGAAGTTTAGGCTCGAGGTGAGGAGAAAGTTCTTCACTGAGAGAGTCATTGGACACTGGAATGGGCTGCCCAGGGAGGTGGTGGAGTCGCCGTCCCTGGAGCTGTTCAAGGCAAGGTTGGACGTGGCACTTGGTGCCGTGGTCTAGCCTTGAGCTCTGTGGTAAAGGGTTGGACTTGATGATCTGTGAGGTCTCTTCCAACCTTGGTGATACTGTGAAAAGTAATGCTGCTTTATCGGACACATGGCCTCCCCCCAACCTGCAAACCTCTGAGACTTATCAGCACTCAGGTAACCTGCAAAAGAACAGAGAAAAGACTTGAAGGACAAGGAAGTGAATGGAAAGGGAGCTAGGATAAAAATACTCTGTATATTAGCTGCAATCCTGGAGTCTGCTCATTGCCTCAACCTCTCCACGAGTTCTTCTATTGCTCTGTAGAGTCCCTTAGGATTAAACGTGTGAAAACAAAGAACTAAAACTCTAAATCGTAAGATTGGTGAAATCTGGTTTCCAGTGCTCTGTGTTTGGAGTCCTTGCTTTGTCATAAGCTGTGAGGCTTCCTCTAGCTGTGACTGGGGAAATTTGTGATAGTACTCTCCTTGTGAACTCACCAGTGTCTAGTACCTGTGAGTTTTTGTGGTCAAGCTCACACAGCAGCCTTTCTGCCAGTAGGGGAACCACTGGGATCTGTCTCCCCTCCATGGCTATTTAATGAAATTTACAGAACTTAATGTCTTTGAGACTCCTACTGCTCAAATGTAGTTAAAAATCTGCTGTTAAGTTCACAGGGAGAGGTGAGAGAGAAGGGTACTGACTGATGTCTGTGCTCTGGTCTGTGCACAGATCTTTTCTTAGGGAATCTGAGGGCAGTTGCTAAGCATCAAGCCCTTCTTTGGGGATGTTCTTGGGACAAGGCTTCAAGAGCACATTGGTTGGAGCCTGCTTTCTGCAGCACACAGTATTAACCTACGCAGCAGCCACAATAGGTGGTAGGAGAGCTCACAGACAGGCAACCTAGTCTCTGTCTGCTCTCCTTCCCATATAAAGTGCTGTCCACTGCAGAGGAATGGCTCATTCTTGCTCTGAAATGTGCTGAAATACAATATTGTTCTCCACATACTGTTACATAGCTCTGGCTATTTACTCTCCTTATTTGTTTTTCACATATGTTCCTTTCAGGACTTTCATTTGTCTCTTGATTATTTTCTCTTATATTTTCATATTCCATTCTGCACTTCAGAAATAGAGGTTTGGGTTTTTTTTTCATTGCATCTGTTCAGAGTCACCTAACAAGGCTTAGTCTTGAATCAAAGTGGCTTTGAAGTTACTGAGCAGTTCCCCACTTCTCATTCTGGCTGGCTGGAGAGAGAAAGATGGGAAAAAAGGAGAGAAAGCTGGGATGTAGAACTAATTGTGAAAAGTTTTCTTTGCTGCTCTGGAGTGTATTGGAGTGTAGTTTCCACTTAAATCTTCCAGGCAGAATTTCCACTCATGTCTCCCAGAAGCCTCATCAGTTTCCAAAATCCAGACTAACAGGTTTAAACAGAGGCTTGGAGATGAGCTGGCAGAGTCTTTTTTTCCACCAGAAGGAGTATGCATTTCTGTGGCTGGCAATTAGACTTAATTTCTGCTAAAAAATATACACCATTCTTTTCCTGATCTGTTATAGCAGGGGGATAGGCTGAGCCTAGTGCCTGGCTCCTGGGGTCTGCATTTCCATGTGCAGTGCACTGGAGGTCCCATGTACCCCTGGAATTCAAAGTCTGACAACTCATGAGAGTTCAGCTTTGCTTCCAGATTGTGAATTCTCAGAGCAAACATCACTCAAGTCTGTTCCAGAAGATGAATTAGTTAACTTTTAAGAGATCTCAGCTTTGTAGAACTTCATCTAGGGAGCCTACCAATGGCAAGCTCAACAACTCCTGGCCAACATTGATTTTAGTAGTTGACAACAGCTAAACTCCAGGTGTGGATGAAAAACTTGGAAGCAGTGAGCAAAAACATCACAGAAGGTGTACTTATGTGAGGACTAACTTGCTCCTAGGATGCACCCATGTACATTATAAGGGACCCTGCCTCTGGGTCTGGTGTGACAGTCTATCTCAACAGCTGGTGAGGATGAAAAGGGAAACCTTGGGGTCCTCCCCAGGTCTACGTCACCTGCAGTAGATCTTCTCTTTCCTGTGGATGACCAAGGGATGCCCATCACTGCCAGAAGTAATAGCATCACAGTCTCAAGTTGTGCCGGGGAAGTATAGGCTGGATGTTAGGAGGAAGTTCTTCACAGAGAGAGTGATTTGTCACTGGGATGGGCTGCCCAGGGAGGTGGTGGAGTCACCGTCACTGGAGGTGTTCAGGAAAAGCCTGGATGAGGCACTTAGTGCCATGGTCTAGTTGACTGGACAGGGCTGGGTGATAGGTTGGACTGGATGATCTTGGAGGTCTTTTCCAACCTGGTTGATTCTATTCTATTCTATTCTATCATGAGGCAGGAGAGCAGGAGTAATGTCTCGAGGGTCTCAGCGCAGAGTAAAGGCTGAAAAACAAGGTATTTGGGCCTTCTAGTGGGGTTTCTACGAGCTGAGGTACTGGGCTTTGTTGCCTGCAAGTCATGACGCCATTCCCCCTGTCTTCCAAATCCACTCCTTCATGAAGAAAGACTTCCATTCTTATCTTCTACCTCAGTGCTCTTTCTTACCTTCCCTACATCCCATTATATTGATTTTAGCCCCAGTCTCGCTCCATTTAACCTAGTGTTAAAGGTCCAGACCTTAAATATTTATTCACTTAATGTAGCCAAACGCAGCCAATAGCAATCAAAGTCCTGACCTCTAACATCCCACTGAAGCACTTGGCCAAAGTTAAAGGCTCATCATCACAAGAGAAACCTGAAGCAATTAGAACCTCCTCAGCCCATGCTTCCCTCCCCCCTGCCCCCTACCCCAAATACTCTGTAAAATAATACCATGGCACTAAATTAGACCTCATTACCTATTGAGTCACTCGATCCAGACCTCCCTTACATAGTAATGAGTACTGATTTATTGTGATCATTATTTGGGCATTACAGGTCACTAAATAACATGGTCTGCCCACACATGTCTTCTGAGCTAATAAATATCCTTATAGGAAATATTTTTGAGTGAACTAGCCTTCAGATTGGTTCAGTAACTTAAGTCACATTAATTTTCTTAATGCGTGTACTACTTTGATAAGAAAACCTCAGGGATGGAGGCAGAAAAAGGAGGCACAGAAAATTCCCTAAACACAGCTTTTCTCAAGCTGGGCTTTCTGCATGGAAACTGGGGAAGTGGTGCAGAGCAAGGCCAGTAGGGAAGATCAGAAATAACCTTAGAAAATATGTATTTAAAATCAAGCAACACCTGCTAAGGCTTGATCTGAAGCTCAGTGAAGTGATGGAAAGATTCCCATTGAGCTTAATGGACCTTGGACCACATCCAGGTGTTATCGCAAGGATAACTGTATGTGCATCACTTGTGGATACACATATACTACTATATAGATCTTAAAAACTTCAGAGCAAATGAAAACCATTCAAAATGTGCTCCAGGAAACAAATGACATTGGAGTTTCTGGAATTTTAGACTGTGTGCCTCACTGGTGTATACACTGCACAAGAGGATTCAAATTTGGCAGAACCGGAATGATATTGATCGTTATATTTAGCTAGGTAAAATCTCCAAAGGACTCATTAATTTCAGTTAAAAGGTGAACCAAGCAAGTCTGTGGATGGTTCTGAAATATGTGACTCCATGAGAGACAATAGAATGAGAATGAAAAAAAAAAAAACAAACCCACAAAGATTTATTATTCAAGAAAGATAGAGAGGAAAGGGATTAAAGCCTCACTCTGCTAGCCATCACACAAAATGTTTTATTGGCTTACTACCAGCAAATCCTATAATACATTTTCATTATTTATAGAAATAATTCTGAATTAGTTTGCCATAAAGAAATTGGGCTGGACTGGTTTTAAAAATTACAGAAATTAGATGAAATCAGGCTCTTTGAATTATCCATGAGCATTGGGTTAATATAATCAATACTTTAGCCATTACAGGTTGACGTTGCATCTCGAGACAATTTTCTAACTTAATAAGATTAGAAATAATAAACTGGTATTATTTCTTTGTGAATTGGGGCCTCTGACCTAGTAATTTAATAGCTTCATTATTACAGCCCTGGAATGTAGAAAGACCCAGCACGCTCCCTATTATCACAACTCTGCTTTGTCCCAAAGAGATGACTTTTTAAGAAGCAAAATAAAAAGGTTACCAAACAATTTCAAAGGGCTGTGGTGCATGTTTGTCACTAGTTCATGGTTGTGGTTCTGTTTGCAGTCCCTTGCACTGCAGGTATGATTGCATGTTTAAAAAAGAATGAGATAAAGCTTCCTTTCCATGTTTTCCTGAAAGAGAATGTTGGCAAAGCTTTCAGTGTTTTGTGCTCTTGCTGGTTTTATATTTTTTTTGTGGCTGCTATTCAGAGCTGTTTACTTTGCAATAAGGAATGAGAAATAATCTGTTGGTCGCAGAAACAGGGGTCCAAAACTGGCTTTTCCACAGATCTTTTTACCTCTGTGGTTGAAAGTGAGCCCTGTGGAAGCCAGGACAGACAACTCTTCTGGTGCCAGGACATTCAGGACGTCGTCTTCCATCAATTTCTGATCCAGAGAGTAGGAACTTGGTAGGGAATTTCCTCTCTCCTGCTATGTAACTGTTTTGTCTATTCATGTATCAGGTCCAGAACAGAGATTTCCATTTGCCACATGCAGCTCTGAGCACTAGAGACTACTGATCCCAGCTAATGTCACAGTGGGATGCAAACAGTATTTGTGCCAAGCCTCACGCAGTGAAGTGCGAGGCAAATGCACTTGAGTGTCTTTCACTTCATCCCACTGTGAAGCTCAGGTGAAAACATCAACGATTCAGCAGTCTGACAGGAAACGTGTAAGACACTCATGCGTATAGGGGTGTGCACAAGGGAAAACCTGCCCCACAAAGGCTCCAAAGACTAACCCAAGCCAGGGACTGAGGTGCTCACAGAGGCTGAAGCTGGTTTTTGGAATGCAGGACATATGGCAGGATATAGCTTTTCCTCAGCATCATCATTTAGAAGATTAAATCCTTATCCTTATCTTTCCACCCCTTTTCTCCTCCCTGGGCAAGACACACTTCAATTCTACCTGCTACAAAATAGTCCTACTTTAGCAAACACCTGCAGTGCAGAGATGTTGGCAAACAGCATTTATTTTACTCCTTATCTTCTCTCTGCACCGTTTCTAACTGCATTTGAGAAAAATAGAAGGGCTTATTCAGATGGATGCTAATTCAGTTATCTCTACCTGTAATAGACCCCCGTGTGGTCATTCCCAAATCTCTGGGCTAAGCTCATTCACATACACACATCTGTTACAGCAAATGCTTCCTGTAAGCTTGAAAGGAAACATAACCCAGGATGATAAAACATCAAGGAAAACAGCAGACTCAGCCAAACAATCACTCCTCTGAACTTCTGCTTGAGAGATGTCCATTGTTAGATGCATTTCTGTGCCACTGCATCTATCTTTAACTGGCAGGTTTGTGAGAGCAAGGGAGTGAGAAAAGGAACACACTGAGTATTGTGCTTTCATCACTGCTTAAGAATGAGAGAAACGTCTCTGAATTTCTCTTTGGAAGCAAATTGAGAGTTATGACAGAGGATTATCTGTCCTTCAGTATTAAGGCTGCAGCTTCTTAATATTTTAATCATAGAATCAAGCAGGTTGGAAGAGACCTACAAGATCATCCAATCCAACCTATCATCCATCCCTGTCCAATCAACTAGACCATGGCACTAAGTGCCTCATCCAGAAATCATCTAATTCAGGCTTAGTTTTAAGCCTAGCAACACCAGTCACAGACCAGGATACTCATGGTAATGGATCCACCACACTCTATAAGCACTGCATTATCTGAACTTCACAGATGAGAAAAAATGAATCCCTAGGTGGTTTACTGCAGCCATCGTGGGAGTGGAGCAATGCAGCATTCCTGTGTCTTGGCAGGAAGATCCACTGCATGTGCTTCCCATTTCATCTGCTGGGTTTCTTCTGCATGATGGCAGCCCAGCTACACTTTGATATCCTTCACTGACTGGTGGTAGCATGGGACAGGAGGAGGCAGTGGCTTCAGATATGTAATGAGAAGCTGGCAAGAGGCCTGGCAAACATGACCTATGAGGAGTGGCTGAGGGAAATGGGCTTATTTAGTCTGAAGAAGAGGAGGCTGAGAGAGGACCTTATTGCCCTCTACAACTGCCTAAAATGAGGTTGTAGTGAGGCTGGAGCTGGTCTCTTCTCCCAAATTGCTAATGATAGGACAAAAGGAAATGTGCTCAAGTTGCACCAGGGGAGGTTTAGGTTGCATGTTGGGAGGAAGTTCTTTACTGAGCGGGTGGTCAGCACTGGCACAGGCTGCCCAGGGATGTGGTGGAGTCACCATCCCTGGAGGGGTTTAAAAGAAGAGCGGATGTGGTGCTTGAGGCTATGGTCTGGTGATTAAGGATGCTGGGATGAAGGTTGGACTGGGTGGTCCTGGTGGTCCTTTCCAACCATAGCGATTCATAGTGATTGAATATTGTGCTGAGGGATTTGATTTGGTCAAGGACTCATCACTGTGAAACTAATGATTGGACTCGATGAGCTTGAAGGTCTTCTCCAATCTAAGCAATTCTGTGATTCTGTGATTGCCAGCTCTTTTGCTCAGCTGCATAACACTTGATTAGTTCTTTGCTTTGCTTGTATGAAGGTCAAAAATATTTTGCTATTGTAATAAAAGAGTACTTTGATGATGGGAATGCTGTTCTTTGTTTCTTTCTGGTAACCAGAAAATTTGAAGATATATGGATGTGTAAATACATTTATATAGAGGGGGAAAAAAAATATTTGCTTTCAGCATGGAATTAACCCTAAGATCGGAGGCATTTATACGACCTGTGGCACCACTGCTGGCTTTGTGGAAACAGTATTTTCCGTCTCCCACAAAAGTGTTGGCATTTTTTATGACACTGTGTATTTCCAGTTACCCTGGACACATAACCTATGCCCATTTAAAAACGTGGTGCTGGAATAAAAAGCCACAGATGCTGTGAGCTCAAAGCAGCAATGGGGTATTTTTGCCTGCGATGCATGCTTTAGGCAGCACACACAATGCTCTCTCTCCTTGAGCAACCATGACCAGTCTCTGGTTAATATCTCCGAAACAGCCTGTTAAGACTGTTACTACAAATTAGAGTCTGGATCATTCTAAAACGAAAATAGACTTCTTTCATCTTCCAGATGGCTGTCTGATTGGGAACTGGGCAGGATCACATTTCAGGTTGTGACTTAATGATTCAGGACAATATTTATGGTTATTACCTGACAGAGGGCAGTGAGGAAAATTAAAGCACAGACCCATGCTTCATTTATGACAAAAAACAAATTCATGACAGTTCTGTATATTGGAGGTGGCATCTTTTGCTCGGGGCAAAGTCCAAGTATAGCTTTGCATCTGAGCCAGACCTGCCAGGGGCTGCTGTGAGAGCCCAGCCAGGCCAGCTTCGCCATCCCCACTTTGATATATGCGCTATCGTCAGAAACAATCTAGTGCTTCCCTTGGAGGAGGTCTTAGGCAGGCAAGATACAAATATGAGTGAGAGCTTTCAGAAGGGAAAAATAACATAATTATACAGCATATTTGCTTGATGGCTGCAGTTGTCTGAAATATTATACTTTGGGGAATGTTTTTGACATAATTATTGCCACAGGATAATCCCTTCTGGAGAAAACAGGGAATAATTATGCATGCCAGTTGTAGATATGATCCTGCATGTGATTTGCCCTGCAAAAAGATGCTCCTTGTGATACCAGCTGGTGGGTGTGCAGGGTATTTTGAAGCAAGGGGCAATGGTGTTTGGCTAAATCATATTGAAGCCATAGCTAGGCTGGTTCTTTCCTGAAGGAAAGATATTTATTAGTGTTCCTCTCCTGGTTAATCTTTTGCTTTGCATATGGAGCAGACTGGCACTTTGTTTTCTTTACTGTTGGCTGCTAAAAAATAAAATAAATAGCCCTTATGAAAGTGACTGCAACCCACAGCTGTAGGCTTCTTGTAAATCGCCTTCAGACTGCAGGATTTCTTAATAAAACAAACAATTCCAAGAGATGAAAAATAATAAAGCTGGGAAGATGGCTGCCCTGCCCAGAGCTTCAGCTTATTTTATCCCTGAGCTAAAATAAGCTCTTTGAATTTGCAGATAGGCATACGAGGAATATTGTTTCAATTAAGAGTATCTTATTTAGGGAAAAATATTATGTCCCCATCTGTTAAATATTACTGCAAATCAATCAAAATATTTATTATTTAAGAGCTATTTTTCCCAGAGGAAAGGTTCTTCTCAGTTATTCTTTGATTCTTTCTTCTCCTCATTTTACCTCCTTTTTTTTTTTCTCTGTGTCCTTGCCCTGACAAATGTCTCATCCAGCAGCACCCAGCCACACTGTGGCACCCCAGAAAGGGTTCTTGGCTTCTCCTTCCCCAACCCACCTCTGATCCTTCTTGTGGCAGCACATCAGTGGGCCACCAGGCAAATCTGCTCATTGATGTTTGCCTCTAGCTATTTTGATTTATGCTGGGATTTGCAGGGCTACCCTGGGGAGAGAAAACCATGGGGTGTGAGGTATTCAAATCTGCTTGCACAGCACAGAGATATTAGTCACAGCCTTCCACAGAAAAAGGCCACATTATGAATGTGAAATACAGCTGGGTGCTTGCTTTGTTGCGTTTTGGAATGAGGCAGTTACATAATGAAGGGTTGGGGGGGGTTGTTTGTTTACTAGGATGAGATGTGTTTCTGTCCCTTCATAAACAACCTATCCCAAACATGTAACAAAACCCAACAAAAGAGTTTGAGCACCAAGATAATGAGGGAAATGTGTTTCCTTTTGAGTCTTCAACCATGCCTGTGGTCATGAGGTGCGTGTTTGGCTTTCAGCTTTTACCTGCATTTCAATCGGATCAGGCTCAATGTGAGAGGCTGTGTGAGGATCTCGAGCAAGGTCCTTGCCAAAACACCCAATCTCAGCCCACATCTGCAAGACTCTTGTGAAAACAGGGGGTCAGGGGATGTTTAGGTAGGCTGTTGGGAGGAATTTCTTTACTGAGCAGGTGGTCAGGCACTGGAACAGGCTGCCCAGGGAGGTGGTGGAGTCGCCATCCCTGGAGGGGTTTAAAAGGAGAGTGGATGTGGTGCATGAGGCTGTGTAGTGACAAAGGAAGCTGGGATGAAGGTTGGATTGGATGATCCTGGTGGTCCTTTCCAACCATAGTGATTCACAGTTGTACTGAGAGATTTGGTTTAGTCAAGGACTTGTCAGTGTGAAACTGATGATTGGACTCTATGATCTCGAAGGTCTTTTCCAATCTAAGCAATTCTGTGACTCTATGAAATCCCTATGCTGGGCCTCTTCAGTGTGTGAGCCTCCCATGGAAGCACACTGGATGAAGTTTTTTTGACAGGGGCTGATCTCTGCCACCCCTTCTCATCTCTATTTTACTATTCATGCTCATCTGAACAGTCATCCTGTCCACACCCGGGCTTCATCCCTGGCTCTGCAAAGGGCCAGGCTCACCCCAAAGCAGCATCCCCAGCAACAGCTGCCCCACAGTTGCAATCTTTTACATAGCTGGCATCTAACAATGGTCAGGCACTTTAAACACTTTCTTAATTATGTAGTAGTGAGCAGTTCACTAAAAATGGGGTTGTGGTACACAATTGCAGGAAAAATGTATGAACTATCTGATGTTGTCGGTATCTGTAGCTCAATGTGAAATTACACCAGGAGCAGGTGACTGTTGTCTGAAAAATCCATTTTGTTGTCATTTTTATGGCTGTGTTAGATAATAAAATCAAGAGGAAGATGACTAGAATAACAACAGTATCTCTTCCTGGGTGAAAAGATAGGGGGAGGAGGGGAAACAGAGAGATGGATGTAGGAAATCTCTTGTCTAAGCAAACAATCTGCATACATTTGCATTTACATGTAATCATTGATATAAAATGTTGTCTTCATTAACATTAGGAGCTCGAGATATATGTTATTCCCTGATCCCTCACTTGGCTGCCTCTTCTAAAATAAGGACTGGTGGCTCTTAAGCCTACCAAGCAGCCTTAGTTCTCCTCACTTGCCTTTATTATCTCAAGTGCCCAAAGATTTACTAAGTAGTGGTTGGCATCAATGAGAAGTGAACATCCAGATCCTGGGAAGAACAAGCCCAAATTAGGTTTCATTGGAATAAAAAGCAATGGGTCACCACATGGTGTGACAAAAAGTACAATGACATTAAGAACAAGTTTTGGGGAAAGATCTGTGTGTCCTATGTTTCCCAGCCCTTCTCTAGTATGGAGTTCGCTCAATCTGACCCTTCGTCCACACTGTGCTAGCAGGTTGAGTTTTGCATTGCTCTGCCATGGCAGAGGAGCCCAAAGATACCACAACAACCCCATGCAGAGATACAGGCTGGGGTCGGAGTGGCTGGAGAGCAGCCAGACAGAGAGGGATCTGGGGGTGCTGATTGATACCCGCCTGAACATGAGCCAGCAGTGTGCCCAGGTGGCCAAGAGAGCCAGTGGCATCCTGGCCTGCATCAGGAATGGTGTGGCCAGCAGGAGCAGGGAGGTCATTCTGCCCCTGTACTCTGCACTGGTTAGACCACACCTTGAGTACTGTGTTCAGTTCTGGGCCCCCCAGTTTAGAAGGGACATTGAGATGCTTGAGCGTGTCCAGAGAAGGGCGACGAGGCTGGTGAGAGGCCTCGAGCACAGCCCTACGAGGAGAGGCTGAGGGAGCTGGGATTGTTTAGCCTGGAGAAGAGGAGGCTCAGGGGTGACCTTATTGCTGTCTACAACTACCTGAGGGGTGGTTGTGGCCAGGGGGAGGTTGCTCTCTTCTCTCAGGTGGCCAGCGCCAGAACGAGAGGACACAGCCTCAGGCTGTGCCAGGGGAAGTTTAGGCTCGAGGTGAGGAGAAAGTTCTTCACTGAGAGAGTCATTGGACACTGGAATGGGCTGCCCAGGGAGGTGGTGGAGTCGCCGTCCCTGGAGCTGTTCAAGGCAAGGTTGGACGTGGCACTTGGTGCCATGGTCTAGCCTTGAGCTCTGTGGTAAAGGGTTGGACTTGATGATCTGTGAGGTCTCTTCCAACCTTGGTGATACTGTGAGACTGTGATACTGACTAGACATCAATTTAATCTCTAACTCTCAGAGAGCTGCAGATGTCAGTTTGAGGATTAGTTAAGATCATCAGTTTTGTTCCCAGCTTCTGTTTCCAGTCTGGCTGTTTCTCAGGAGGTAGGTGTGCTACCACCACCCTTGATGCCTTCTGATTTATTAAGATAGCTGCTAATAAGATACAAACTTCAAAAAAAAAACACCAAAAAGCAAACAAACAAACAAACAAACAAAAACCAAACAAAAAACCAACCAAAGGGACAAATATATAAATACCTTTCTGATGTGGAGATAAATATTCCAACATCACCTGGTCCTCTGTTTCAAAACATGTAGCTTTTACAACTAGCGTTATGGCAGCCACTAAACTCTCCTACACTTCCTGTAAGGTCTTTTGTGCTGCAAAGCTGACTGATCCAATGCTCTAATCATAGAATCATAGAATCAGTCAGGGTTGGAAGGGACCACAAGGATCATCTAGTTCCAACCCCCCTGCCATGCCCAGGGAGACCCTACCCTAGATCAGGCTGGCCACAGCCTCATCCAGCCTGGCCTTAAACACTGCCAGGAATGGGGACTCAACCACCTCCCTGGGCAAGCCATTCCAGGCTCTCACCACTCTCATGCTGAGCAACTTCCTCTTCACGTCCAGCCAGAATCTCCCCATCTCCAATTTTGCTCCATTCTCCCTAGTCCTGTCACTCCCTGAGAGCCTAAAAAGTCCCTCCCTGGCTTTTTCCTGGCCCCTTTCAGATACTGGAAGGCCACAAGAAGGTCACCTGGGAGCCTCCTCTTCTCTTCCTGGCTCTCCTAATGAGCCAGACATTCTGTTGTGTTTCAAAATAGCATTATTTCCCCCTTAATTCAAAAGAAAAAAAAAGGAAACCATTTCTTTGAATGCAAAGTCTGAAGGGGCTATGTGAGTTCACTGCAGTAATGAGGTGTCTGCAGGAGTCAGTCACAGCAAAACTCGATGCCTTTCGGATTGTCAAAGCAAAATAAGCCAATGGCAAAAGCACAGCAGCTGCAAGCACCCGAAGGAAATGAGTTGTAGCAGACTTGTAATTAAGCATTGGAAACTGATCAAAACCATTACCCTGTTAGTTTATGCCACAGCTCCTATCTGCCGCAGAATCAACCACACAAAAAATAAACGAGACCTGCTCTGAAGTTTTCTCGTATGAATGCATCCTACCCTGCCCTTGGCTGGCAAAGTAGGTTTGTTTTTACAATCAAATATGCAAAGCATAGGGCAGGGGAAAACTGAGATGAAAAAGGGAAACAGCAAAATGGAAAAGAGCATGTTGGCAGGGTAGTGGACTCTAGCAGAAGCACATCTTCCTAGAAGGAACAATATTTGTGCAATGAGATAAGCAAGCAGGGTTCCTTTTTTGGGACATGCACTTTTTGTCACGCTGAGCATATTAAGTAAACAAGACAAAATGCCATTAAATGATCACAGGATCACAGGGTGTTCAGGGTAGCCAAGAAAGCAAACCCAAAAAATATCCCTTGGAAAATGCTACTGAAATGTGGGGTTCACAGGCTCACAGGATGTTAGGAGTTGGAAGGGACCCAAGGAGATCATTGAGTCCAACCCCNGGGAACCCAAAACTGAAAGCAGTATTCAAGATGAGGTCTCAGCAGGGCAGAGTAGAGGGGCAGGAGAACCTCCCTTGATCTGCTGGACACACTCTTCCTAATATGCCCCAGAACCCCATTGGCCTTCTTGGCCACAAAGGCACATTGCTGTGCCATGGTTAACTTGGTATCCACCAGCACTCCCAGGGCCCTCTAGAATGATAGAAATCATTTGACAATAATGAAGCAAAAGAATGGACTAAAAGTCTATAAATTTGAGGGAAGTGTATACATAGGAAAAGCTGGGCAGAAGTTTGTCTTTTGGAAATGACATGTTATTCCCATTAACTGTAACATGAGATGGATGGCTGAATAAAATAGGGGCTATGAGAGCTGGGATGTTCTTAGAAGGTTTTGGCCTGTTTTAGCACCTTTTGTATGGAGCTGCTTCAGTTAGGAAAATGAAGCCCAGCAGGTTGCACACATTCATCCTTTCCTGGCGTGAGCAGAGAGCTCTCCCTTCACAGGACTGGTCCCATCGCCTCTCTGCAGGGCATCCCTGCCTGGGCTGCACCAGTGGGGCATCTAATGCTGCTGCTGCAGAAACTCTTTGCTCAGTCCTATGTTACAGATGGCAAATTAAGGGTAGCTGTAGGATTTATGTGACCAAAAAAGCTGTATTTCATAACAGAGGTGAGAGGGCAAGAGTAACTCATTTCAAGTAGGTCAGCAGAAGAGGTCTGTTGTTGTGCTCTGCAGGAAAGTTTTAGCTGTTAAAAATAAGCTTGAACATAAGTATTTGAAAGACCCTGAAAATCCCTGCTCTGATGTGTGATGTTTCCAAAGCAGTCGATGAAGGTTGTCTAACCAAACTGGGTGCCAGGCTTTGCTGTGTGCTTCCTGTTCCCTGCTGCGGCTGCTGTCCACCACGGCACTGGTGCCATGATGTCCTTCAATCTGGTCAAAACTTTTACATCCCAAGCTAAACTGGCAGGGTGATGCAGAAGCAACCACAGCCACGAGGCCTTCACAGATCACAGAGACATGCACGTGTGGTAAACCTTTTCCCTGGTGCTAAGTGCCCTAAGCAGTGCTATTGCAAACCGCTGATTCTGTTTGAAGTCAGCACCTCCAAAATTTGAGCTGTAATTTAAAGGTCTCAGCATGAATATAAAAACCTAACTCCAGGCTCTTTGCTTTATAACTCCTGGCATGAGACCCTGAGACAAAAAGCAGAGCAGAAGCACCAGAGTATTACTGCTATTACTGTGCCATGTGCACCAGCAAAATATATCAATATGTGAATTTGCAGAAATGAGAGGAGAGAGACAGAGATGATGTGCTTGTAATATATTGAAGCACCAGAAGATCTTTCATGAGCAGCAGCAAGACAGAGTTCATGAAAAGGTAAACCCCAGAATAAATGATAAAGCTCTTTCCATTAGAGGTATGCATTAAATACCATATGTAGGTATGGGTTGGTTTGCTTTTTGGATGGCTTGTTTTCCACCCCCACCCCCTCCCAAGTCATTTAGCTAGTGACAGTTATCTCAACCTTCTAGGTTATGCTCTCTCAAGTCATATTTATTGAGGTGAAAGACATCTGTCTTGAAAACCATAAAGTGGTTGCTTTTTAAAAATACACATGAAACAGTGCTAAGGAGGTAGATTCAGTGCAGGGGCAACTCGAGGGGAGCCCATGCAGTTACACCACCAAATACCTTGGCTCACTGTTTTTAGTCATGCCTGTGCCTATATTGTGCTCAGCCATTATCAGACCACAAAGGCAAACACATGTGCACTCGCTGTGGGTTCAGTGGAAGCCCACTAACCAAAACCCTTGGCAATGCATCAGCATTTGGATAAGCAAAAATGTTGTTATTGCAGTATGTGCATAGACTACTTTTCCCATGACAATAAATACTTTGGGCAGAAGACACAACAACAACAACAACAACAACAAAAGGTTTTCAACTTGTGCATATGAACTGGAAAGGGTCTTGTGTAAGCAATTACATGAGCAAGAAGAGGCAGCAGGATAGGTAACTACTGTCAGAGAACCTCATTGTCTAGACTGGCTTTACACTGCTGAATACCAGAGTCCCTCCTCTGCCCGAGAGACTTGTATTAAGCACTGGAAACCCAACTGGGTCTCTCCCAGTCTCTAACTTGCTGTTTTGGACAATCTCTGGCACAAAACCAGTGTGGTATTTCATCTACAACAACTGTTACTCTGTGTAAAAGACACCTTTTGAGCAACAGCTGGTACATGGCATATTGAGGTGTATGGAGAAGTAGGGCAGGACAGGTTGGTGGGTGGAAGTGGGACCAAAAAAGGAGGTGACGAAGCTGGTGAGATGTCTGGAGCACAAGCACTATGAAGAGAGGCTGAGGAAGCTGGGGGTGTGCAGCCTGGAGAAGAGGAGGCTCAGAGCAGACCTCATTGCTGTCTACAACTACCTGAAGAGGGGCTGTAGCCAGGTGGGGTTGGTCTTTTCTCCCAAGCAACCAGAAACAGAACAAGGGGACACAGTCTCAAGTTGTGCCTGGGGGAGGTCTAGGCTGGATGTTAGGAGGAAGTTGTTGCCAGAGAGAGTGATTGGCATTGGAATGGGCTGCCCAGGGAGGTGGTGGAGTCACTGTCCCTGGGGGTGTTGAAGAAAAGACTGGATGAGGCACTTAGTGCCATGGTCTAGTTGATTGGCTAGGGCTGGGTGCTAGGTTGGACTGGATGATCTTGGAGGTCTCTTCCAACCTGGATGATTCTATGATTCTATGATTAAGCCTGAGCCTTTCCTAGATCCGTGGAGGAAGAGCTGACCCTTTACAAAAATGAAAAGACCTGGAGGGACTATTTGGTCATGTGTCTAATTCCCTGCCACTGCAGGCAGACATATATGGCCTTTGTAAGTTTTTTGAGAGAAGGAGATAGAGCTATGGGTGGTGGCTCAGCCTCATCTGATGGACTTGGTGAGGAGAACGGAAGAAAAACAGCAGAGAAATGGAATGTGCATAAACACATTGGAAAGAGTGGGAAATTGAAGTAATAATTTTGCCTTTTTTCATAAAGCCTGTCACCTCTTTGCATCAAGAGCCAGCTGTAATGCACAGGAAAAATATTTGGGATATTTGCTGCTGAGGCTGACTAATGGGTCAGCTGTTTTTAACATAGCTCTTCCATGCCTCTTGATAATCACACAAATGCCAGAAGGGCCTTGGCAGTGTGTGAAGCAGCATCTGGGCTCTTTGGTGTTTAGCCTTATGTTTTCTAGAGCCACCTCTTCTCCAGTGGATCCATGCTGAACCTTGCCCATGGACTGCTACCTTGGGCACATTCTTCCAAAGGCAGAAAGAGCAGCAGGTAGCAAAACCCGGGAGAGCTCACAGAAGTGATGCACCACTGATGACTTCACTCAGTTCCAGGCATGTTTTGTGCCTGCCAAATTCTCCTGGTGCTCTTCTTCCAATCTCTTGCTCTGTGTAATATCAGAGAAGCCATGAAAGGTAGAGAAAATGTTCCCAAATCATGTGGAGGGGAAGAATTTAGAACGAGCCAGATGGAAGAAGAGTTTCTCTGATTTATTATGGACTGTTGGGCAGATAACACTGTGTAACAGATGAAGGGGAGAGTAGATCTCTTAACCCCTTATCTACTTTTTGACACTGAGTGTATTTCAAGGTAGATAGGTGGCCTCTAAAAGGTTAAGTTTTTGTCAACAGCTGCCACATCCTACACAGTCTTCCCACATGCCTCCCTGCTCTCCTCATCTGGGAATAGGAAACAACTGTTGCTACGGGGCGGTAAAAGGTGGTGTTAATCACTTGGAGATCATTCCATGGAGCAAAAGCATATTGTGATTTATTTTCACCAGGCAAGAATTTGCCCCTTGATAATAGCAACTGCTATCCAAATTCCCAGGTAAGCAGGAAAGCTTTCCTGGTGTGGGCAAGTGTGAATATGTACTTTTGTGTGCCTTGAAGCTCCAAGCATTTGTATCTAATAATTTGCTTTGGTTTATGTGTTTATAAACACGTCTGTTATTTGAGTTTCCACTTTGGGGTGAATTTATGATGATAGCCCATCTGCAGGAGCTCTGAGGATTTTTTTGTGGAGATACTGTCTTTAAGGCTTCAAGAAGTCAGTGGTGATTGCAGCATAAATATGGAGCAGGCTGAATCTGCCAAAGGCTTCACGTAGCAGGCAGTGATGTGACTTGCAGAATTTTGCTGTCTGATAAAGCTTATGGAAAATTCCCTCAATGGATTTATTTATGGCAGCAGACTACAGCAGACTCCAAGCAGACTGTACTCCAAAGGTTCAAAAAAGAATTCCTAATTTATTAGAGATTTATAGGTTTTTTGCTCTCATGTTTCACTCATGTTTTCACTCTTGATAAGCAATTGGTTCCTTCCTTGGGGAGCACAGGGAGGTAGTTCCTGCCTTTAAATTCTTGGAAGAACAGATAAATTGCTTAGAATCATAGAATCAGTCAGAGTTGGAAGGGGCCACAAGGATCATCTAGTTCCAACCACCCTGCCATGGGCAGGGACACCCTACCTTAGATCAGGCTGCCCACAGCCTCATCCAGCCTGGCCTTAAACACCTCCAGGGATGGGGCCTCAACCACCTCTCTGGGCAACCCATTCCAGACTCTCACCACTCTCATGCTGAACAACTTCCTCCCCATGTCCAGTCTGAATCTCCCCACCTCCAGCTTTGCTCCATTCCCCCTAGTCCTGTCACTCCCTGATAGCCTAAAAAGTCCCTCCCCAGCTTTTTTGTAGACCCCCTTCAGACACTGAAAGGCCACAAGAAGGTCACCTGGGAGCCTCCTCTTCTGCAGACAGAACAGCCCCAACTCTTTCAGTCTGTCCTCACAGCAGAGGTGTTCCAGCTCAGATTCAGTTGAAGCTTTTTAAAGGAGCCTTCCTGTAAATACTCTGGGTGCAACACATACACATTTTTAAGTCTGTTCCCCTCTGCTCCTCTGCTGCTGGAAATCTGGAATCTTCTAATTACTTTCTTGCCA
This sequence comes from Tricholaema leucomelas, assembly GCA_013400475.1. Taxonomy (NCBI): domain Eukaryota; kingdom Metazoa; phylum Chordata; class Aves; order Piciformes; family Lybiidae; genus Tricholaema lacrymosa; species Tricholaema leucomelas. The sequence continues at coordinate 747,007 of WAAF01003023.1, forward strand.
TTTTCTTTTGTCTCAAGTTTGTGATGGGAGCAGGAGCTCTCCGGCATCCCACTCACTTCCAACACTGGAATGAGAAAGGTTCAGGGTTTTGGGGACACAGGGAACAAGAGTTCCTGGAGATGTGACAGGGGGCCAGCAGCAGATCTCCTGGCAGCTGTGCCTTCTTGCATTCCTGCTGCTGGCCAGAGCAGTCAGTGCAGTTTCCTTGAGAGCCCGCTTTGGAAAAAGACACCAGCAAAGTGTGAAAGAATCACTGCCAACAAGCAACAAGGTCAACACTTTATTTTTCTTATTTCCTGCACCCCCCTTCCTTTTCCTAATTCATCTTTGAGAGAGGAAACATGGCTGTTAAAAAAGTTTATTTGCAAAGTCAGAATGTACTGAAATGCAACTGCAAGGAACCCCTCTGAGAAGAGATATCGGTCTTATACTGAGCTGCCAATTGAGATTATCTGGAGTGGACGTCCTCAGAGACCAGCAGGAATTCTTTTCCACCAAAGACTGATGGAGGCTTCCCATTCAAATGTTTTAAAAGCTGTAGAGAATTAAAAATAGAAGCCTTGCTTAAGGGGGAGAGACTCCTTTGGGGGGTACTTTGTTTGCTTTGGTTTATATCTCCCTGGGTTGGAATGCAGTAAAAAAAAAACCTGGAGAAATTAAAGTCTCGCAAAGAAATGTAACCTCATACAGAACTGAAGGGCAAGGAGCTCAGTTTGCATTCTGGTTTTATAATCAGCTCTGTTTATAGTAGGAAAGAAATATCCCTTTCTTGAATCCAGTGTATGCAGCTTTTCTTAGCTATACCTCTTTGGGTAAACATTAAAGGAAATAGATCTTCAATAGTTTATTAGTAAGAGAGCAACTAATGGCAAACGCAGGTGTACACCACGGGCATGGTGGTGTAACATATGCCAACATGTATCTGAGAGTGGAGTTTTGTCCTGATAGTATGCATTCAAGCAAGTGAAGTTGTGCAGAAATGGCACTAAATGAAGGGGAGAAACATGCAGGGTGATTCAAACCCCTGAAACTCAAATATATGGATGGTTCTCACAGGTCATGAGCCACACCTGAGTTGAAAGGGGTGATGCGATTAGCACTGTGCTATTTACTGTATGCAGGCCACCCATTTCAGCTCTAACAGTAAAGAATGGCTCTAGCTACAGACACCCACTACAATGGCAAATTGCTCACACCTGCTTATCATATGTGTAAGGCTCTGAAGAGGCAACACTCTCTATAATTGCTAGGCATCATCACAATTAATCATTTCCTGCAGAGAAACTGAAATATGGTAAATATATTGGTTGCAACTGAATGCTATCACCTGATGCAGACATGGCTCACCTCTCTTTGCTCGTTATGCCAACAAAGAACTGTGCACGATGCCACCACATCCTTTTCCTTGGCTGGTAGATGAGGAGCTTGCATCTTTGTTTCTGTGTTCGTATGATGTTCCCTTCCTCAGTGTCACTCTGGACTGTTTTCTGTCCTGGCTCAACTCACCCACCCAGCCTAGCTAAGTCAGCGTGAGTGGGGATGCTTTTTAGTTTGTTTCACCTCTTTTGTATGTTCAAGAGAAATTACTTCTCATTGCTTCATCCTGAGTTTTTCTCAGAGGGAGGCAAGCTCCTAACTACTTGCTCATGTGTATTTGCTCATTTTCTGATCCTCCTGGTAAGCAGAATGTGCTCTCCTGACTCGTATCCAGCTCAGGGCTGGAGGAGCCATCTTTTCAAATACTGAGCTATTTAGTCCCTGCTAATGACATAAATTTCACAACACCTCCTTGCAATGACATGTGAAAGAACTGGTATATGACCTGGGCTCTCCAATCTGCACTTTGCCCTTCTTACATTCAGCTACCTCTTTTTGCAAAGTCTAAACAAGGATCTTCCCCCAAAAGTGAGAGGGTTTGGGCTATAAGAAAGGTCTTGTCTTGTGCAAGGGAAAAAAGGGAGTTTTCTCAAAAAGGCAACATGATTTTTTTTTTTTCCTTTTAAGCTTTTAAAGGTAGCTTAGGTTATGAAGAGATGTAAGGATACTGCTTTGCAAAACCAGACCTTGCTTTTACTGCTTTAGATATGCGTGGCCACCTCTGCTGGCCAGTTGTGCTGGACTAAGAGCAGCCCTTGACGTCCTTACCTCTCATCCTCACCTCTCATAAACCTAGCCATACCAGATACAGCTAAGTATATGGCTACACAAGGGAAAAGCAATGGAGGATTAGACTCCCTAACCCAGCAGCTCTATCAAGCGGAGGTAACAGCTTTATGCTTGATCAGAGAGAGTTTTTATATCGATTTATCCAGGTCAGTCAAAGACATTTTTTCTCACAGCTGCCATTTGCAGCGTTTTCAAGGAGGAGTAGCTGTATCACCCACGGAACCACACTGCTCTAACTACACTGATACATTTACAGCAGTAATATTTTTTATGAGTGGCCTCAGCTACACCAATCCTTTTAAACACCTGGCTGACTGGTTAGCATTCTGAGAAATGACCACTGGTTTAGCATTTTGTTCTCTTTCTGGGATTTTCCTGCTCTTCTACCTGGCTGTCCCTGCAGCCCCTGCACCCCATTGTGATCCACATCCTGACCTGTGTGTGTGTGGCTTGCCAGCGTCCAGCTGAGGGGTGGCAATGACTGTTGCAGACAGGCAAAAGGAATGATAATTGTACGTTATTTTTTATCAGCTGTGCTTACAAGGCAGTATTGGCAACCCTGATTTACACTACAAAAGCTTTGCCAGCAAAAGCCGCAAAGCCCTGCTGCGGAGATACAGCTTATACTGGCAAAAGGAGGGCTTTTGCTTGCATGTTTAGACCACCTCTTGGGATGACTTAATTTACACTGGCAAAAGGCAGCCTTCTGCTGGTTTCCTTGCTGACCACATGTTTGTTTGGTGGGGTTTTTTTTCTCCACCTTTTTTTTCCAACCTACCTAAGTTAGCCAGGGCTAGGGACTTTACCTCTTGTATTTGCACAGTCAAAAAGCCTCTTTATAGCACCTAATTAAGACATATATTTTGGGGATCTGAGGGAAGATAATATATTCTCAGAGTTCCCACAGTCTTCTGAGGGTCTTCAGAATGTATAACACCAGATGCTGACTGGATTACTGCATGGTTCCCCCATGCTAATTAAATTGTTTTTACCTACAGATAAAACACACAACTCATCCTCCAGAGACACTTCTTCTCAGCAGCATTCGTTGCTCTCAAAATGAAGGACAAGGAATGTTTCCCACACTTATGGCAGGAGTCTCACAGGCAAATGACCTGCACAAGGAAGAGACTGTGACTGGGTTCAAGACCCACTGAAACTAAAGCTAATTTGATTTCAAAGCCCTTTAGCTAAGGGCTTTGCTACTCAAAAGAGAAAAGCTCCACACCTCTTCTGCGTTATCCTGCTGTACTAATTCTCAGTGGACTTTCACAGGCTGAGAGCTGCTGTATGGCTCTGCTACATTTGATTTTCACTTCCCTTATCCTGTAGAGCTCAGTGAAACACAGCCAGATGATAAGGATTTCTGCTGAACAGAATAACCTTGGGATGTGACTTCTCACTGCTTTGCTACCTAGTGTATAAGAGACAGTAATGAGCTGTGGGTAGACATGAACCATTTTAACTTGGGAAGCCTGTGATGTAATTGATAGACAAAAATGCAAAGCTGAAGGTATTTTTAAAGCTTTCTGCAATACCATATACCCTGTTTTGCTATTGAATTCTTCTGTAACTCCTCTCCTATATTTCCCATTCTCCTGTTATTCTCCATGACCTCTAAGGGTAAAAAACCCTGCCCTTGTGTCACACTAAAAGAGAAGGAACAGCAAAGAATAGGAGCAAGAACAGGATAATCTGTAACACGGGAATAGTGTGGGCAGCAGGACGAGGGAGGTTGTTCTTCCCCTGTACTCAGCACTGGTCCAGCCACACCTTGAGTGCTGTGTCCAGTTCTGGGCCTCTCAATTCAAGAGAGATGCTGAGATACTGGAAGGTGTCCAAAGAAGGGCACCAAAGCTGGTGAGGGGCCTGGAGCACAGACCTGTGAGGAGAGGCTGAGGGAGCTGGGGGTGTGCAACCTGGAGAATGGGAGGCTCAGGACAGACCTCATTGCTGGCTACAATTACCTGAAGGAAGGTTGTAGCCAGATGAGGTTTGGTCTCTTCTCCCAGGCAACCAGCAACAGAACAAGGGGACACAGTCTCAAGTTGTGCTGGGGGAGGTCTAGGCTGGATGTTAGGAGGAAGTTGTTGGCAGAGAGAGTGATTGGCATTGGAATGGGCTGCCCAGGGAGGTGGTGGAGTCGCTGTCCCTGGAGGTGTTCAATAAAAGCCTGGATGAGGCACTTAGTGCCATGGTCTAGTTAATTGGCTAGGGCTGGGTGCTAGGTTGGACTGGATGATCTTGGAGGTCTCTTCCAACCTCTCTGATTCTATGATTCTATGATCTGCACAGATGACAATGTTTCAGAAGCTAAGCATATTATTAGCGAGTGATTTCACTGTCTTCCCAAACAGCACAAACATATAAATGAGGAATCCTAGAAATCTTGTCTTTCTTTATTCTTCTTTCTGTAAACAGAACTTATTCCTACCAGTACTTATTCCACCCAGATGTATCACTTAAGCTGTGTGTTATCCCTTATGCTGTGTGTTGTCATAGCAAGCTGATATCCAAGACATGTACATTTTCAGCTTCTGCTAAACAGGGATATGTAAAATGTCCCAAATCCAATCGGTACTGCACTTCCTACAGCCATCATTAAGTAGATGATGTCTCTTGAAATTGTTTTTCCACATTTTCTGATGGATAGTGAGTGGATATGCTAAGGCCCAGAGGAAATGAAGGCCAATGTACTGCCGAGCTCAGTGCAACCTGGTAGATTTGATGTGCTTAGCAGGGTCCTGTAGCACTGAGAACTGGGATGAAAAGTAGACATATTTTGCCTTCAAAACAGAATGACTACATTTAAGTTGCCTTTTCAGAATGGGTCCAGATTCTTGCCCAGTAATTTTATGTAGAAGTAATACTTGAATGGAGATTTCTCTATTAAGTTAATAATTCAGGCAGTGGTGTTTCCAGACCAGTCAGGACTGTCAATCAGGTATTGTCTGCAAGTGGTCATTGGACTTGGATATCCTATGAGGATATAAACTATATATTTATATATATATGTAACAGCATCCTGTCTATCTGTGCTGAAAAATCCTCTTCTACTTGCTCATCTGATGAACAGCATCAGAGATATACCGCTTAGTCAGGGATAAGAACCACCACAGAGATATCAGGTGTGTATGTAGTGGAGTTAGAGCAGGGAGAGGAGTTCTGAATTCCTACTTTTTTTCCTCTGGTGTTCTTTGTGCCCAGAGCACGGTTGGGAAGCCAAGAAAAGTGCACCAGGATGACCTCAGCTATAGAAGTTTTCAGGAAAAGAGAAGTATCATTGAGCATCAGAAAAAGGGGACACAGTCTCAAGTTGTGCTGGAGGAGGATGTTAGGAGGAAGTTCTTCACAGAGAGAGTGATTTGCCATAGGAATGGGCTGCCCAGGGAGGTGGTGGAGTTGCTGTCCCTGGAGGTGTTGAAGAAAAGACTGAATGAGGCACTTAGTGCCATGGTCTAGTTGATTGGATAGGGCTGGGTGCTAGGTTGGACTGGATGATCTTGGAGGTATCACAGTATCACAGTATCATCAGGGTTGGAAGAGACCTCACAGATCATCAAGTCCAACCTTTTACCACAGAGCTCAGTCTCTTCCAACCTGGTTGATTCTATGATTCTAAGCTATACTGAGAGTGTCAGCTCCAGTTGTTCAACCCCATGTCCTTGTTGTGCCATCTAAGGTCAGCTCCTCAGCCACAGCTGCCAGACTGTAAAAACCGAGAGAGAAGGAACTGCACCTTAGGCAGTGATTGCTGGCAGTCTGAATGCAGCCAGCATCATTCCACTCCAGCTCCTTTTTCTGAGATCTGGACCTCATTCACATTAAAAGATGTATGTGTCAGTTGTGGCATGAAAGAGTGTCACTTGGTAGCAAAGCAGGAGTTGGTTGAGACTAACGCTTGTAAGAGCAAAAGAGAAAACCTTCATAGAAGATGTATGCGAAGCATAGATACATGACAGGAAAGAGTAAGATGGCAAAGATGTGTGCTTGATGCTGAGTGTATTTTCTACTTCCTTTACAGGACCAGTCCTAAAATTCAGGAGTATAAACAGTTCCCAACCAAATATTACATCCAATCAGGTTTAATTATTTTCTTTAATGAGAGAGGATATAATTCTGCTCTACAGAGTTGTGTGCCCTACAGCATGCAAAGGGTGAATTCGCTTTGAAGAGGTAATATTCAGTGTTTTTATTGTGACAATAACATTTCAGTCTGAAGCTGCCAGTGCAGACAGATCTGTGGTGACAGCTTCCCAAACAAGGCAGATGCAGAATCTCATTCAGTTAACTCATAGAGTTTACTGTATATATACTGTAATGTTAGGACGAGGGGGAATGGGTTTAAGCTGGAAGAGGGGAAATTTAGACTGGATGTTAGGAGGAAGTTCTTTACAGTGAGGGTGGTAAGACACTGGCACAGGTTGCCCAGGGAGGTTGTGGATGCTTCCTCCCTGGAGGTGTTTAAGGTCAGGCTGGATGAGGCCTTGGGCGAGCTGCTCTAGTGGGAGGTGTCCCTGCCTGTGGCAGGGGGTTGGAGCTGGATGATCCTTGAGGTCCCTTCCAACCTAAACCATTCTATGATTCTATGATTCTATATATGGGTGTACATAGATACACACAGACATGCACACAAACACATTTATTCACACACATATATATGAAACCATAAATAGATATGATATCCCTTCTCTTGTCCACCTATATACAAGAAGCACAATCATCTTTGGCCAGGAAGGGTCACATCCTGACTGAACCATGGACATGCCACCACTTCCAATACCTAAATTTCATTGTGACAGAGATGCCTTTGCTCCCAGCCTACATGAAGAGACTTTCTGTGTGGTGCTGTTGATGAGAGTGGGATATGTGCCCTCTTTATTCATGTTCCTCTTCACTTACTTGTTTCATATTTACATTTTAGGCAGTGGGCCTCCAAACTAATTTGTCTTGAGTCAACCACTGCATCTGGATTCTGTGTGATTGCTCGTCTTCAACAGTGAATACCAAACACTACTAATGTGGGACCCTGTGCTTATAAACTGCAGTTTGTTCTCTTCCTGCTTACCCATTGGAATAAGACCTTTCTTCTTCAAGAAACATTTGGTATTGGTTTGAGATAATTGTTTATTGGCTTGTTTGGGAGCTTTTAGTATAGCTTGGCCCTGTGATTTCAAGAATTAAGGCTGATGCAGGATGCAACATGAGTCTTTTGAGAGATGCCTTGGCCACAAACGAGGCAGGCCAAGTGGAGAGCTTGGGGGTCTATTCAGCTTAGAAACTGGGTACAGCCAGCCTTTGAAGAGCTACTGTAACTTAGAGGTTGACTGGAGTAGCACAATGGAGGGAATTTATGCATCAGAGTCTGTGGTACTTAGGTCTGTGGAAAGCTACACAGTGCCTCTTTCCCTAAGTCTTGATTAAAAGAATATATAGTAGTGCTGAGGAAGTGATCAGCAGTGTGATGAAGTGATGTCATGGGAGAAGTGTGAAAGAGACAGCTGAGCTGGACAGACTGGTCATGGCTTGTGATGGCTTTTAACCTAATTCTACCTGTAGAAAACTGCTGGTGTTACCCAAGGTGCATTATACCTTTGGGCTCCATCTCTCTATCTGACAGGGATAAAATGATGTTTACCTACTTTTATGTCTACACCAGAAACAAGGCTGTTTATGGATCCTTCTCCCAAGCAGTAATGCAACTGAGTGTCACACTCTTCCCAGCCCAAGGTTAGCTGCTAGAATGAGCTCCTAGAAAGAAATCTAATTAAAACTGTCATCTCCAGCCATACTGTAAATTGCCCACGTCTATGTGGAAGGGGGAAGTGCTTTCACAAGTGTCTGCTGTGTGCTTCTTAGCAAAGCATCAGCAAAGTCTGGCAACTATCTACTTTAATGGAATTTTAATGTAGCTATCTACTGTAATGAAAATCCCTAAAATAATATCATGGTAATAGCTCAAAACAGTTAAAGACTATTGTAAGCTGCAGGATTTAGAGCCATTACTGCAGTATCATTTTTTAATGATATTATGTCTCCTCTGTGGGACTTTCAGGTTCATATGAAGCTTATAATACATATTAGCCATGACTACTTCATTACACCCATTTATTGTATGACCTCAAACACATCAGCTCCCAGCTCCACCTTTGCTCAGCTCAGAACAATAGGTTGTGTGTATTTAAGAGAGTGAGAGACTGTTGGAAAATGATGCTGCACCTCACAGTACTATTTAAGATGCATACCTTTGCAGGAGGCATGGATGTGTTTTCCAGCTGCTTTCCTCATTTTGGAATTCCTCCTGGCTCAGAAAAGATTTAAAGCCCTGCAGATTCACCTTGCCTAAGTAGGGCAGGAAGGAAGGAGGGAGGCAGTGTATGGAGAGACCGTTGTGATGGAGTCAGAAAGCCCATCTGCACAATGAACTTTGCTCTCTCCTGCACTGAAAACTGAGGAATGCATTTAGCAAAGAGTACAGGTATTCAGTTTTGTGGCCACTTCACCTCTGCAGTCTTTTGGGACATCTTTAAATTTTCATGAAATGTTATGTCAGAATCACTGCTGCCTCTGTCATCAACTCAACCACATACTGACAAAAGTGTTTTCCCTTGTGAAGAAGCTGGCTGATGTGATTTCTCAAATAGCTGTTGGATTAAGAGATGGGTAAGATTCCCACTATAGTTACAAACATGGCAAAACTGAAACATGTGACTGACAGGGACAAGGTTTTGACATTAAAAAGAAAAAATTAAAGCAATCAAACCACTCCCCCCCCCAAAAAAAAAAAAAACCCAAAGCAAAACAAACCAAAACCCCAAACCACAACCCAAAACCCCAAACCAAAAAACGACACCAAAACACCTCCAAAACAAACAAAAAACCACACAACAAAACACCCCCAAAACAAAAAAAAACACAACAAAACACCCCAAAACCAAACACCACCACCCCCCCCAAGAAGCAGTTTAATGAAAACATTCCACTGCTAAGAGGACTGTGAGAGATCTTTCCCACTGGAGTCTTGTGCAGTGAAATGCAGTAGGAAGAAGTTGTGGGCAGAGCATCCTGCAGTGATTAATCTACTGTATATGACTGCAAGGAACCTAAAGGGCACCCAGTCCAGTCCTTTAGAAGCATCAGAGAGATACATAAGTGGTTGGGCAGTCCAGAAAGGGATTGACAGAATTTGGACCTTCCAGGAGGTGCCACTGCTTGTAACATGCATGTGAGGATGCTTCTTTCAATCCAACATATGGATAGGTGAGTTACCCAGCTTTGGGTTTACACTGTTTTCCCTGTGGAGCTAATGAGACAATACTCTCTTCCCACTGGGAATACCCATGAAAATATGTTCCAATGCCTGTAATGGTTCATCTGCCAGCAAAAGAAGCAATATCAAAACACAGAGGTCAGGGGCAGATCTATTATGGAAGGACAGCATATGGCAACGCAGCTATCAGATGAGCAGCTCACACTCTTGAGAATGCTTTAGGACTGACAAGGGGTTAAGGCAAAGTTTGGTTGACTGCTAAATTCAAGACTCCAAATGAAAGAATGCACATGGCTTGTATGAGCATGTTTTAAAGTAACACTTTGAAACAGCCGTAGGGGCTGTATGCAAGAGAGACTGAAAAGTTCTGAATAATACATGCAAGATAATTGCCAAAATCACCCCTTAACTAGTACCACATTCTTCTCACTGTCTCCATATTCATGATTCACCATTTGCTAATCCTGCTGCATAAGGAATGAAGATAGCCCCTGTGGATAAGACCTAATGGACACCATCCTGGAATAATATACAGAACTCAACATCTAGACATGTGTCTTCAATTTAAAATAATTCAGCAATCATGTTCAACCAGAACCTGATTACACAAAATGGGACTTTTTAACTCCCAGACTTGGATCAAATTTTAAGGCCAGAAGGAAAAAAAAAAAAGAAAGAAAGAAAGAAAGAAAAAAACCCCAAAGTGCTATGTTTATACATTCCAGATACTGTGGTTGAGTTATCTGCACACAAATTTAACTGTTTCTTTGAGCCTCTTATCAGCTCATCTGCAACTATTTTAAATGCTTTTGCTTTACCTGCCCTTTGTAGTTCCTCAGTGATACTTCCAGCATTCCAGAATAGTGATGAATGGATTTCCTGGACCTGGAACTTAATTAAAAACGAAGCTGAGTGACCATGTTCCATTAGAACAAACACTATCTTCTTTCAAACAACAACTGCTACAGTTTTTGCTCTGTTTTTCTTATTCTCTCCGCCAAAGCTAAAGAGACAAAAGACCCTGACTCAAAAAAAGCAAAGCAGCAAGCTTCAGCAAATTGCCAAAGAGGGTCTCCCTTTGCACAAGCAGTGCCTTCATGGTTTTTTTTTCCCCTGTGGTTCCATACTTTCTGTGTCAGCTGCCCTTCATCGTAGCACACAAGGAGCTATTAGCATTTCTTTTCCTGGTCTTTAACAGAAAGGGAAGGAAGATCTGATCCTTTGGCTGGCTGGCCCAGAGATGGCCTCGAAGAAGGTCACAGTAGAGTGTTTTGTGAAAGGAAATAAGATTTGGGTGTTGATTTAATACCTGTGACATGTATCTATTACTGCCACAAGACAGGTTTATTGCAGGAAGGAATCATACTTTGATCTAGTGTATATATAGGGAATGCCACTAAAATCACCGATGAGTCTATAAGGATTCCTGCAGCTCTGGTCCACAATGGCTAAAGATAAAGTGGCTGAGACAAGGCAGAGATGTAGAAGTCTTAGGGTTGCGCCTTTCCCTCCCTGTCCCCTGCTCCCCCTCCTTTTTTTGTTTTCAGTTTGATTAAAGCTGAGTGAATCTTTCTCCCACTCTGTCATGATAAAATCCAGAACAAACACATGGCTTGAGATTCACTGTCATGACTCATTTTTCACTAGCACCAGACCTACTTCAACCAAAGACTACTCTGCCATACTTCTAAGAAATTAGTGAAATGGGATTCAGGAAAGAGCTGGGAACATTGTCCTAGCAAACCGCCTCCTCTGTGCAGCTTTAGGCACTCTTCTGTCTTTAGGTGTGAGTACTTCTGAGTGAGACCCTAAGGTCTCATTTTTGACAAGGCTGCCTGTTTATGGGGGGTAGATTTCAGAGACAGCTGTTCAATGCCTAACCTATGGCTACTGCTAAAGAATAAGGCATACAGAGGCTCCTCTCCCCCAGCCTTTCCTGCCAGTGCGCCCTATCTGCTCGGACTACTTGAATTCTTGGATCTTCCAGGAGGTGCCATTGCTTGTAACATGCACATGAGGATGCTTCTTTCAATCCAACATATGGACAGGTGAGTTACCCCACCATGAGACACTCAGCTTTCATGTGCAAAGAGCTAAATTACTGGTGCTGGCAGGCCTACCCTAAAGCTTGAAAGTCATCAAGTCATTTAGAAAACACCTAAGGCAGAGAGTTAAATATTTTCATTCATTTTTTATTTATGTAATTTTAAAGCCAGTTACAGGATATCTGAAGAGATAAGTCAGAGGTCGAAAACCAGAGGTTACCATCGCCACTTTCTNGGATGCTTCCTCCCTGGAGGCGTTTAAGGCCAGGCTGGAAGAGGCCTTGAGCAGCCTGCTCTAGTGGGAGGTGTCCCTGCCTATGGCAGGGGGTTGGAGCTGGATGATCCTTGAGGTCCCTTCCAACCTAAACCATTCTATGATTCTATGATTATTTGGGATGTCTTTCACTGAAGACATCCCTTGGGAGCATACTAACTCTTGTTGTGTAAAAACATTAACAGCATGATGAGAACTGCTTTTTGCTCTGTCCCCAAGTGCTCTGCAACGTGATGATCCCAAGTCAAGGGCAGGAAAGCCTAACCAGTCATCTGTTAGCATCTGAAGGGTTTGATCACATTGCTGTGTGGGAAAATGTTCTCCCCAGTCCTTGTGAAAATATTCACAGGGATTTTGGACATGTTTCCATGCCCAGGCTAAGTCAGGACTAAAAGTCAAAACCAGGAGAAAAACAAAAAGTTTGCAATATGACTATAGCAGAAAAGAGACTTCTTTAATTATGATGAGTTTATGAACCCCATGTTTGGTTTCTTCCAAATTTTAATATTAACATTTTAAAAGGGAAATCTCTTTTTTTTTTTCCCCCCTTTCATTGCCATGGAGTTTTCAATCAGGAAATATTCTTCTGAGACAGAAAATGAATCCATTGTTCCGAAATCATGCGCATGGGATAATGCGACCATTTCAAAGTAATTTCTTCCCCCCAAAATTGCTTTTCAACTGGGAGACCAATCTAAGTGGGAAATTGTTCCAAGTTTAACAGAGATGTGTTTTGCCCAGATCATCCCTTTTATCAAAAGAACCAAAACAACAATCCACAGTAGGAGCGCAGACAGTGGTGGGGATGAAATCACAGTCTCACAGTATCACCAAGGTTGGAAGAGACCTCACAGATCATCAAGTCCAACTCTTTACCACAGAGCTCAAGGCTAGACCATGGCACCAAGTGCCACATCCAATCCTGCCTTGAACAGCTCCAGGGACAGCGACTCCACCACCTCCCTGGGCAGCCCATTCCAGTAGCCAATGACTCTCTCAGTGAAGAACTTTCTCCTCACCTCGAGCCTAAATTTCCCCTGGTGCAGCTTGAGGCTGTGTCCTCTTGTTCTGGTGCTGGCTGCCTGAGAGAAGAGAGCACCCTCCTCCTGGCTACAACCCCCCCTCGGGTAGTTGTAGACAGCAATGAGGTCTCGACATGGTCTGATTTGATGAGGTTTTGTGTAAAACCCTTTCAGAACTGGGTTATGCTAGCTGTTGCCTTCACTCTGCTGGCACACAGAGCCCAAGGATGTGAATGCCAGGCATGTAGCCTAGTGATGATGCTGTCTACATCTTCTCCACATACTGTAACGTTCTGTCTACAACTACCTCAAAGGACGTTGTGGAGAGGCTGGTGTTGGTCTCTTCTCACAGGTAACTGGAGACAGAACAAGGGGGAATGTCTTCAAGCTGAGTCTGGAGAGGTTTAGATTGGACATTAGGAAAAAGTTTTTCACAGAGAGAGTGGTCAGGGACTGGAATGAGCTGCCCAGGGAGGTGGTGGAGTCACCAATCAACCAATGTGTTTAAGGGTTGTTTGGATGTGGTGCTTAGAGATATGGTTTAAGGTGAATCCTACAGACTAGGGTTATAGGTTGGATGTGGTGATCCTGAAGGCCTTTTCCAACCTGGATGTTTCTGTGATTCTGTTACCATGAGAGGCTTTTTTCTCTCTGCATGAGCTGAAGCCAGAGAGTACACATTTTAACACGCATAACAGATTAAGAACTACAGCTTTCTTGCTTTCTTTGTCCTGTCCCTCTCCCAAGAGGAAGATTTCAGTCAGAGTAACTATTTCACTTATTTCACAGATGTATGTAAAAGGGCAGAAAAGAAACCCCAGTGTTCTTTACCCTCCTCTTCATCCCAGCTGCCAAAAGCAGGACCCAGTCAGCCTCATTTTTGCATTAGTTCACAGAAACAGCTGATATAAACATTTCTGGTGCTAACCTCTCTCAGCTCTCCTCCAAGCTTCTCTCTCAAGCCAACTTCAACTTAGCGCTTCATCACAAGAGCACAGGCCAGCACTCAGCAATGAATGTCACCGTGGTCTTTTTGGGCTGGACAGGAGCCTAATGGGTACACAGGGTGAGATCATAAGCTAGGGAGGAGGTTGTTTTGACAGTTGAAAATCTCTAGCAAATGCATCCCCATTGAGAAAACAAATGACTTACTTCTAGGAAGACAGGCACAGCATCGAACCATCTGCAAAAGCACAGGTAGTGTTGTTAGCTATTGCCAGGGAACAGGAATTGTGTGTGGTGAGTGTTGCCATGAAATAAGTACCACAAAGTGTCACAGATGTAATATGTTATTTAGGCAGGAACCCAATTTAAAATTCCAGCTCCTTTTAGGCTTTTTTTTTTTTTTTTTTTTTGGTAAGTTGCTTCTTTAGGTCTTTGGGTGTTGCCTTCTGTTATATTTCCTCAGGGACACCATGACTCTGTTGGGCTTGATCAATGGAGTAATTTGTCTCATTTTGTCACAGCTAAAAAGTGATGGTTGTGATGATGATGATAATCACACTAACCTCACCTGCAGCACATGATGCCATTTATGGAGGATAAACTTCTGCATCCCAGGCATCCAGGGGCAGAACAAGAGCACACAGTCTCAAACTGCATCTGGGAAGGTTTAGGCTGGATGTTAGGAAGAAGTTCTTCATGGAAAGAGTGATTGGCACTGGAATGGGCTGCCTGTGAAGGTGGTGGAGTCACTATCCCTAGAGGTGTTTAAAAGGAGACTGGATGAGACACTTAGTGCCGTGGTTTAGTTAATTAGAGGGGTTAGGTGATAGGTTTGACTCGATCATCTGGAAGGTCTTTTCCAACCTGGTTAATTCTGTGATCATCCTGTGAGCCAACTTCCAATCTTCCCACTGCTTCTTTTAAAGGCCTTGTGCATAGCTAAGGGTGACAAATTGCTTTGTGATGTGGGGCAAAAGACTCTCATTGCTATTCAAATATTCAGGTTTGGAGGAGATGCTCATACCTCAGATGTCCTCAGAATGACTCTTTCTAAGTTTGGCTTGAGATATGTTTTCCAAATGTGCAGCTCTGCCATGGGGAAGGGTAAGCTGCAAGAAAGCTGGGTTTGGAGGTGCAACCTGGAAATGCACTTAGTCATTTAAATAGTCACATCTCTTGATGATCCTAGAGGTCTTTTCCAACCTGGTTAATTCTGTCATTCTGTGGCTTGCCAGAGTCCATGACGTCTCATCAACCCCTTCTGCTTCCTTCTTCCCCTGACACTGCTGTGCTTGTACACTATACTTTGTCATAGAGGGAGAGAGGGCTGAGAGCCCCTTCACAGCACTGTCCTTGCTCCTGTCCTCCAAAACACCATGACAAAGCTTTGCTCTCCCTGACCTCTCCCTGCTGATCCTTTGCCAGCTTAACTAAAACTAGCAGCCCTACCCTTCAGGTTTGTTTTGCTTCCCTGACCTTTCATGCACACACATTGTTTTCCCAGCAGAGATCCAATGTAGTGGTTTGCCAGGTCACCTCCAGACACTCTTGTATTTACAGTGGTAGAAGAACTTGCTTCTCCCAGCCCATCCTCACACAACCACCACAGTTCATTCACAAAGGTGGGCTGCTCAGTTGCTTCCTTCCTTCAGGGGAAGATAAGAAGCAGTGGCTGGACAGCACCAGAAAGAAAGGTCTTTCTTAGCTCCCATGTTTCTCAGGAGAATTTAATTAGATTTTTTCCCTCCTCTGTGATGGTTACTCGGTTTATCTGATTGTTCCCATCTGCTGGCCATTCCTCAAAATGCAACATAGTCATCTCACTCCTCTGCACTCTGCACAAGCAGAACAACCGTGAGGGGCCTGGCACAAGGCTCTTTGCCAGAGAGGATGGAATCAATGGGCTTTGTGTTCGTGTTGATGTTGTAGGGTGTTCAAGAGAGCTTGTATGGGAAAGATGGGGTGTGCCATGGGCAAAGAGCTCAGTCCCCTGTGGGAATTCTGTCTTTTCTGTTGTTGCTCTGAGCATCAGAGGATCTTGGTGGTGGTAGCACTCTGGACTCTAATTTGACTTGGGTTTGTAGAGCTTGCAAATCAAATCAAATCTGTTTTGTAGTCCTTCACTCCTGTGGGAGCTGAGATACCCCAACTGAAAGTAAAAATCATGTGAACTGGAAAAGCCTCACTCAGCAGCAGCCTTTGGCCAAAAAGTGGTCACAGAATAGTACATAGCAAACTTTGACCTTTTTGTTAGACTCCACCATGTCTCTTCACTTGCAGCAAGCTTTGTTTCCTTTTGTAAGACAGCACTCTCTCTAGACCTAACATCCCTCTCTGGTGGCAACTGACCTGTTTCCAAGTATCTAACAGCCTTACACCTTGTGTAATGCCAAGTCATCCTCAATTCTCCTTCCATACGGGCTATGTGGCATTCATATTCTCAGTTAAAAACCCTAAGGAAGCTCAAGAAAGGCCACCAAGGACAAGCAACTCCTGAAGAGAACCCTGCTTGCATATCTAGGGCTTCATCAAGGAAGATTATTTCTTTGATGGACTTCTTAAAGCCCTCTTGTTACCATGAAACAATGATTAAAGGACATTAAGAACAGGTTAATTAAAAAACAACATTTCTTCAGTTTCAGAGCAGAGCAAGTCTCCTAGGAAAAGTCTGTCTTTTGTTAGACCAGGGTCAAAAACTGACAAACTTTGAGGCATCTGATGTCCCTCCATCACCCCTGACAAAGAAGGAACAAGCAGTCTAAAAAATGTTGTAAGGGCAGATCAACATCCAGGTTTGAACCAGCCAGTAGGGTAGTGCAGAGGGTAATGATTGGTTTTGTGCTGCTATCCTTTGTCCTTTATCCTTTTTGGTGCTAAAATAGCACAGGTTGTTCTCTTGTTCTCACACAAGTGGAGCACAACTGTACTTAATGCTGCTCGCTGTCACCAGTCTACCTGCTTCTTAGGCATTGTCCTCCCTCCACAAAAGGAAACTGTTTCACATCTTTCCTTCCTGAGTGGAGGCCAGAGATCTGTATGATCAAAGGTTCCCTCCCCTTCAAAGCCTTCACTGGGCTGCTGTCTTCTCTCTCAGTGTTTAGACAAAAATGCAGCTGAGTTGCATGTGTCATGTACCACTCTGCACAGAGAAACATCACTCTTTTCTAGATTCCAGCTGGGGCAAATTCACACCTGGGAGAAATCCACAGCTGAAAAGAAGGCTCCAGGCGAGGAAAATTGAAAGAAAGATGTTCATAGCAAGATATGTTCTCAAAGGTTATCATCCCCATGCTCTGAATGTCTCTGTGCATTCTCTTCATGATCTGATACAAGACAGAGAAAGGTCATAGAATGTCAGGGGCTGGAAGGGACCTCGAAAGGTCATCTGGTCCAGCCCCCTGCTAGAGCAGGATCACCTATACCAGACCACACTGGAATGCATCCAGATGGTTCCTGAATATCTCCAGAGAGGGAGACTTCACAACCTCTCTGGACAGCCTGTTCCAGTGCTCTGTCCCCCTCACAGTGAAAAAATTTCTCCTCAGGTTCACATGGAAGCTCCTATGCCTCAGCTTCCACCCACAGCCCCTTGCCCTGTCGCTGGGCATCACTGAGAAGAGGCTGGCTCCATACTCCTGACACTCACCCTGCACATATTGATAACCATGAATGAGATCACCCCTCAGTCATCTCCTCTCCAAGCTAAACAGCCCCAGCTCCCTCAGGCTCTTATCATAGGGTCTTCCTCAGTCATTTCATAGAATCACAGAATCATAGAATCAACCAGGTTGGAAGAGACCTCCAAGCTCATCCAGTCCAACCTAGCGCCCAGCCCTGTCCAGTCGACTAGACCATGGCACTAAGTGCCTCATCCAGGCTTTGCTTGAACATTTTTGTGGCTCTGTGCTGGACTCTCTCAAGCAGCTCCCTGTCCTTCTTGAGCTGGGGGGCCCAGAACTGGCCACAATACACCAGATGAGGCCTCACCAGGGCAGAGTAGAGGGGAAGGAGAACCTCCCTCAATCTACTAGCCACAGCCCTTACAATGCTCTCGATTTTCATTTTTACCACATGGCAAAGCTGAGGAGCCCTGGGCAAATGTCGAAGTCAAGATTTCCTGTGTATACTGTGTGCAAAAGAAGTATTTCTGTATCTGTAAAGGACAGAGCAACCTTTTGTGAAAGTGTGCATCCAACCTACAGAAAAGGAGTTGGTCCTGTCTTGGGAAAACCTCATGCTAGGCAGTGTTTGAGGGTCACATTCAATATATAACTGGAGAAAATCTGACCAGAGAAAGGCTGGCTGATAGCCTATTTCAGATCCCAAATGGGTTTCACCACAGAGAGGTCTAGCTGGTATGGTTAAAGGGGCTCACAGCTTCTTATAGGCTGCATGACAGTGAAAGATGCTGGGGGAAGTAAAGCTATTTAGGGGTACAGAGATGCATCAGGAGATCAGACATTGGTCAGAAGATGGGCATGCAACCCAGAGACGTGGGGTACCATGGAAGATGTGGCACCGAGGAAGCCAGAATAGGTCATAAGGTTGGGTTGCTGTTGCCAGGGACAGAGGAGTGATGAGCTTTCTGGTATTTGTGGAGGGAGAAGGAAGTGCATTTCAGTGTCAGGAGGAATCCTGGCAAGTCATCCTTGCTCCGCTGAAACAATCTTTTCTTCATAACATCTGAGAAAGCAAATATTTTATGAAGAGTTAAGGTCACCTCTGAAGTTTTGACCTCATTCCTTTTGAAATTGGTTAAGATTAAGTGATTTGGCTGAACCTAGCAGATGGTGCAGTAAACTGGACAGGCCTCTCCACCCCCCAGCCTCACAGACAAGGAACATGTTGTACTGGAAGCAGAGCAGAAGCTGCAGTTCGCTGTTTGTGACTTTTGGTACAGTGACAAATCCAACAACCCCAAGAAGCCTTCATGTAGAGGTAGACATGAGCCTTCTTGGACACCCACTGCACTGAAATGACCTCTGCTCTGGAAACCTCAAGCAGTAAGAGCATGCTTGATACTTTTGCCTAGTGCTTTTTGGTTTAAAGTGTGATTAGTGGGGAGGAAGCTTAAAGTTTTGAGTAGGCAACTCAGTGGTAATATTCTGAGTCTCCTGTTTAAAAGTGATGCTAAGAAATAGTGAGCTTACATTAGCTTTAAGACTAGGTGGAGTGAATAGGAAAAGTGACAAAAAAGTGGGTGTAAGTGGCTGCAGAACAGCCAGGCAGAAAGGGATCTGGGAGTACTGCTAGATAGTAGCTGAACATGAGCCAGCAGTGTGCCCAGGTGGCCAAGAGAGCCAGTGGCATCCTGGCATGGAGCAGGAACAGTGTGGCCAGCAGGACAAGGGAGGTTATTCTGCCCCTGTACTCAACAGTGGTCAGGCCACACCTTGAGTGCTGTGTCCAGTTCTGGGCCCCTCAATTCAGGAGAGATGTTGAGGAACTGGAACGTGTCCAGAGAAGGGTGACAAAGCTGATGAGGGGCCTGGAGCACAGCCCTGTGAGGAGAGGCTGAGGGAGCTGGGGGTGTGCAGCCTGCAGAAGAGGAGGCTCAGGGCAAACCTCATTGCTGGCTACAACTACCTGAAGGGAGGCTGTAGCCAGGTGGGGTTGGGCTCTTCTCCCAGGCAACCAGCAACAGAATGAGGGGACACAGCCTCAAGATATGCCGGGGAGGTCTAGGCTGGATGTTAGGAGGAAGTTGCTGGCAGAGAGAGTGATTGGCATTGGAATGGGCTGCCCAGGGAGGTGGTGGAGTCACCATCCCTGGAGGTGTTCAAGGAAAGCCTGGATGAGGCACTTGGTGCCATGGTCTAGTTGACTGGATAGGGCTGGGTGCTAGGTTGGACTGGATGATCTTGGAGGTCTCTTCCAACCTGGTTGATTCTATGATTCTATAAGATAGCACAAAACCAAGCAACATTAAAACAACAACCCTGCCAGACACAACTTGCTGGCCCAAGGTGGCTCTAGAGCCCAGACTGCAGAACAGTGGGAAATTTGTTAAGCTGAAGAGAAGGGAAGGGAAGGGAAAGGAAGGGAAGGGAAAAAGATCATATTTTGCCAAAACATGCTTCAATCTACACAAATAAAATAACTCTTAATACATTTACTGATGAGTGTGAGCAGGAGGGGATGTCTCTAGTGAGCTCATAAAACATACTTACCTTCAGTCTTACTGAGCCTGCAGCCTTCACAGCATACAAATTGAAGTATAGAAAGTGAACATAAGAAGTGGTTTCCCATTTGGAAATGATCCCTACAATGCCACAACACTGGAATTTTCCAAGCATCATATCATGGACTCTGTCCACTGACTTGTTGCCTCCTGGTGTGCATCATTGCATCAAGCTTGTGCAAGAACTTTTCAGGGATATTGTCATAAATCAGAAGAAGAAAAAGAAGAGAATGGCTCAGCCACTCAGATCTGCCAAAGTTTCGCATTGCAGAAGTGATATCGATCTACAAAACCTTATGTTATTGCCCAAGCAGTTCCAACTGTTCTTGAAACCATCACAGCATAAAGACCATTGCCAGTTCCTTAGAGAAGGAAGCTCATTAGGGTTGCAAGAATCAGCTGAAATTGAAATTCTGTGACACTTTCATGAAGAAAAAAGGGTCTGTTTCACTGCAAACATTTCAGATGTTAAGGACTCAACGTCAGGTTGTAAATGTGGGCAGAGCTGAGAGAATAGCTTTTCTGGTAATAATGTATTTCTAATTTTCACACAATAAACCCCCAGAGTTGATAACTAGAAAGACATTACAGTAATGGGAAAGGCTCTATTACAAAATCAGTGCAGATTTGGAAGTTGTTAGAGCAATTACTTTGCAAGAAATTTACATGCAAAAAGATGGAGCCACGAGGGAGTGTTTTAGAGTTGCTGGGTGTGGAACTTCCTTGTTGGGTGTCAGAAATTGTTCATATTCCTTCTTTCACAGGGGTAGAAGGACACCTGGCAGCAGGCTTTTGTTGTTGTTGTTGCAAAGGCTGCTCCGGAGGTGCCTGCAGCAATTGTAAAACATCTGTGGCCACACACGTAATGGCACTGCAGCCAAAAGTGAATCTGGAAGTGACAATGATGACTATGAAGACTTTTAGCCCCTGGAGAGCCAAAACATCCCCAGCTACAAACGAAACGCAAGGTGTGAGAACAACTGGGACCAACCAGAAGAAGAAGAAGTCATAATATTATCTGAGGCAGGATGTGGTGGTTTTATCATGGCTGATATCAAGAGGCGAATCACTGACTCTGTAATTCATCATAAGGAGCACTGCCCTAATCAGGGTGAGTTTTCAGATTTCTGCCTGTCATGTGCTCTACACCCCAGGGGTCAGTCAGGAGGCAGACATTGCTAGGCAACCACAGCTGGTCCCTAGCATACAATCAACTGATAGGACCTGTTAGACAGCATCCATATGGTGTTTGACTGAGACATCCCTTCAGCTGCACTGGAGGAGAGATCGCTTCTGAAGAGCCTCCCAGGACCATGCAGCGGAATTTAAACCTTAAATAATTCAATGCTGTGATTATTTTTCTCACTTCTGTTCGGTCCCAAACATTTTATTACTCTTGACACACCTATGACCCCTCTGAAATCCCAATTAAGAACTGCAATAAGAAATGAGTATGTGCTAGTGTTGGCAAATTGTCTTTCCTTGTAAAAGCAGCCATATTTTGATGACCTAGAGAGTACCCATATGTAATATGGTCTGCTTCTAAGTGAAATCAAGCACAAATGCAGCCCAGCACTGACAGCAGATTGCAGTGATTCTCTCAGCTTGAAAGAGGGTCTGGAAGAAGGAGCTTTGTTCTACCATTGGCCAGTTGTGTGTTAGCCTTGAGGGCATGTTCTATGGCTAAGCATCATGTTATGATATAACAACACAAACATAATTTAATAACTCAGGTGTCAAATGGCTAAGATTTATGGTCAAGGAAGCTAAATGTTCACAAAGGGTTGCTCAAGAGATGCAGTGCTGTTGCATTAAGGGAGAATGACTGGTTAATGCAATGGTTTAGGCAACACATCTCCTCTGTGAGGCTGAAGGCTTTAGACTGCTTTTTGCACTGTATTAATATTTCCTTGTTGCATCTCCAGAAACCCTCTTTCTAGTTATAGTTTCCTGGGTTCAGTCTGTGCAAATTAAAAGCACATTACTATTTTGTAACTAGAGTATATGAACTGCGTGCTGCTGTTCAAATAACAGGCTGCGGCATGGGCCAGATGCAGCTCCTTTCATCTTAGTGTCACTGCAAATGTTTGCAGAGCAGCTTGCAGGGTCTCTGACTTACAAGAAGGTCCAATCTATGATGAGTGGGCAGATGCTTTTTATTTTCCAGGGGGAAAAAAACAAAACAGAAAGAATGAAAAAGAAAAAGGGAGTCAGCTTGCCAGAGCCTTTCCAAACCAGTAAGCTAGAGGGAGGGAGGGTTGAGAGGAGGCTGGATGAGGCACTTAGTGCCATGGTTTAGTTAATCAGAAGAATTAGCTGATAGGTTGGATTCAGTGATCCTAGAAGTCTTTTCCAAGCTGGTTGATTCTGTGTGATTCACCAAATGAGGATTTGTGAGGCATCATCAAGCTGCCTGAAGAATTGCATGACACAAGTATGATGAAGGGCAAAGTCCTTTCAAGGACTCCAGCGGTGGCTGGAGTAGCCCAAAACTTTGAAAAACAAGCCATAGCTTATAAGAAAGAGGCCTTTCACTGCGTCTCCAGTGATGTGCCATCTCATCTGGTGGCTGTTCTAGTTCTTTGCCTTCCTTTGTAGCCAGCACCTGGCCTCTAGTCTCTCTAGCTGTCTTTTGGCTGCAAATGTCTCACTGACAAAAATCTTGTGAGATGGAACAAGCAGCTCTACTGAAAGACACATTAATAGCACCAAACAGACCTGGGCTGCTGAGAAAACTGGAAATGGGCTCTGTTGCCACCACAACCACTGCTCATCTCATGCTGCGGTGCAGTTTGCAGCAGGAGTCTCCGGCTTGCCAGCAGACTGTGAGGAATGTGCCTTTCTCATCCATTTATCTAGCTTTATAATCTAAACAAAACTCATTCTTCCAGGGCTGTCAGAGGCTTGTTCCCTGGAGGAAAACACGATGCTGGTTCTGCACCCATGTACGTCCAGATGGCAATAACCTTTGGACAAAAATGCTTGAGCAATGTGAGACATCTGCAGAAGTGCAGGTTGTCTCTGCTACAGTGGACTGGGAAAGGGTTTTTCTGCCTTCAGCCACTTCTGCAGAAGCCCTTTCATGGTGTGTGTGGCTCAGTATTAAGAGGGAAAGGGCTGCACCCAGCATTGCCCACTAAGCTCAACCTGCCCCACTGGAGTTAGCCCCACTTGTAGGGTTAGGTCATCAGCAATTACGCTGAATGGACCCAAACAATTATGAAGATACCATTGCATACACAACATAGCATGTGCCATGTGGTTAAGATTTGGCTCAAAACTTCTCTTCTTGGATAAACTTGGGGTTGGATTTGTTTTTCCTGTGTGTTTTCTTCTGTACTTTAAAGACCAAGTCCTGTCCTCAAACCTCTTTGCAGTGAAATAAGAATGTCACTATTTTCAACTAGTATTTTTGGCAAAGGCAGACTTCCATGCTCTTTGAAGAAGGCCCCAAGTGCTTTTCCACATTAGTTTTGGTTCTCTCCAAGCCTTTCCTTTGCTCTTTTCCTTATCTGCTTTGCTTTGATGGACAGAGTTCAATTTCCCACCCAGCTAGACTGCCTTTGTGAGGCTGGCCAATCACTTGCCATCCTGTCAGTAAAATGGGGATTCTGCTTCCCCTCAGGAGGTTTAGGAAAACGAATGTCATGCAAGGGTGCCAAGCAGTCAGCTCCTGTGTCACACAGGGACCAATAATTACTCGAGCACATCCTACTCTCATCTCCATCCTTCCTCCCTCTTCTCTTGCTCATTATCGAGCCCTGAGACACAAAGGCCTTCACCATCTTGACATTTCTTATCTCCTCTACTGCTTGCTTTTCTCCCAATCTCTGAAGAGGCTCCTTGCCATACCTATACCTTTACCTGCAGGCAAGGGAGGCAATAATTTGCTCACCCAGTTTTGCAAAGCATTTTGAGACTCTCACTTGATCAATGCTATCTCAAAAGGCCGAGGGATCTGGGGGCAAAGGGGGAAAGGGGAAGGCAGGGTTTATGAAGTGTTTATTCATCCCAGCCCAAGCAAGACTCTTTCTGGTGGGAAGCGGAACCAAACAGAGCTTCCTTCCCATGCTGATGTAATTATTCTGTTTATATTTGTGAAAATAACAGAAGGTTTGGAATGCAGATTGGCCTGAAGCTTGAGCTGGGCTTAGTTTGGGTTTTTTTTTCAGCCTAACTCTGCATCAGTTACTCTATACCTCAATGATTCTGTCCTGCCTGGCATGTTTGTCAGTTGTACTATGGGTGCTGTAACAAAGAGATAATAGAGATCGTCACTACTTGTTCAAATTCAAGGTAAGCTGTCCCCAACAGAACTTAGGCTACACATAGTACTTGCTACTTTCAGCAGATGCTTTACCTGAATGTAAGGAAAAGGCTGGCCTGAAGCCAGGTTTCCGTGAAGTCATTGCACCACTGGTGTGAAGTCAAGATTTGCCTGGCCAGTGGACTAAAAGAGTGAGGGTAACAGGCCATGCCTGCGCAGGAGGAAGGGAGCAGCCTGGCTGATCCTAGACGCCCCTCAAGCTCCCAGGACATGGTGCTTCTCTGGCAAAACCAGCTTAAGATTCCCCTGTCACAGACCTGCACCAAGCACACCTCGTCTGCATTAAAGGAATTGGGCTAATGTGTAATGGACTTCGAGGGGCTTCAGCTTCTCCATTAATGTGACAGTCGGTGCCTGAGCAGCGACAGGCACAAAGGAACCACTTCTAGCAATGCCGAAGCCCCGCCGGGAGCTGCAGCCAGGCCAGTCCTCACGATGCTTTGCAGGCAGATCTCTCAGAGAACTGCGGCGAAGGAAACGCAAAGAAACAAGCGGCGAGACTCAAACAAAAATCCCCTCGAGCCCCAGAGCCCGTCAGGTTATTACTGGGTTTCGAGGCGCTTGCCGCAAACGCAGGCGAACGCTCCCCCTGCAGCCAGCGCTGCTTCGCGGTGCCGCCCCGAGCCGGACCGCGCCTCCGCTGCCCCCGCGCCGCCACCAGGGGGAGCTGGCTTCCCTCCGCGTCTGGCAACCTCCGGGACGCCGCCAGGTGGCAGCACAAGGCCACCGCAGCCGCGACACTAGCCCGTGGGTACCCGCTGCCCGGGGGCTGACCCGGGGGCTGCGCTGCCCCCGCAGCGCCCGCCTGTGCCGAGGTGCTTTATAAGCCCTGCTGCTCCGCAAACAGCGGATGCAAGCCGCAGCCATGTTTATAGCTTTGTTTAATTAATTAGCTCAATCTTTTAACTGTCGTGCTGCGACTTTCAGAAAGAAAGGAAACAAGGCTTCGGTTTTAACTCGACCTGCAGTTGAAAAGCGCTGTCATCCTGCCC
Organism: Tricholaema leucomelas; assembly: GCA_013400475.1. Taxonomy (NCBI): domain Eukaryota; kingdom Metazoa; phylum Chordata; class Aves; order Piciformes; family Lybiidae; genus Tricholaema lacrymosa; species Tricholaema leucomelas. The sequence goes on from WAAF01003023.1 coordinate 772,229, forward strand.
GAGGAGCATGCGTTTGCTTGGCAAGGATTAGAGGGTAGTGCTGTCATGCCAACTGTGGGGAATGAAAGAAGTACCTTTGCAAATAAGGAGAACAGATCCCCGTAGCTGGCCCAAACACTGGGAGATGGACTGCATGAGTAACACCAGCACATGCCCTGCAACACTCTCAGGGGGAAACATTTCAGGAGACCCATGAGCCAGATTGGCAGATGTGGGGGCTCTTGGCTTCAGTGTTATCATAGGTACTACTCAAGGTCCTCTGAATACCTGCAAGGGCAGGTTTTGCTCCTCTGATCAGTGAAAATGCTGCACTTCCAGATTAAGAAGCAAAGAAACAATTAAAGTGAAAATAGATTACAACAAATGTGTAGCAAAGTGTGGTGAAAGATTAAATAGTGAAAGTGAAAGGCAAGGATGAGAAGTGAGCAAGTGAAGTGAACTCTGAGCGAGGAAGAGCTGACCCCACCATGACCACTGTGGCCCCAGGGAGAGTGGCTGGAGAGATCCTGGTTTTACCTAAAGGCAGGACAGCTGAGCAAGGCCAAAACTCTGCCTTGCAACTCTGAAATCAGAAAGGCTCTATTCAGTAGACCCCATTGCTCAGGGGACCTTGCCTTCTACATGGCATTGCTGCAGCAAAAATATCTGATCATTGAGAAAGGTTTCCTACAATTAGAGGGCAGTTGATTTACCCAGGAAAAGGAGGAAAACTTCAGTGGACAGTACTTTCCCTGACAGATGGTCATAAAAGCTGCATTCAGGGAGGAAGAAAGACACTGCCTAGGATCTGGGGAGTAAAACTAGACCATCAGTTCTCTGTTTGGACACCAGGTGGATGTACAGCCTCACCACGGGCAGGATGGAGTCCAAGCATTGTCTTATGTGAGCCGAGAGAAACAGGGCCATTTTGTATCCCAGAGCAGCTCTTCCTTCAGGAAATAAAAGAGCAATGCCTTGGGCAGCAATAAGACACCCATCCACTGGAGCCTGCATGTAACTTTCATGGATTGCAGACAGGAGATAGAGCTGCCCACCATCCAGTGTCCTTGGGCTCAGAGGCCACTTGGGTGCCAGCTGGATCAGGATCAGCTGCCATGTCATACCAGCACCTCCAGTGAGCTGAAATTGTCCAGGCTCTGGAGGAGAACAGTCATTACCTCCTTCAGCACTTGTGTAGGGCGTTTAAAAAGTACACCTGTGGGAAGTGAGATGCTGGATGGGATCATCCTAACGTATTGAGCATGGTATCAAAAGAAATTCTCTATCTGTTCCTGTCTGGTCACAGGAAACCAACTGAGTTTGATGCACCCATGGAAGGTAGTGGACACAAATATGGCTGTAGTATGTCCAACATCAGCTGTCTTTCATGGATGAAAATTGCGTCACTGGAAGAAGGAAATCTGAGCAAGATGCAAGCTGGGGTTTATGATACCAACCTATGGCAACTGCTAAGGGCTAAGAGACCAACCACAGGCTACATACAGCAGCAGAGACTGAGGCCTGCTTGTCTGGGCATCTGGCAATCTCTGTTGAGCTCCATTCTCTTTTTTGAGACACACTCAGACTCATTCAGGAAATGCCTCCATGGGTGGAAATGTCCAGATGCTCTGCACATGCAGCAGAGTTCTGCAGAGCCTTAAGGCAGCTGTGGCGTGGTGGGGTTGGTCAGAGGTCCCATATGAGCATCTGAAAGCATAAAGATTGCTTAAGCCAGACAGATACTGTAAAACATTGATACTCTGTGGAGCAACATGAGGCAAAGGTTGATATTGGGAAAGGAAATCTATCAGTATCACTTATCTAAAACCTTCAGCCTGTAGCATTTGTAAGTAGAGATGAGGTGAGCAGAGAAGGGGGAAATGCATGGACTGAGAATGGCCCATTTTGCCAGCTGGCCTTTGGCTGTTAGTGAAATGTGCCTTCTGAAAACAAGCAGTGTGGTGAATAAGCCTTTGTGGACTGCACTCGGTATTAGGCTGGGATGAGAGAAAATGACATTATCTATTGTCTCTACTGAGGCTTCATGAATCTTTTGCACAGTAAAAGGCACAATGTATCAACTTGCCTAAAAAGCCCTTCTCAAAGGTAGCCTAGACTGTCAAATCAGGTATCAAACCCAGCAGAGTTCTGGAGGCAATAAATTGCTTAGCACTTTTGGACTGGGACAGCCATCAGCTGTAAATGCAGCAGCAGCAAAGTCAGTCAGTCCTGCCTGCTGAGGAAGTGGAACACAAGGTAAGGGTTGGTTTGTTGTTGTTTTTCTTAAGTGTTAAGCAATTTCAGAACTGGAGTCATGGGAAGGATCATCTCATTGAACTCCACATCCAGATACTAGGCTGTCATTTTAGTCACTGAAGATGTAGTCAATATTGTCAGTGAACTCTAGGTCATTATCTGCTCTGTTTTGAAGTACTTCTTTGGACAAGTTCCACGTGTTTTAAAATGATGTATTTCTATTAGCTGTGCGAGGAACTGCAAGGGACCAGTTCATCTGTGTATACCTGCCCTGTGGTTGTCTGAATGTCAGAGAAGGGTGTTCTCCTATGTCATGTCTCCATACCTCTCAACAGGGAAAAGATGGATGAGAAGAAGATCCAGCGGCATGGCTGCCCAAAGAATGGCAGATCTGGGACACTGCAATGTGTGCGTACTGAACAGAACACAAAAGGAGCTCCCTGACTGCCTCATGAGATGTGATCCTGAATAATCATCATGCTATTAGTCATATTAGTTTTTCACCCCATTTCCAAGCAAGAATGATACTGTCTGAAGAACACTTTGACCGGGACTGAGAATAAGACATTGCAGTGCCTTTGACAAGGTTTGCTTGTCATGCCTCTGTATCTGGACAACAAACTACAGAATTCCTCAGCAGAGCTCAAAACCTGTTCAGCTCTGAATGGAAATTTGAGCACAGAGTACCTGCAAAGCAATGGGAAACTGGGAGTCAGAAAAGGCAAGACATTGTTAATCAGTAAAAAGAAGCAGGAAGGCAGTTCTGCCCGACAGTGTGGGAACACTGCAGCAGAGCCCCTAGAGATCAGAGAGCAACTGTACACAAAGATGGATGGGTCTGAGAAACTCAGACATTTTCCAGAAAAGCAAGTCCATTTGATCCTGATGAATAATTCCAGGCAGTGCACAGAAACAATTAGAAAATGCTTGCATGGAGCTCCCAAGACTCACACATTTAGGCTTACGTGTGCAAGTTCCTAGGGCAAGATTCAACAGTCAAATAAGGTCCTCAAATAATGACTACAGCCTATGCTGCAATGTTATGTTCAGGGACATAGAGTAATGTTGAAAGGCCAACCAAGAAAGTAGTAAATAACAGAATGATGTGGTCAATACACTTAGGCTTATGGGCCAAAGACAGAGTGAGGAGTAATGAGTTCAGCCCTTTACTACTACCTGTGGAGATTTAGAAAGGTGACACATAACAAGGGCCAACAGGATGTTGCTTAGTAGCCAGTCAGTCTGCAGCAGGGACATACTGTTACAGCCTTGAGTTACAATTTAAGGCAATAACAGTTCATGTTTTCAAGTGTTGGTTTGATCTTCTGTGTGTCAGCCAACGAGTGAGGACCATGTCCAACTTCTTTGAGAGAGCAGAGATTCCTGGCCAAAGTTCAAGGAAGCAGGCTGTGCTGCTCAGAGGGATTTATGCTCCTGCAAACATGGCATAGCTCTATACATCCTTTCTCTGTGACATATTTATATGTCTTGGCTGAAAAAAACAAGAGTTCCTTCTGTGTAGATGTGTGGATTTGGTCAGCATTCACATATTTAGTTGGAAAATTTCTGAAGGTGTTGATGGCAATATTCAGTAGCCTCCACGTCTCATTGATGATAGTAACATATCAGCATCAATTTGAGGGCAGATAAGTCTAGTGAAAGATTCACAACCAAGACAAGAGGCCTTTTCTATCCATTTCTGCCTGCCTATCCTCCTTCCCTGACCATGCCATTCCACCTCTCTGTCATTTAGGTTTTAGTCTGATGGATATCAGCACCAGCACATGGCAAGCGATGGGACCACTGAGGAAGAAAACTGGAATGCTCTTTTGGCCAAAGCGAGTTACATCAGCTCATAGAATCTCCTGAGGTCATACATGCCTCTAATGCAGACTAGCTGGTCAAAGCCAAAAGTAGCAAAGAGCAGAGGAATTGTCCTTCTTCCCTTCAGAGCTCCTGTGCTTTAAACTCTGCATGTACTCTATTCTGCTGGATAAAGAATTGAATTAGCAAAGCGTGGGATTTGGATTACTGATCTCAGTAGCAGCAGAAGCCTTAATGCTACCAGGGATCATTCAGCTCCCTGTTCTTGTGAGATGTCCCCGATTCAGGCTTCAATGTGTAAAGTGCTTTTGTAGAGAGGTCTTTTTAGTGGGTGTGGGATATATTGTGGTATGTAAAGAGCTTTGGGTTCCTTTTAAAACACCGTGAGACAATCTGTGAATTCCCTTACTTGCATTTGCATGCAGCTACACACATAGGCTCGCTATAGTTGAAGAAATCCCAGTGCGAGGGTGGGATCTACAGTCCTCCGCCGTTTAGGGAGGGAGGCCTTCTGGAGGTTGTGAAATGTGTTCTGAATTCTCAGCAGCAGTTCTTCAGACAAATGACACTCCGTGAGATTACCAAACCCAGGTGTTCCTCCCTGCAAATAGCCTGCCCCTTGCTTTTGCCGCAGACTGATCAGTACTCGAGGGAAGCATCAGCACATATATGCACCATGGTTTCTGGGGTACACACTCCTAAGGTGAAAATCAGCAGTGTGCATGGTGCTAAGTTCAGCCTAGGAAGTCTGTTGGATTAAGCAATGGAATCGGACAATGAGCTCCTTAGAAATGCTATGGGTGACAATTGTCTGTGGTGGGTTCGCTCACCCCCCTGTTAGTACTGTATGTGGGAAGCGAGTGCTGACTAACAATGCCACAGCTGCTTTCCCAACCCACACGCTGGTCATGTGTGGGTCCTCTTCAGCACAATAAAGAAGAGGGCTGCAGCATTAGTTGTTTTTCACTCCATTGAAAATGGCTACAAAGCATTAAAGCCTGGCTGAGTGAGAAGGCTCACCAAATTCTCTGTGAGCATCTTAGGAGGCACAACTGTTTAAAGTAACTGTTTAAAGCACAGATTCAGTTCTCTATCCAAAAGGGCAACATTAAAAGTGTGAAACGATCAAACCCATGTAAGTGTAGTGGCTGAGAGGTTTATTTAATGCATAACTCAGTGGCTATGCTATTTTTACCACTTTTCTTTTTACTCCTTGTCCTTTGCACTTTTACATATACATTTGATTTAAAATTCCAGGAATTGTTTAGGCAGTTTCTGTTGGAGGGACTCTTGAAGGCTTCCCACATTAGTGATCAACTACCAGGGAATTAAGTCCTGGTTTACCTGATTATGACAGAGCAAGTTGAATTTTCACACATGCCACAAAAAACAGCATTTGATCCTATATATGCATAAAGACAAACATACATATGTATACACACACATATATGTATACATATATACACATACATATATACATATATGTGTGTGTATATGTATACACACACATATATATGTATACATATATATACATGCATATATACTTATATGTGTGTGTATATGTATACATATATATATATGTGTGTGTGTATATATATGTATTTATGTATATGTATGCACACAGACCCAGTTTCTGAAGCTCAACATGAAAACTTGTGCTAAATGAAAAGTGCCTTTCTTGTGTGTCTGGTGGTGATATCATATGTTTAGGGATATTTCACTGAAAATTGTTGTTCTGGATAATGCAACATTTTTTTGGGGGGTGGGGTGGGTGTGAAAATAGTGTATGAATAATGAAGAAAAGCAGTAGCATCATGCAGTTAGCACGTGATCATAGTCACATTTTTCTTTGTTGTCTCTGCATCTAAGACTACAAGCCCTTCACATACAAGATTCACCTGCTAGTTTCAGTGCCTGTTTTGTACACATTCTGCTGCAATCTGAGGCTCACTGTGTAGGGCTGATTTGAGGAGCTTATCAGCTCCCATCACCTGCACAATGGTGCTGCCACACAAAGAGGCTCTCTCCCAAATTTACTTAATGAGTTGTTTTTCTTTTTCCTTCTTGTGGCCCTTTAAGCTAGATTTCTAGCTCAGACATAAAAATATTCAGAACAGAGAAACTTAGAAGTAGAAGCTGTGAGTGGAGAGGTGAACATGAGGTCTCTTCCAACCTTGGTGATACTGTGATACTGTGATAGGCCACATAATGGCAACAATGGATAAGTTAATATAATTTCGTTGGAGCATCAAGAGCATTATGTTAGGAAGCACAGCTTGTACCTTCCCCTTGCTACTTCTTCTGTGCCCGCTGCTATCTTCCCCTAATGCTGTTTTGGCTGCTGCTGCTTTTGCTGCTTCTCTGGCACTTGACCCCTTCCCCATCTTCCTTAAGGTTATTATATTTCTGTAGTAGTTTAATCTTCTTATACTGTTATATTTAAACTATTAAGAAATACAATTTCATTTTTCCCTGGCTTTCCAAAAAAAAATCTGTGTTGCAGTGAGTTTACTGGGGGAGGGATCCACCCTAACCTGGGACACTTCTACACTGCAAGCTCTAAAAATAAGAATAGATGGAATTCCCAGACAGTGTGTATTGATATTGCCCACTGAAAAGCAGCGAGATCCAATCAATAACATCTGCAATAGGGCATAATGAAGACAAAATTATATCTCAGCTTTCCCTAACAGCTGTGAATCTATTTTTAATGATCCTCATTTTTTGGCAGCCAGCTAAACAACTTTTAAAATGTCCTCGAAAATGGATTGTTAAGTAGATCAGCAATGTAGAACACTGAAATGCCATTAATTGCAGCTTCTTCTGTGTGGTCTGTAGTACTTGGCACGAAAACACCCTCGCTCTACAGCTAAACTTGAAAACATATGTGACACCCTAGGGTAGTTAGGGAAAAAAATGTGACTTTAAATAGGTGACTTAAAAGAATAATGCACTGTGATCGCTACCACTGAGTTCCATTTTTTTAGAGTAGGGTTTTTAGGGAAACTCTATCTGTTTTCACAGGCTTGCCCTGTCATTCAGTGATACCTTTCCCTACGATGACAGCTTTGTACATTGATAAGCAAGCTCCTGGTCTTGGCCTCTTGGGCTCTCAGCATAGCCTCTCTGTCTGAAAACTCTAAAAGAAGCAGCTTTCTCTCAGCACTGGTGGAGTTCATCTCAGTGAGGTTCAACATGGCATTTTCAACCTCAGTGTGCTGTATATTTTTCTTAAAATGCAGAGTTTACAGTGACAGTGGAGGTGCTGAAAGAAAGTGGTAGACTAGAGATGCCTTTGGTTATTCAGTGTACTAAGTCACATAGGTCATGTTCATCAAGGATGAACAACGTCTCCTGGCGAGGCAGAAAACAGGGAAAAGGGCTTCCCATGAGATCTGCTCATGATGATGCTATGCAATGTGAATCAATGAGGTTACTATGGGGCTGCAATTATTACTCATTGTGCGTGGTGATTTGAACAACACTGACCTCCCAGTTTGCTGAGCTTTGCTCCTCCTTGTACATAGCAATGAAACTGGTCTGGTACAAAATTAATCAACATTATTGTTCAGACCTCATCTCATTGTTCCACAAGCTGAATGCTTCTTCCCTAATGATAGTGAAGTCTGGATATAGGTTTCCATGTTGCTCTTTGGAAGCCTTCAGGTGACTTGCCAGGACAAGTGAAGTTTCTTCAGTCTGCTCCAGTTCCTGAGAAAAGCTGGTGGTGAGTGCTGAAATGACCCCACACTCACAACAGCAGGGTTGGTATGGTGTATCATGCTCATCTCAAAATGGACACATAAGTGTTTGCCAGAACTAACCTTGCTTGTCTATATCCACTAGTGACCTGGTCCTCTGTTTCATACTGAGTACTTAGTACCCAGCCACTGGAAGTACACACCCAACACCCAACTTCTTTCACATACATTTGGAAGTTGTCCTTCTGGCATCCATATTTACCCTTCCTCTCTGCTCAGCTGATCTAGAATGTCTCTTGAGGAATTCTAGTGCATCCCTTCCACTGGTGTACCAATAAGCACTTCTTTGTTGATACCAGTTCTATATTCATCTGACCCTAGTGGGCTTCTGGTCTTCTTATTTTCCTTGGATAAATGGTGTGTCATTTCAGATTGTTAAAATAATAACCCCCCCACTTGGTTAGCAGGTCATCTACTTGTACTTGCAGTGTGCTCTCTTTTGTGCAAGAAAATTCTCTCTTTTGTGCAAGAAAATTAGCCTGATCCTGCTTTTCACCAGTTTCCAGTTCCAGCTTCACACTACTCCAGTGTCATTCTGCTTACATTTTGAGAAGTGCATTTCATGGTGCAGGGAGTGCAGCACCTCTGAAATGTCTCCTCAGTGGAAAAAGTACAGCATGTTTGTCTTCCCTGTTTATCTTAAAAATCATGGCACAGTAAAAATACTTTTTGCAGGGTGGGAGGGAACAGCCTGTTACTCTGAGTCTTGATGCCTTCATCTTCTCTATCTCTAGATATCTAACAGCTCTATTTGTGTGTTTGGAAAGCAGTTGCTATGGTCTAAGTTGGTTAAGTGAGTTAAGGAGAGACCACACAGTGCCGTGTTATGAGGATCTTACTTTTGCTCATGCTAAATGAAAGTTGTCTACTCTTTGTCTAATCAAAAATACCATAAGCATATATAGCTGTTGTTTCTGTGTGGCAAAGCACCAGAGGTTTCCACGGGTGGGGTATTTTTAATAGGCATTTAACAACTGATCTGATTACCCAGCAATTGAGCCACTCTGTCTGTCCTCCTCAAGCATTCCTTCAGGACAACTAGTTGGGATTATTTGTTTGTTCTGTGAAGTGCATGAATGCTCTTTCATGTCTCCATCCCACTTTTATGTCATGTCTGAATGCCATTTTATTTTTCTGTTTACTAGTATCAGTTTCCTCTGCAAACCTTTCACCGTGATGCTGCCATGTGTGAGAGTTTCACTCTTTCTATAGGAAATAAAAAACATGCCCTGAAATTCCTGCACAAACTTGCAAACATCTAACTGGAAGGAGAGCATATGATGTATCAGGAGAATGATAACTGGAGTTTGAAGACATCAGGCTGCATAAATGATCTATCACAGAGGAGAGTTACAAGGTATAGTCCATGAATTAGAGGCGCATCCCATTGGCGCTAGGGAATTTTAATGAAGAGAATGAAATTCTCATCATGTCTACACCAGAAATTAACATGCATCACTTTTTTCTTCCCATGGCTCTTACTGCCAGCTTCAGCTATTTTGAAATATTTGGGGCCAAAGCAAGAGCAAATCTCTAGAGGGAAGAAAGCTATTAACATCGCCAGTAGTTCACAACACAGCTTTGTTTCTTGAAAGGCACAGGCACGGCAGGAGGTGCTTCGTGTGGCTGTGCCATGGCTGCACGACTTTGAAATAATGGCTCCTGGGGTCCTGAGCCTACAAACCATTTCTCATGCGACCGAGACACCCCTGGGTTGTGTCCGAGCTCCCTGTAAGAGGCAGGGCTGGCCGGGAGACGTCCTCATCTCTGAGGGCTGCTGGAGTCGGTATCAAGCCTCGGCAGGCCGACCAGAATTAGGAACACACCAAGAAAAAGCATTTTGCTACATAAGCTACACAGTCTGAGTGCCTTTTTACTCCTGGATAGGCCTGTGGCCATGCTACCTGCTGAAGAAATATGGTCCTTTGTTGTGTTTTGACAAAATGGTCTCAGACAGACACTTTCTTGCCGCACTTGTGATTGGGGCAGCTTAGCAGAGACAAAGGTGTTAGTGAATTGCAAGGGCAGGCAATTATAAAGAAGAGGAGGACAAACCAGGAGCTCTTTCATTTATTCATTGTTCCAAATTTTCCTTTCCATCTTATGAATAAATCCAAAGTGATATAGGGAACATTCATCCCAGTGCAGTTAGCTATTTGGTATCAGAATCTGCTCTTTACAACCTGAGACTTGCGATCTGTCTCCAAGCATTACCTCAACGCACCAGAGCAGTTGTTTCCCACAGTGCAGATAGTTATAAAGAGCACAATTTATAAGTATACTGTAGCTGGATGTTAACTGCTTTGAGTTTCCCCCCAGATCATAGAATCATAGAATCAACCAGGTTGGAAGAGACCTCCAAGATCATCCAGTTCAATCTATCACTCAGCCCTGTCCAATCAACTAGGCCATGGCACTAAGCGCCTCATCCAGGCTTCTTTTGAACACCTCCAGATTTGCCTTTTTCAACAAAATGTATAGATATCCCTTTCATCAGGTCAAAATTAACAATAATATACTGCTGGTGGCAACTTGGTAAATAAAGGGGAGCCAGATGTATGACCCAGCCATTATACAGAGAAATTGATGTGTGAATAATTTGCAAAAAAATGCCTGAATAGGTTTTGTGCCAGAATATATACATGGAATTGTGGCATCATAATATTCTGTGTGGAAAAAAAGACTGGATGAGGCACTTAGTGCCGTGGTGTAGTTGATTGGATAGGCCTGGGAGATAGGTTGGACTGGATGAGCTTGGAGGTCTCTTCCAACCTATCTGATTCTATGATTCCTTTTGTGTGTGTTTCTATGTCAAAGTAGTATACAGAAGAGGCTTGAAACACTTGACTTTGTTCCTGTTCCATATCAAGTGGTATATTCTCAACAATTATTTCCCACACCCAAATAAATCAAAACCAGGGAGGCATGCATGGATCTATTTTAAATTGAGCTATTATTTTAGCTTAAAAGTCAATTCAGACTCTATACCTGCAGGATATATATATAGTGGAAGCTGGACTGAAGAGTACATATATATAATAGATATACTCTCTCTATATATATGTACTTTATATAGTATTTATACTACATATATACAGTATATATATATATATGTATATGTATCCATATAGATATATATACTATATTGAGTTATCTATATATATAGTATATATGGTATATAAAATATATACTCTCTATATACCATACATATATAGTGTATATAAATACACACTATATAGTATATATACTGTAAATAAACAGTATATCTATATATACTATATAGATAGAATCATAGAATCATAGAATCAACCAGGTTGGAAGAGACCTTCAAGATCATCCAGTCCAACCTAGCACCCATCCCTATCCAGTTAACTAGACCATGGCACTAAGTGCCTCATCCAGGCTTTTCTTGAACACCTCCAGGGATGGCAACTCCACCACCTCCCTGGGCAGCCCATTCCAATGCCAATCACTCTCTCTGGCAAGAACTTCCTCTTAACATCCAGCCTAGACCTCCCCTGGCAGGGGGACTATGTCCCCTTGTTTTATTGCTGGTTGCCTGGGAGAAGAGACCAACCCCACCTGGCTACAGCCTCCCTCCAGGTAGTTGTAGACAGCAATGAGGTCAGCCCTGAGCCGCCTCTTCTCCAGGCTAAACAGCTCCCCATAGAGATATATATATATATATGTATACACACTACATATACCTCTCTGTATACTGTATAGATATAGTATATATACTATATAGACTATATATATAAAAAAATATAGTGTCTCTCTATCTACTATATATATAGTGTATATTCTATGTAGAGTATATATATATACAGTATATATAGTATATACTCTCAATAGATACTATATATGTATAGTATATATACTATATATATAAAAAATATGTAGTCTCTCTCTGTATACTATATATACAGTATATACTCTCTCTATATAGAGTATATATATACTCTTCAGTCCAGCTTCCAATTTTGTTGTGTTTTTTTTTTTTTTCCATAGAGTTACTTCCTTTTAAACATTTCCTTTTTCTGCATGAGAGATCCACATAATCAGTAAAGGAAACTACCTCAATATATGGGTGAGAGAAAATGATTAGAGACAAAGTGGTGTCAAGTTAGCACATGGCGTAAGTGGACTAACAGAAACCCATTGTTCAGCTGTAGTAGGAATATGACCGTGTGCAGTAAGCTACAAATTTCCATTCTGCTTATTAAAGCTGTGATTTTTAAACCTAATTCTTGCTTTTAATGTTGTGTACTCGAAATTTGCCTCACAGGACCAGAAGCTAACCTTTGATTTAGCTATGTTTACCTGTAATCCTAATTAAAGGAGGAAAAAAATCTTGTGCTTGGGTTTTACTTTGATTGCAGAGTCTGTGTTGGCAAACAAGACATATTTGTCCATTTATGGCAGTTTAATTTAGGACAACCACTGAGAATTCATGTCAAAATAGCATGCTAGTTGTATGTCATCGAAACACCTGGTGTGGCTGGAACAGCCATGCAATCAAACACTTCATGATTTAAAGCAAAATTAAAATAGAATCATTTCTGTTCAATACTGTCAAGAGGAAGGGTAAATGTGATCCACCTAAAACCTTCTGTGTTGTTAAATAAGAAAAATAATTTAAAAACCAGCCCAGGATATCTGTGTTCCTTCACTTTTCTACTGGTAACCCTGTGGTTAAGTCAAGTAATGATTGATTTTGAGAGAATTATAGCTATTATAAACTGTAATCAGCAGAGGATGAGAATAATTACGCAGAGAAAGGGGAAAAAAGCTGAAACATGGCTGAGCAATATTCTGATTGATGGCAAAGTCATTTCCTGGCTGTTAATGACTGATTTTTCAACAGTCAGCACAAGCACTAACCCTTTGGGGGAAAAGGAAAAGGAATGATTGTGTTATACAGAAAACTACTGTCCTCAACATAGCGTTTTCATTAGGAACGGGTGAGCAAGCTTGGGAAAAACCTGCTGACCCTTGTGCAGGACCTTCCCTGCGCGACGAGGCTGCGGCTCGTGCTGTGTGTCTCTGGAAGGGCTGTGAGTTGTGCTCTTGGTTTGCCCTGCGGCCAGTGAGCCTTCATCCCCTTCAAGCACCTGTCCCTTCAATAGGGAGGGCTGTTTCTGGAATACTGGAATGCACACTGCACAGACGGAGCAGAACAGTGTATGTGACAGAAATCCTGTCTCGGGGAGGCAGCCAGGTATTCTATCTGATCTGAACAGTTTTATACTAACCAAACTTCAGTTGATCCATCAGTTGATCCATCAGTTGATCCATCAGTTGATCCGTCAGTTGTCTTTGTCATTTTGGTGTTCTCAAATGAAGCAAGTATCAGTCTCTCCAGCTTCAGGCTGGTCAGATGTTTCTCGTTGTGCCCTGTCTGCAGGCTTTCCTCCTTAGTATCTTACATCTGCTCTTCTCCTATCCTTAGCCTTCTCTTGTTTTTGCTCTCAGGAAAGGCATGTCCCCTCCAGAAAGGCTAATCACCTACCCCTCACCACATTCCTGCGTGCGTGTACATGTGCTGGCGATATGCACATAGGCCACAGCGAGCGATCGCTGTGGGGGGTGGGTTGCTGAGCAAAAAAAGAAAGATTGCTCTGATCTCACACAAGTCTCTGAAGGAATGTCTGATGGGGCTGCATGTGCATTTTCAAGTCCTAAAATGATTCTAATTTCTATTTTATGCTACATGAGGTCATGTAGTGGACAACTCTACAGAACAGTGGGCTCCAGTTGACAGCCGTGTGCTCTCTAAACTGTGACACTTCCAATAAAGAGACTCATTTATCCTATCAGCCACAATCATAAAATAGGATAGTGAATGAAAATAGAAACCATAAAACTGAGGGAAGCAAGACAGCTGTCATCCAGGAAGGGACAGACACTGCCCTGCAGGTCCTGTTGACTTTGAAGATTGTTTGCTGCTGGCTTCATGAAGTGTCTCCTGTCACAAGAACTCTCCCACCAGATTTGAGCATCCAGAGAAACTCCAGAAGACTCAATCATAGAATCATAGAATCAAGCAGGTTGGAAGAAACCTCCAAGATCATCCAGTCCAACCTATCCATCCAGTCCAGCCCTATCCAATCAACTAGACCATGGCACTAAGTGCCTCATCCAGGCTTTTCTTAAACACCTCCTGGGACAGCAACTCCACCACCTCCCTGGGCAGCCCATTCCAATGCCAGTCACTCTCTCTGGCAAGAACTTTCTCCTAACATCCAGCCTAGACCTCCCTTGGCACAACTTGGGACTGTGTCCCCCAGTTCTGTAGCTGGTTGCCTGGGAGAAGAGACCAACCCCCACCTGGCTACACATTCGTGCTTTCTCTTTTGGTGCAAAGATGATGTGGGTATCAGATTTCAAGAGCTGGCCACATAGCAAAGTGTACTGGTTGCCTGCAAACCCTGTCAATTGCTTCTACAGGCAACTTTCCATCTGCCCAAGAAACAATGCCTATATAATGCCTTGCACTAAGGGATGCTTTTGAAGTATCATGGAAAAGCTTGTATGGTGAATTTCAAATTGCAAAAATCCAAACTGTCTGGAGTTTACAGTCCCACTTCTAGACTATGTAATGCCAGCTTGATCTAGGTGCTGTCTTACTGATTTTAATAGAGTTATACCAATCGATGAAAACAGATGGAGTGAAGAATGCAGTCTGCAGCTGTATCTCCTCCCAACAGTACCAGAAAGGAAGGGAGATCAGCAGAATCAACTTTAGAAACACAAAGTGTCTTGTAGTTCAGACTTGATAGCATTGGGATTCCTCATTAGGGACAGTAAAAGACACAAATAAACAGGCAGAGGGAGAAAGATAAACTACTTACAAGCAGCATGTGCAGCAGTATAATAAATCCTTCTACTGATTCACTGGGAGGCTCAGCAAAGAGATTGCTGCTTTCCTTCTCTTTAATTCTTCAGGCAGTGCCTCTGAAATCTCCACTCTGCCACAGAACTCTGCAGAACATTGTCTAAAGATGGGGTAGAATATTCTTTGTTTTCCCTAAAGCTGATTTTCCTGTAACTTAAATCTCTGTTTAATGAACTCTTCTCTTTGGAGATGCTGATTTTGATGAATCTGATAGGATGCAGATTTTTCAAGATTCTGTTTTTTCTCATGCTCACTCTGTGGATATGATCTCAGGTTAAAATACTGAGCAGTGTGTCAGTTGCAGACAACTTGCTGAATCCTGTACTGAATCCTGTTGGTCCAGACATTCTCTTTCTTAGTATGGAGTATATTTGTAGCAAGTGTTGCCTGAGATACTTTCAAGAAGTCATTCCTAACTGGAAGCACACGGATAGTCCAATTGTTTTTGGCTTCTACATGCAGTAAGCAGCATGTACATAAATGTGTTGCTGAGCCTGAGGAGTCAGCAGAGGTGAAAGATGGCAGGCTGACAGCAGTGTAGATTCCATTTTCTGATTGCAGAGAAGGCTAGGGAGCACCTGTTTCCCATGTCATTCCTGGCTGCTGCAGCATGGGCCTGACCTGTGGGCTTACTGTGAGCTCTCACCTAGTCCTCTCACTCTACCTAACCTAGGTCCAGCCATTTATCTTCATCATTTCCATGTTGCACCTGTGGAATTAATATGGTCTATGGATCATGCACCTGGGTGCCTGCAGTTAGGATGAGATGTCTAAAACTGTTCTGCTTTTCTACTCTTTCCTTCATGATCAGCAATGCCTCTCAAACTTTTCTCCTCATGCTCATTTTGGGATGTGAGGTCCCTGTCCCAGCCTCCTGCTTCCATGCACACTACCAGGAAGCTGAAGAAGCACAGAAAGGGTGGAGTGGGAAGAGGAGTGCGATTTTGGTGACATGGCAGCAGGCCACTGCTTTAGGCTTTCTACCTTTCAGCTGACAACTACAGTAGTAAATGCTGACAGGCAGTGAATTCCAACAGTTCCTCTGCCTCCTACCTTAGCAGAAGGCTTCTTAGCTATGATCCATTCCCTGCTTTTGGTCTGGAGTAGCCATTTTCTATGAGCACATCTGTCATCTTCTCTCCAGCATATGGCCAGCAAGGCTTCTGTCTTTCTCCTCCAGCCATCTCTAGAGTCACTGGATTAATGAATGGGCTTCTTGGGACTGAACAGGTCTCAGTAGATCTGGAAACACCATTTGCTCAGTCTGGTAGGAATATCATATGCCTACTCAGACATCCAACCAAGGCCACAAGAACCTGTGTTTAGACCTCTTTTTCTCCATTTCCTGCTTGAAAAGATGGGCTTAGTGTTGGGAAAGTTTTAGGTGAGTCTTGGGCTGATTTCATGCAAAGGCATCCCTGGAAGCCAGATAGGGTACCTGCAGCTGCCAGCAAAGATGCCAGTCATTGCTAGCTACCATGATGTTTTATCAGGCCACTTGGCTGCAAGCTGGATCAAGACTCTTGCATGAAAGATGTACCTATTTCCCAGGAAAAGGCAGCTTGCCCATCAAGCACAAGAGTAGCAAGCTTGCTGGCCTTTTGAAAGGAAATAGTGAGTTGTGATTCCAACAACCTGAAGTATCGATGGCCAGATCAACAAACAGGCTGGCAGCAGGCAATGTGGAGCAGGGTTGGACTGACAGCCAATGCCTTTGCCTGAGCAAATGCAGGTAGTGTAACTTTATTGTCCAACCTTTTTGGATGCCAAATATATTTGCTCAGTGAATGAGGCAGCTGGGTTGCTCCTTTTCAGGAAATAACACAGGAAAAAATTCTTAGAGTAGGTGACAAGTAGAGAAGCTGCTATAAGAAAATGTACTGCAGCTCTGCACCAAAGCCCAGCTTGCCAGAGATGTAACTTCAACCCGTGCATTCCACTGCTGCTTGGATGTTCTTCCAGCTTGACCTGCTCTTCTCTTGCTCTCTGAGGAAGTTCCTTGCCAAGGTTTTCTCAAGAGTGCCCTCGGACAACAAACAGCACTTTGTTCTCTTATTCAGGGGCTTTTTCACCCCTAAAAAGCCTTTCATGTCACAATTGCAGCTTCCCACTGGAACTGTGCTTCAAGAACAGACATGGAAATATGATGTCAGGAGATAACACACAGTGCAGTATCATAAGGACACAAACATGGAGATAATTTTGCATTAAAAAAAATGTTCCAAATAAATTCTGTTCCATAAAAGTGACAAGACACCAATATAAAGAGAAGGGCAAAAAGTCTCAGCATAAATCATCGTTCTAGAGGCTGTGAAAACCACAATAAGTAGCTCCCACGAACCTGTATTGTTTTGGCAGCACACAGCTTAGTAAGTTGTCTACAGCTCATGTCTGGGAGAGAGGTTATGCATTTTTTGTTTAGTGAAAGCACTAATGCAGCAGACAGGATACTGATGCCAGCTACGGGGATGTTGGAACCGTGAGCACCTATATGGTCTCATCCCATTTCATCCCATGCGTTGGCTGCACTGGACACCTGCTATGGCATCCGCTGTGCTGAGAGGTCAAGATTTGAGCCTAGTTTTCTTATGATCCAGAATGTCTCCTGGGAGCTAGCCCTGTCTTTCTGATTGACTAGAAGAAATGCCAACAAACCTAAAGAAAGCCTCAGTGAGTGCCCTGCTCGTGAGATTCCATTTTGACTTAAGCCTTCATCATCTAGAAGGCTTTAAAACCTAGAAGGTTTTAAAAACACTATACTGAAAAAGAATCTTGGTTCTGCTGTATTAAGGTCTCTGGAGAATTTGCTTTTGCTCAGATCCTGTAGTTACCCAGAAGAGGAGTCAAAGTGCCATGTTTGCAGTTTCAATTTTGCATGGCAAATGGCAGGATTGCTGCAAAATTACTTTTTACAGGTATGTTTGCACAGTGAAAGCATCTAATACTGCCAAAAGAAGCAAGGGAACCGCTCCTTTTTACAGCTTTGTACTCCTTTCTTCTTCAGAATGAAGTGACAGAACACTTAATAAGTTACATCTGACTTGGTGCAATGTTACGTGTTCAGGAGTTGTCTGGGAAATGCACTTTATTTGAACTTTGTGGCCAGTGGCCAAGCTAAATAAGCCCAATTAATATTAATTTCCCTTACGCCTTCCATCCCTTCCCTGGTAAACAGAACCACCTCTGGGATTTCTAATGGTAAGCTACCCTTGCAGTGTCTGGTTTAACTTGGCTACTCTCTCGACAAGGTGGTTTTCTACTTTGAGCCTTTTTTTCTCTTTCTTTGTAAACTTAGAGGAACTTCAGAGTCCTCATTGCATCCCTACAACCTTTCTTTCAGAAAAGTATTTTGGTGTCTTTTAGTTCATGCTTAGGCATAAAACCAATCTAATTTGGCTTGTGGGATGTGACTTAAGTCATAAATATTTGTTATGCTTAAGAGCTTTGGGGTGGTGTGTGACTTGAATGGATATGGAGATCTTCAGCAAATAAATATGTGTTTCGAAGTAGAGAGGATAATTTGTTACCCAACGACACAAAAAAGGAAAGGCATCCCACAGCCACATCTCAGTATTAGCTCTGGTGCCTTCCAAGAGTGCTCTTACAAAACAGAAGTCATAACTTTGGGATTTTTCTTCAAAGGTTTTCTAGGATGTGTGCTAGGAATGTGGGCTGAAGTTTGCATTGGTTATATTCTGTGTGAGGTTCATTGCCAAGTGAAAGCAAACAGCCAAAGATGTGAAATCCTTGCGTTATTCTCCCTGTTTTTCTCATAGAAACATTGGACCCTGAGAGTCCAGCTTCTCTTGTGTCTTTGTGCACTTGGAAACAGGACCTGCCTGATTTGGAAAGTAGCTCGTGCATTAGCAGATGTGCTTTCAAGATGGAGTTAGCATTTCAGTAACATGGATCAGATTTATTCAGCCAGCTCTTCATGTCTGGCTGTGATTGGGAGCCACAGGTCTTCCAGTGCCTGAAACATTCACCTCTGGGACAACTTTGCCAAGGCTGATCACTTTGTTACCATAGCTGGAGTCAGGGAACAGTGTGTGGGAAAATATTCTTAATGTCATTGCAAGATGTTATTGAGGCTAATGAAAAAGGGGGTGGGGGGAAGGGGGAAGAAAAAAAAATAAGAAGAAAGGGCATATCTCACAGACTGGAGAGTGGAGAAACTCATTCAGAAACCTCTCGGTCTTGCTGGTTTGTGTGACCTGTGGAGCTGAGACATTGAGATGTACTGTGATCAACATGTGCCAGTACGTTTTGATGTGCTCTGAATAAACTCATTCTCTACTGAGACTTGGGAATGGTTGCAAGGACACATCAAATTCTGCCATGTCTGGTGGACTGCCTTTGAGCCTGGCTAAGAGCTGTGTGTGAGAACAGGGCAGACAAATCATTGTCCTCTGGAGAACAATGCCCAGCACCACACAGTTTGAACAGACTCCTGGCTGCAGACAAGATGAAACTTTTGGTTTTCCCCTGTAGCTGCCTTTTCTAGACTCTTTGCTCATGGAAATGACACACATTGGAGTGTGGGTCTGATCAGAAGTTTTTCTCAAGGAGACACACTGGTGACTTTGTTTAGCCTTGCTGTGAGTGGTTGAAATATCAAATCCAGCAAAACCTCAAACCCATTTCATGTGCCAGAGTCCTGTGGTAAAGTGTCTGCAGAGCTTTAAAAAAGAAAATGGAAAGCTTCTGCCACAGAGAGCTTTTCCTCAAGCCATTGGCTGGTTTGGATGAAGTTAGAGATACATTTTGTGTATAAAAGAGAGAACTGCATTGCTATAAAGGATGGCTGCATTTTCCACCAAGGGAATTTCTACTTTACCAGATAGGCATGAAACCCTTTTGCAAACCACCCTGTTGAAACTCCCCACTTGGAGTACTGCATCCAGTTCTGGAGCCCCTATTAGAAGAAGGATGTGGATGTGCTGGAAGGTGTCCAGAGAAGGGCCATGAGGATGCTCAGAGGGCTGGAGCAGCTCTGCTATGAGGACAGACTGAAAGAGTTGGGGCTGTTCTGTCTGCATGAGAGGAGGCTCCCAGGTGACCTTCTTGTGGCCTTCCAGGATCTGAAGGGGCCTACAAAAAAGCTGGGAAGGGACTTTTTAGGCTATCAGGGAGTGACAGGACAAGGGGGAATGGAGCAAAGCTGGAGACAGGTGGGTTCAGGGTGAACGTGAGGAGGAAGTTGTTGAGCGTGAGAGTGGTGAGAGCCTGGAATGGGTTGCCCAGGGAGGTGGTTGAGGCCCCATCCCTGGAGGTGTTTAAGGCCAGGCTGGATGAGGGTAGGGTGTCCCTGCCCATGGCAGGGGGGTTGGGACTAGATGATCCTTGTGGTCCCTTCCAACCCTGACTGATTCTATGATTCTGTGAAACCGCAAAGGGCTTCTCTTTTGCATAAGGACAGAGCATCTGCAGAAGCTGTCAAGAATTGATGTGCCTTTGCCTCTAGTCAAACAGTAATGTATTGACTCTCAATGTGATTACGATGGACTTTTGCCCAGAACAGGAAAATTGGTTCTGAATGAAAATTGCTCTTCAGAAGTGGCTCTTCATTATTGATATTACTATTATTTTATTTTAATGTAATTAGGGTTATGTTCTTAAATCATAATTGTCATCGTTCTACTTTCCTCAAGTCAGCACAGCATTATATTTAGTGGTCTTAGTAATGACAAGAAAAGAGTCATGAATCTCACCTGCCCATGGATGGTGCCTTCTGTTTCCACATAATTTCCTTGTGCTTGAAACAGAAATCGTCCTTGAGGTGCCTCAAAATGGTACTGCCTTGATCATAACAATTACCTGAGACTGAAAAGCCATCTGGTTCAAATCAGATCTTCTTATGTGCTTTATGAACCTTCCTTAAAACACACTTCTCCTTCTCCCCTGAAAAATTAGAACAACCAAAATGTTTAAGCATTTTCCCAGTCATACAATTTAACAAATTGTTTTTTAATAGCTGCACTGGGCAATGAACTATTTAAGCTGAGCCCATGGTGACCATTTGCATGGAGCCGTGGGATGTTGGCTAATGAATTTCTCTGTTTCAAGGACCTTGGGAGCACAGGAAGAGCTCACTAGACAGGCCCAGGGGTACTCTGCTAGGTGTGTTTTAGTGCCTTGAAGAGAGCAGCATAGCAGGATGCTGTGGGAAAGCTGACCTTCCTGTCTTGAAAAATAAGGATACCACAAGTGCTAAAAGCAAAGAGCCTTCTCTATTCACTCTCCTTCTCTAGTAATGTACTAATGCTACAAGAAACAGCCTAGCCTTCATTTTAATTTCATTCACTTGTGCCATTTTTACCTGTGACATTATCTTGAAGCGAGGAGAAAGTTATGAGTGGGATGTGACCTCGAGCAGAAGATTATGGACTTTTACTGTGCTGTGAGGAACAAGAAATGAGGTGACCCATGTCAATTTTCAACAGGTCTCCCAGTGGGCATTTGTGTCCCATGCTGCAGTCTGGCTAGTCACCTTTCAGATTGTTCCAGAGCAGATCAAGAGGAAAGCAGACTACAAGTGGCATGTGAGAACCAGCCTGGCTGGGGAGGTGAGTAGAGGGATGACGTGTTTGAGCGGAGAGACCAGTGAGGTGCTGTGAGAGCCCAAGCAAGCACAGACCAAGGATGAATTCCAACTTTGGTATAGCTTTACCATTACCTCCCCCTTCAAAAATTATGCTCATTAGCCTTGTTCCAAAGTAAAAGGGATAAAAAAAAGAAATCCCAGAGGAAAAAGATTAGGGAAGAATCAGAATTATCACACTTCTATGCTGTGATAATATCTGTGCCTCCCACAGCAGACCTGGAGATCAGCTGTCTGAGTGTGGCACTGTCAGCAGAGGATGATGCCAGCCACTTTGAGAAGTGCCTGGTCAGGTTTCTATCATAACTCACTGCCTCATAAATATGTTTAATTTCTGTTTTAGCAGACTCTATCTTGTAGCAGAAATACAGAGATTTGTGCATTTATCCTCCACAGAAGTCATAATGCTTCTGGAGTTTACAGACAGGCGTTACAAATACCTCCCTCCAAGCCTCACTTGCTGCGAAGTTCAGTGTCATCTGGCAGCAGAAGGCATTAATCACTACAAAGAAGGGCAGGCTAATGTTTCTAAGCCAGGCAGGGCTTGTATCTGCTTCCCAAATAGCTTACTCTAACAGTTCTTTTTATTGAGATTGATTCTCCATATTTTGCTAGTTTGGAGATATAGTCCATTTATATTTATCTTGTACTGTAAAGCTAATAATTGACATTGTTACTGGGGTTATTTTGTAAACACATTTCCTAGTACCCAAGGGTGATTTTATTACTCACCTTTTGGCCTTTCCTTTAGAGTACTGAAAGCATACAGGCTGTGTGGGAGAAGTGTTGTACACACTTTGTAAAGAAATTAATTTGCCAATTAAATATCATTTCATTGTTTGTACCACTCTCATGTTTTCTGTTACGTCAGTTCTGGCTAGCCTGAAGGCTACTCTAATTTAATTTCATGCTCTCCATCTTCACTGCATGAAATAAAGAATAGTCAAAATGTCCTGTCCTACTGATACTTGGTGACAGGGACCCTATGCAGAGGTTTACTGAGAGGGTGAAGTTGGCCATTGTGCCCCCTCTCACCCTGCTAAGGAAATATCCTATGTTGCAAATATTTCCCTGAGGACTTACTGCTGCTGAAGTGGAGTAAATATGGTAACAGAGAACTGGTTGAGGAAGGATTAGATAATACCCTATTCCTTGATCTTTGCATTTGATTCAGCATCCCTTAATGCCTGCAAAAGATGATATACATAATTTTGGGTTGATACTCTGCCCTAGTAAGGCCACTTCTGGAGCATTGTGTCCAGTTCTGGGCCTCCCAGTTCAAGAAAGACATGGAAGTGCTTGAGAGAGTCCAGTGCAGAGCCACAAAGAGATTGAGGGAGTGGAACATCTCTCTTATGAGGAGACATTGAGGGAGCTGAGGCTCTTAAGCTTGGAGAAGAGAAGACGGAGAGGTGACCTCATTCATGTTTATAAATACATAAAGGGTGAGTGCCAAGAGCATGGAGCCAGCCTCTTCTTGGTGATGCCCAACAACAGGACTAGGGGCAATCGGTGAAAATTGAGGCATAAGAAGTTCCATGGAAATATGAGGAAGAGTTTTTTCACTGTGAGGGTGACAGAACACTGGAACAAGCTGCCATGGGGGGTTGTGGAGTCTCCCTCTCTGGAGATACTCAAAACCTTCCTGGATGCATTCCTGTGTGATCTGGTGTAGGTGATCCTGCTCTGGCAGGGAGGTTGGATTAGATGTCTTTTGAGGTCCCTTCCAGCCCCTGACATTCTGTGATTCTGTGATAATAAGCTATTAGAGAACTTAATATTTTTTTCTGCCAGACTGAATCTTTCATGGGTATGTATGAGCATTTGTATCTTCAGCTTGCTGTGGTAAATTACTTCTTTAGAGGAGGAAATTTTCATCCAGAAAATTAGGAATCTTCACTGGCAATGAGACAAAATGGCATAAGTCAGTTTCTCACTTCAGTTTTGAAGGCAAGTCTGTGAATCAATGGCATCCATACTGCTAGGATTACCCTGAAGTTGTCTTGAAACACATAATCCAGTGGAGACCAACACATACCTTCATTATTGCCAATTAATGCAGGATAATATGAAAGATGAGTCAATTGCCTGGCCTGGAGGCTTCTCCAGCAAGTGAATTGATGGTGCCAGTCAGAAGAGATTCCAAGGCCAGGAGGGGCCACTATATCACTGAGTCTGACTTCTCAAATAACACAGGCCATAACTTTTACTCTGTTATCTGTATCTTCATAATATCTCCCTTCTCACAGAGAGATGATCAGATAAAAAGATGGTAAGGGAAACAGATCTGTCTTCAAAGATATGGAACAGCTACGGACTCGCATGCCTCGGCACAGGAGCACACTGACACGTGCTGATCCCATTACCTTAGCCTCAAAGCCCAGTGAGGCAGCACACGTGTAAGTCTATCTAGATCTCGTTAATTCTCACACAGACACACAGTCTGGAACAAAAATGGTCCACCTGGAGAGTACCCTGCTGATGCTGAAGTGTCAATACAACTGTCAGTGTTGGCATTTTGGAGGTAGCCTTCCCTGGATGTGAAATTGGTCCTAGACTGGGAATAGGACCTGGGAGAAAGTTGCCTCTATAACTTGTGATAATTTAGGGGACCTTTGTGCATGCTATGAATCAATTGTCACTGCTCTTTATAGAAAACAGTTTCACTTCTTGCCAGAGATATTTGCATGGTTCCTTTCATTTTTTGGTATTGAAGACAAACAATGATTGTCACAGATGTCCTTCATAGGACAATATCTCAGCCTCTTGAGTGGCTGTGGATGTCTGAGAGGTAGCACTGCGTGTCCACAGGAGTGGAGCTGGGAATCCAATCCTTCAGCTCTGGAGTGTATGTTGGGCTGTTGGTGGATGGTCCACTTTCTCTGTGTACCAAAGAGAAACTGAAGGACCCAGGCTGATAGCCACTAGATCAAACTGGAGATTTCCTTTAATTCCTCATGATGAAGCTCCATCCTTACTGAGAAAATTTAACTCCTTTACTCTTTCCAGGAAATTACTGCTTTTCATATGATTTTATCTGGAGTCACTCACCTTTTAGTTCAAGTCACAAAATCCAACTAACCTCATTTTTAAGCATGACTGTTTCTTTCCTTAACACATTTGTATTTATCAGTTTATACTCTCCCCCCAACTATTTTTTCTTAGACAAGAACCTAACACTGTGATGTGAGCCAAGGGGCACTTCTTGAAGTGCCAGAAATAAGTATTGCCCTTCAGCTCTAATTTGGGTACTAGGAAGATATTTTTTTTTCCTAATGTGATTTTTAAATTACTAAATTTCTTCAGTGGTTTTAAATTATTCTGCAGTAAATAGTACATAACCTCTATTCTTTCCTAAAAGGAAGCTTTCTATTCTGATTCTTGTAAGCTGGATCCTCTTTTTTTTTTTTTTTTTTTTCTAAAGGTACTGATGTAAGAAGAAAGAAATGGAGCCCCCAATACAAGAAGGACATAGATCTGTTGGAGCGAGTCCAGATGAGGCCACAAAGATGCTCAGAGGGCAGCAGCAGCCTTGCTATGAGGACAGGCTGAGAGAGTTGGGGCTCTGCAGCCTGGAGAAGAGAAGGCTTCAAGCAAACCTTCTAGTGGCCTTCCAGTATCTGAAGAAGGCCTACAGGAGGGCTGAGGAGGGACTATTGACAAGGCCTTGTAATGACAGGATGAAGAGTAATGGGTTTAAACTGGCAGAGGGGAGATTCAAACTAGATGTTAAGAAGTTCTTTCCACTGGGGGTGGTGAGACACTGGCACAGGTTGCCCAGGGAGATTGTGGCTGCTCCCTCCCTGGAGGCGTTTAAGGCCAGGTTGGATGAGGCCTTGAGCAACCTGCTCTGTTGGGAGGTGTCCCTGACTGTGGTGGGGGGTTGGAACTGGATGAGATTTGAGGTCCTTTCCAACCTAAAGCATTCTATGATTCTATGAATGAGAATATCCTGAGTGGAGATGCCTATCTTCCAGGAAATCAATAGCAGACAACTTTTCTCACATCTAATTCAGATATAAGCTACGAATCCAAGGTGATACAATGGTATACTTCCCAGAGGAATCACACTCTTTCCACCTCTATCTTGCACTAAAGTCACTAAGATTTTCCCTGTGATTTTTTTTTGGTGTCTAGGCAATCACTTCATCACCAAGGACAAGGAGCAATGGGTGTAAGCTGCAGCACAGGAGGTTCCACCTCAACACAAGGGGGAACTTCTTTACCACAAGGATCACAGAGCACTGGAACAGGCTCCCATGAGAGGCTGTGGAGTCTCCTCTGGAGACTTTCAAGGCCTGCTCTGGCAGGGGGATTGGACTCGATAATCTCCTTGTGTCCCTTCCAATCCCTAACATCCTGTGATCCTGTGACAGCTATCTGACAAAAGGAGGACATTGTGAACTTGGCTAATTTGCTGACTCACAGATGCCCGAGGCCATTGGAAATGCCCAGAAAAATACGGGGTGTCCACACGGGGCTGGCAGATACAGCATGGGACATGTAGGAGAGCCACCATCTTCAGAATAAGTTAGATACCCTGAAATGCCTTAAATGAAACAACTTGCCCATGTTCATGCAATGCAGTGACCTTCATGGAAAAACTAAAGCTGTCCTTTCCCTCTCCACAGTCCTGTAAGCCTAGCGAGTGCCTTGAAAATTAAGAAGGCTCTAACAGGGGAGTTCATCAGTTCCACCTCGTGATGGCCTTTTTAACATCTGGACTTCTAACTGCAAGTGACTAGTGACAAGGAGACAACGGCTAAGCATAATATCAACATTTTGTTAACCATGTTTGCAAAAGCAACCAGCCCCCTTCACCTCTTGCCCTCACTGCTGGAGCAGGAACTCCCTGGGGGCTGCAGCAGCCTGTGTGGAGCGAGGAAATGGCCTCACCGTGGGGAGCGCACAGAGTCAGCCTCCTCCACCCCCTGAGCTCCCTGAGGGCAACCCGGGGGCAGGCATGGCCTCTCAGGCTCCCACTGCTTGTGTGGTTGCTGCTGCTTTCCCCCGGCCACTCACTGAAGCGGTGGGTGCAGGCATGGCTCGGGAAGTGCCGAGGTCTGCGAATTCCTCCCTTCTGCTGCATAATTCCCTGTTGGTGTTTTCAGTGCCTGCTATTGATGGTCACAAAACTCTCTTGCCGTTTCTGAGCAGAGGGTTTACTTCCACTGGTGTGCCTGCACGTGGGACACATGGTACTTATATGAGGCAATCCATCCAATCTTCTCCCCAAGCCACCTAACTGTTATGGCATGGGGTTACCCCAGCACCACATCAGCCCAGCACATAAAGTCACTGCCAGGGCTTTGTATTCAAAACATGGTCTAGTTGGAGTTGTCCCTGGCCATGGCAGAGGAATTGAAACTAGATGACCTTTGAAATCCCTTCCTACTTCATCCATTCTATGATTCTATGGAATCCCATCTATGCAGTTCTACATAGAGAGCTGTTTGGAAAAGAAGAATCCACTGCCTGTCCGAACACAAACTTGCCTCTGCATTTGTGCTACCCAATACTTGTGTATGGAAGAGCATGGTCTGGTGTGGTTCTGTTTCTAAAGCCATTCTATGATTCTATGGAATCCCATCTATGCAGTTCTACATAGAGAGCTGTTTGGAAAAGAAGAATCCACTGCCTGTCCGAACACAAACTTGCCTCTGCATTTGTGCTACCCAATACTTGTGCATGGAAGTGTGTGGTCTGGTATGGTTCTGTTTGTAAAGAATGACTTGGTTTGGTTTGGTTTGTCTTTTAATGTCCTCATAGGAGCACAAGAAATCACTTGTCCTCTGCAGAGAAGTTTCACAGGCTTTCAGTCTAGCCTTTCCATGGCCCTGCCAAGGACATCCACCTCAAAAGATGTTGATGCAGGATGATGTTAATTTTTCTGTCTGCTAGAGGACTAAGCTGCAAAACTCAGTGTCAAACATTCCTGCCATGACATCGACTGATCAGGAGAGGGTGCAGCCATTACAGGGAGGAAGCTATGTGACTGTTTTAGCTTCTACACATGTTGGTGGAGCATGCTGGCTTGTTGCTTTTTACCCTGACTACACATGTTGGTGGAGCATGCTGGCTTGTTGCTCTTTACCCTGACTTTCTCTTGGGCAGACCATGCATGTGTGTGTGTGTGTGTGTGTGTGTGTGTGTGTGCCATGCAAGTCATGTTAGGGGACAGTGAAGGTAAAATGAACCAGCATGCAATAGGAATAACAGGAAAGTTTGGAAACTTACCACTACTGTCCTTGACTTTCTTGAGTTGAAGTTTGTGCTTTCACTTTTTCCAGCCAGCCAAATTGCTGTGCTAATTAATATATTGAATAAAACATTTGGGTTTAATCTAATGCTGTGATTTTAGCCTTAATCATAGTCTTGGCTTATCTGACTACTTGCTTGAGGTCTTGTGAATATCTGTAGCAGATTGATGCCTCTTCGAAGCCATCTGGAAGAAGATCTACTCACTCTTTTTTTTTCCCCCTTTGCTCTTTTTAATTGGAGCTGCTGGCTGGCCCTGCATATCCGAGCAGTACAAAGGCTGAGAAAACAGAGAGGTCTTACACTAAACCATTTGAAAGGGCAGCAGGAGACGTCATCCATTTGTGTACAGATATGTTTAGATAGATGTGGTAAGCCATGAGAAGTGGATGCCTTGACAGGTTACTTTTCAAAGACTGCTGATTTGCAGTGACCTCTGACAGCTCTCAAAACAGCTGAATTCTGCAGACTCTGGTAATCTGAGATAGAAACTGTTCTGAAGTTGGCTGGGTGTAAAGAGTCTCTTGCTGCCCTGGGTGTCTGAATATCACAAGAAAAAGCACAGCAAAGTTTAAAAGGGTGTTCTAGCTGGAAACTCCTTTGTTTGATTTCGTACAGGACAACTCACTGTGTTTGCAGGACAACACCTGAGGCGAAAACCATGCACCTATATACTCAGATGCTGTCCCCAAGCCAGCTACCTTATTGATTAAAGCAATCACATTAAAAGCACTCTTTTCTACCTGCGCTGGAAGTCAGACATGTAGAGCTCTTGTAAGACTGAAAGTTTTTACTTCTGTTTTCTTTTGAGGTGATGTTTTGGTTTTGTTTAACTGCTAATGTATGGTTTAGTAAAAGATGTCCCCTTCTAGTAAAGTTTGCCTCTGTTCTAGGTTATTACATCGTTTTATTTTGAGCCCATAGGGCTATCTGATGATGAGGACACGTGAAAAAGAGCTGCTCCTTCCTCTGTGACCAACCTCCTCAGCAGCCACGTCAGTTTACACATTTTCCAGATGTTTGTATAGAGAATACACACAAATGCTCTGCATTTAAATTCCCCTTAAAACACCATATTTTAATAGTTTGGGGTTTTTTTTAGTGCTTGCAGCAGGCATGGAACTCTAAGGCATAGACTGGCAGTTTTGTGTTGCAAGGGAGAAGCCTGGAAGTGCAGAACAACAGGGTGTATGAAGCACATAGGTTGAGGAGAGCCCCCAGATAACTTTAATCCCAGCCAGGTGCTCAAATGCAAGTGTCCAGCATGGCTGAAGGCAAGGAAAAAAAACGCACAGGTAGAGCTTTTAAACTCACAACAACCCTTTTCAGGCACAGCTTACTTTACAGCAATGGGCTCAAAGATGGCAAAGATGGCAAAATGAAGGACATGCAGTTAGAAAAGGCAGTATCAAGTCTTCCTGTATTTAGGAGCTGAGTAGGAAGCCTGTGACAACTGCATCATGCTGGGAGGCACTTGTGGAGAGCCAACAATGGGAAAGCTGAGGTGGATGGCAGGCATGCAGCCTCCTGGTTGGCAGCCTGATGAGTGGCTGGCATGGACTGGACATAGATGGGCTATGGCTGCCAAGACTAACAAGTCTGCACCAAACATGCACTGGGTGAGATTTTTTTCCGATGATCTGTGAGGTCTCTTCCAACCTTGGTGATACTGTGATACTGTGATACTGTGATACTGTGATGATTTGGGCAGATGTGGCCAGAGCAGAAGAAAATGTCTGAGATACGGGCAGGTCTCGACTATGTGATTCAGAGAGTCATCCTGATGAAACTTCTCAGCTCAGCAGCTGAAAAGTTTTACTTTTCAGTATAGATACAAGTGGTCTTTTCAATTAGTCTCTTTCTTGTGTAGGCTTCTGGACCGTTTAGATTAAATTTCCAGGAAAAAAAAAATCACTCTGAGATACCAATCCAGAGCAGAAAACTTCAGCAGAACTGAACTGATTAGGAGGAAGTTCTTCACAGAGAGAGTGATTTGCCATTGGAATGGGCTGCCCAGGGAGGTGGTCAAAAAAAGACTGGATGAGGCACTTAGTGCCATGGTCTAGTTGATTAGATAGGGCTGGGTGACAGGTTGGACTGGATGAGCTTGAAGGTCTCTTCCAACCTGGTTGATTCTATGATTCTATGATTTGATTTAGTTTAAAGCTCCATGTTTTAGGAAGTCCTCTGCAGAGAAGTTTCACAGGCTTTCAGTCTAGCCTTTCCATGGCCCTGCCAAGGACATCCACCTCAAAAGATGTTGATGCAGGATGATGTTAATTTTTCTGTCTGCTAGAGGACTAAGCTGCAAAACTCAGTGTCAAACATTCCTGCCTTGACATCGACTGATCTGTCTCATTTTCTAACAGTATTCATTAACTCATCTGCTTTAATAAAAGCCTCATGTGTTTTAAAGCTGAAGTAATTCTTGGTTGTGAATCAAATAATGAAAGAACACATTGCTGTGGTTTCCAAGGAGCACACAATCAAATCTTACCTAGCACTTATGATGCCTTTCGTGAGGATGTCTGATTTCCTTCTCTGTAATAAAAAGAATTTGCTGGCTATCATTTCATATCCAACAACCTTGCCACAAAACTCAAGCAAACCAGCTCAGAGTATCTACAAGCAATTATTGTCAACATTGTGCTTATTTTTTTTCCTCTTGTTCTTCCTCAGTCATAAAGATCTGACTGAAGGTGGGAGGTTTCATTATGGAAAAAAAAAATGAACACTCCTCCCATCATTTCTAAACCTCACTTGTAAAAAAAACAACCCACACCAACCAACCACACACACAAAAAAACAGAACTCAAAGACAGAGAAGTCAAATATCCTGTTAAGCCCCAGAAACCAGAAGACAAATGAAAGAACTGGAGAGCTGTGTATGGGTTTTTAATGCCATTTCATGATTTTTTTCAAGCTCTCTCCTCAGTTTTTCTGGTTTTCTTAATATTGCTTTCTGCTTGATTTGTATTGGCACTACCAACTGTATATTAATTTCATGTGCTAATAGTTTTACAGGAGTATGCTTAAGCACCTAGCAGGATGAATGGTTGTTAACAAAACATCCTAAACAGGTCTCGGATGCTTAAAGGCTCCCTTTGCAATTAGGGAAATGCTATCTCTGCAGTTGTCGCTGGTGTCTGGCTTAAGTTTCCCCTCCTCCAGCACTTTATGTTCAGATGCAGAACCCAGACTGGTGTAGTTCAGCACAATCCCATAGACTTTTCCAGCTATTCTGAGCTGTGATTTCAACAAACAACCCACATTTTTAATTACAGGTCTGTATTTTCTTCTTCCATAAGAGTCATTTGTAGCCACGTTTGAGCAATAACTTGAGCTTGACTTGAGACATTTGAATTGAATGTAAAATTAAATGTATTATTATAGTTCTCCCCATCTTGTTCATAAAGAAATCTTGTCAGTGTTAGATTTGAAACTTAAAGCAAAGATCTATTTAGATTAAAACCCCCAAACTATGAATTTTGGGGGTCATAAATACATTCACCATTAATTTGGGGGGGGGGGGGGGGAAGAATAAAAGTTTTTTTTCCAGAACTGGCTTTTTTTTGCACTCTAAATGCAGATTTCCTGTATCTGTTAAGAAGGCAGTTCAAAGATTTGAGTGAATTTACAGCTGAACTCTAGCTTTATAAACATATGTACATACATATTGGCTATATCCAATAAAAAAAATAGAAGAGGCTTTATTCAGAGTAAAGATCAATTTGATTTTATTAAACTGCAAAATGTAATCTTACAATTGTTAAACAAACAAACAAACAAATAAACAAAAAACCAAACCCAAACCAACACAAATGAATTCATTACTGACCTTTGAAGGGTGATTTCAATAAGCAAGTGGGGATCATCTACATTTTGAAAGCAGCTGTTTTTACGACCTGAAGAGTATACATGAAACACTGGCGTTTGGGCTGTTTTCTGTATACCAAAACAAAAGATCCTTTCCTTATAGCTTTGAGATTGTGGTTTTGTTTGTTTTGGTTTTTGTGTTTTGTTTTTTTTTTTCCCCTTTGCAGTGATTTATCATATTATAAAAGCATCATCAGCATAAAATCCTCACATTCTCCAGTGTACAACAAACATTTGTGTCTGCTATTAGGGATGGAACGAACATGCACCTTCGCGATCGCCGTGCTCCACAGAAAGGAACATATGGAGATATGCAGGACTTGTTAATTTGTTCTCCAAAGGATACAGATAAAAGCAGACGCCAGTGGGCAATAAATTATACTTACTTCCTTCCCACCCCCCCTTTTTTTTTTTGGGGGTACATTTTCTTCAGTTGTTGTTTTTTTTTCCTAACCCTTCTACTTGACACAGAATTTCCTTTGCGGCATTATTTATTACCAGGGATGTTGCAAGGCTGCCTGGGAGGGCAAAATGGAAAACTTTGTGAAGTGTACTTGGAGAGTGCCCTTTTAAACCAGATGATTTGTGAATGAGTCTTGGAGAGCTGGGGGTGTATATTTTAGATATGTTAGCTGGCTCGTAGTGGGCTTTTATACAGAAATCAAAAGACTCTGGAAAATGTTACTTACATATGGAGTGTTTACTAAGATGTATTTGGGTTTCTCACCAGTATGTGGGCTATAATCTTCTCAGGATAGAGTAATACATTTTCCCCACACACACACACACTTTCTCCACTTGAAGGCTCTATAAATGTTGGAGAGTTATATTTTGGAAAATAACTGTCAATTTTGGGTTTGCCTCTTCTAGAAGCTTAATTGTTAGAGAGCACCGACACCACTTCTTAGAAAGCTAGAATCTCACGATGTGTCTCAAGTCACACCCCAAAGCACTAGAGGTGTCAGAAACTGTTAGTCACTTCTGAAAATTTCAGGGCTTGAATGATTGGCCCAGCACTTTCTTTTCAGAGAAATATTAATGGGAACTTTAACTCAGGTCTGACATAAACCAAAAGCCATGGAAGATGTCCACAGTTCCTAAGAGGAAATAATTATACCATGCTCACATCTACTTCTTAGAATAGAATAGAATAGAATAGAATCAATCAGGTTGGAAGAGACCTCCAAGATCATCCAGTCCAACCTAGCACCCAGCCCTATCCAGTCAACTAGACCATGGCACCAAGTGCCTCATCCAGTCTTTTTCTGAACACCCCCAGGGATGGTGACTCCACCACCTCCCTGGGCAGCCTATGTGTGTTAAGTATATTTCTGTGTGGACATTTTTGCACACAAGGACACACGGAGGAAAACTGGGTTCCAGAGCTGAGAGATCCTATGGGTGTGTGCACGGAGACAGCTGAGAAGGATGCTTCCTGAGGACCAGGCACTTGTGCCGCTGCTCAAGTGCCTCCTGCATACACTCCTTCTCCCACCACTAAGGTGGCAGCTGTGGCGAGGAGGGATGAGAAAGTTGAGGTGGGAAGGCTGGGGGCAGGTGACGGTAGTCATTGGGAAACTGGGGGCAGACTGAGCCCACCCTAAGCTCATCCTCCAGCTGAGAGCATCTAATCTGTACAGAAATGCCCCTGGGAGGCTGAATGGCAAGGTGGGCTGGTGGCATGTGGGATATAGCTAGTGCCGGCTTGGTGACTGTGCTTCACAGGTTATGCCTACACTACGGCTGTGGCAATGATGCAGAATCAGACCTGTCAGGGAAAGATCCAAAGCAACACTAGACCTGATGAAGATTTGCTGCAAAACCCACCGTTCCCTTCATATTCTCCTGCACACCCACAGGGGGTGCTACCTGATACCACCCCCTGTGTCACACTGTGGTATCCTAGTGGGATCTGCCACAACAGGCTTCTGTGCCACAGTTCTGTCGCTTATGTTGTACACAGGGAGTGATTTTGGCTCCTATTGCCTATCTAACTCAACATCCTGGAATTTTTAGGGTTGCATTTTTATCATGTTTTCTTTTTTGTCTTGGAGACGTGTAGTAAGTGATGCTTTAACACAGTGGCTGGGTTTGGGTTTGAGTTATTTTTTTTCTTTTGGCTCTATGAGCATTATTTTTTCCTAAAAAGGGTCACTTCAAAATGCACAACCAGACATCCTTCCAGATATCTTCCTGCACACGCTGTGATTTTTAATGTAAAGTGATTGGTTGCATTTAAGTCCTTGCAGCCAGCAAATATCTAATAGAAACTGGCAAAATATGTTTTCTACACCGGTGGCCACAGTAGTGAGATCAAATATGCCCCAGCAAATTTGAATGAAAGTACTGCATGTGTTTGAATGTAAAGGGCAGCTGAATGCAAGGAAATTGGGATTGCATCTGTGGGTTTGAAAACAATACTCAGATCTAGCCTGCCCCAGGAGGAAAAGGCTCTGTCTTTGTCACAGATATGTGCCTTATGAACCAATCCATTTGAAGTAAGGTTGGGTTTAAATGAGAAAAAAAATGCTGGACTGGGCGGTTTAGTTTGAAACAGAGGAGGCTGAGGGGAGACCTCATTGCTGTCTACAGCTACCTGGAGGGACATCCTGAAGAGGCTGCTGCTGGTCTCTTCTCACGGGTAATTGGAGACAGAACAAGGGGGAATGGCCTCAAGCTGAGGCTGGGTAGGTTTAAGATTGGACATTAGTTCCAATCTAGTTCCAACCCTCCATGGCATGGCTGACTTGCAAATTTGGAATTTGGCCTGAGAACAGTCAAGACTAGCATTTAGAAATTACTCTTTGAAGGAGTTATTGCCTATTTTTTCCCCTCTCTTTTTTAAATTATATTTTCTTTTTTTCTCTTTCCCTTTT